>BQKN01064909.1:600541-614892 GCA_022839385.1 Asparagus kiusianus | reverse complement strand
CGGACGTACTTATCACATTCATAATGCACTATGTGAGGATCTTGCTTGCGCGCAATTAGGCCCGTGACTACATGCGAATCCTACTGCCTATTGATATTTTGTAACACCTGTCACTTCGTTGGACTTCCACTAAAGGCATTACGGATGCAAGATCTCTCTGATATGGTTTGTCATTATTGTTTTCAATCTTCATCATTTCATATTAAATTTGACGTGACCTCTCCTCTCACGTAGTTAGAGATGACAAAATGGACCCAAAACTAATTGCTCACCCATACTCATCCACCAAATGAACCATCCAAACCCACCCATTTAGTTAAATGGGCAATAAATGAGTGAGTATAGTTTTTATTAAGGGGCTGTTTGTTTGCCCTAAAAAAATTGGAAAACAAAGAAATGGAAAACTATAAAATCAAAGAATTATTTTGGGAGTGTTTGGTTTGCTAAAAAAAAGAAGAAATCAAAAAAATGAAGATGAGTTGTCACCTTATTATAGGATGATGTGAGTGATTTTTTAAGAAAACTTGTTTTGATGTTGTTTGGTTGACCAAAAAAATAAAGAAATGAATTATAAGAAACCAATTTCTTAAAAAAGTTTGTTTGGTTCATACATAAAAATAAGAAATGAAATGAGATGAGATGAGCTGTCATTGTATTATTGGGTGATGTGATCCAAGATTAAGAAATGCGTTTTCATAACTTTTTGGGATGAAAACAAAGAAATGAAATGTTAATTAGATGTGATGAGTTGTCACAATCTTATTGGATGATGTGGGTAATTTTTAAATATGAGATGAGTTGAGTTGAGTGATGTTGTTGATGAAAATAATATTTTATTAGATGTGGTGGATGTGATGGATGAGTTGTTGGATAAAAATAATATTTTATTAGATGTGGTGGATGAGTTGTTGGATAAAAATAATATTTTATTAGATATTGTGGGTGAGTTTTAGGGATGGAAATGTGTGAAATTGTACTTTTTGATATTTCTTAGTTTTCATTTCTATATTTTGGTTTTTTAGGAAATAACCAAACAGGCCCTAAAGATAAATGGGTCATTAATGGGCGGGTTATTACCCACCCATTTACCCGTTTAGATGGATATTATTTTAAAAACACCCTCAACGCTTCAACAATTACAAAACTTATTTTTAAAAGTTAAAAATTATAGAAAACACTTTAAATGACTAAAACCCCTTAAAATTTTGAGATTTGTAAAAAACACCCTCAAAGTTTAAAATATTATAAAAACGCCCTCAAGAGTTAAAAATTATAAAAAAAAACTATCAAAATTTTCTAATCTCACAGATGATACATGAAATTCAAAAATTACCACCAGCCCCCTAAAATTTTATAATTTGTAAAAAAATAACCTTAAAAGTTGTAAAAAATGAGAAAAACACCCCCAAGACTTCAAAATTACCAAACAATCTTAGAGTTTTCTAAACTTGCAAATGATATATGAAATCTAAAAAATTTCAATAGTCTCCTATAAATTTAAAATTTGCAATTAACACCCTCAAAGTTTTAAATTTTTAGAAAAAACACCCTCCATAGTTTAGAATTACAAAACCATCCTGAAATTTCAAAACCTACAAATGACACATGAAATCAAAAAAGTACTAGCAACCCCCTATAAATTTATAATTTACAAAAAGCACCCTCAAAGTTTAAAAATCATAAAAAGCACCCTCAAGAGTTCAAAACTACAAAACAATCTTAGAATTTTCTAAACTTGCAAATGACACATGAAATCTAAAAAATTTTGGTAGTCCCCTATAAATATCAAATTTGCAAGTAACACCCTCAAACTTTTAAAAATTACAAAAAACACCCTCAGGGATATATAAATATAAAAAGTAGGCGCTCACAATTCTTCGTCGGTAGGAGATATATGCGTGTGCGGCCAAGTGTAATTTGTAAAACTTATGTCTATTGCGCGAGAAACAGGAGAGAAAGAGAGCGTGTATTGTTATCCGGCGTGATAAAAAAATTTCAAGGAGAATTACTTGGGGACACTCTGTAATTAAGAACAAACATGGAAAAAATAATAGACTTTAACCAACAACAAATATGAAGAAATGAACAATTACGCTCATAGCTCATGGATTTTGAGAAAGAAATGTTTATAGAAAACCCCCTGAAAATTTATAGAAAACCCCCTAAAAGTTTTCAAAAAACCCTGTGAAAGTTTACAGAAAACCCTCTGAAAGTTTACAGAAAACCCCCTAAAAGTTTACATAAAACCCCTGAAAGTTTGCAGAAAATCCCCTGAAAGTTTGCAAAAAACCCTCTGAAAGTTTGCAGAAAACCCTCCTGAAAGTTTGCCAAAAACCCCTGAAAGTTTGCAAGTAGATCCCTAAAACTTACATATATATAGAAGCATCATAATCATAACAAAATGGGTTATTGGGTCACCCATGAACCACCCATTTAGTAAATGGGTGGTTGAGAACTGGCCCATTTAGCAAATGCTAAATGGGTCATAAATGGTTAAGTGGTCATAAATATGTCCACCCATTTATGACCCAACCAAGACCCAACCAAATCCACTCATTTGACATCCCTACGCGTAGTCAACAAGTAATAGTCATCATCATTGTTTATGTGTCATCATTGTATTGTATTGCGACCACCTGAGCTAGTGTGAGCAATTTGAGTGATAGATCAGTGTGTGCCTTGGGACAGTGTGCCTTATATGTGTGTCGCCGGTTTACCAAAGTCAATGCGTTGAATGAATGCTACTTGTTATTAAACAATTAAGGAAGAGGTCAAATCGTGTCAGCGATGTCTTGTCATACGCATGGTTTGTAGGGCTTAGATCGGTAGAGTAGCTTTTGTGCCCGTCTTTGCTTGGTTAGCTAGTCGAGTTACAGATAGTTTGTAATGGGTCGATCTGAATTGCTCCGGTCGGTCAAGGCATCTTCGGATCGGACTTTGCATCTTAGCCTCTCCATTTTTTCAATTATCCCGCTTCTGGTAGCACATTTGGGTGCCTCTTGAGGTTCATTACTGGGTAACATCCGTCTACTGGACCGGTCTATACTTGTTGACCGCCCTATTGCTAGCGGTATCTGCAGACTACAACAACTGTGTATCAAACTTTGTTGGGTTAATCGCACGTAAATCCCCCTTAGTAGCTCACATTGTAACTTATTCTTGATTGTGACAGACATGCCACCTGGATGAATTTTTTTTCCACTCTTTTACCCTCAGACTCACTAATTTCGCTCAGAAGAAATATCCGCCAAAGTTTCACTAAGGATAAAAACGGCCAACCAAATTTCATTCAGAGGGCTATATGCCAAAATCAAACAACATTATCATAAGTTCTTAAGCAGGATACTATGTGAGGTCTATGTGCAATTAAACCTTATAGTGCAGGTTAATTGGATTGTTAGTCACTATTTTATCTTCTAATTGGACCTCCACACCTATTTTTTTAATTGCTTGGAAGACAATATATGTAATTAGCTACTAAAAAGATTGTTAGTCATTTCTAATATCTTTTGTCAATTTAAGTTGAACATTTTCATTTGTTTTTAAGCAATACAACTTGCTCAATATATCATAAATTAATATTTCCACAAACAAACTGCCAAATGCAATATGATTACCCAGTACTAGTTGCCCAACATGTACATATAGGAATCAATCTACTATGTCAATGATCAAGACCTTTTTTTATATACATCTCACCAAAATCTCTTACGTTAACTGACAAAAAAAATTAGAAATGACTGGCAATCCAATTACTAATTTAATTATATGACCAATCATCCAAGTAACTAAACATAAGTGTGAAGGTCCAATTAAGATATTAGGTGACAAACGATCCAATTAACCCTCGTCCTCAAAGAAATTATGCAATCGCAAAGAGACAATCGAGATTAAGAAAGAGAACTTGCTAGCAAATTCTCAAAAATTAATTTCATAGATCTCTTTTGAACAACACCATTTCCATTTAACCATCATAATCACATCAAAGCACTACTGGACCACATTAGGAGCTGGAGACCTGCACACTGTTAGCTTGTTGAGGAGTTGCCAGTTAGGGGTGTAGTATACAAGATAACATTGAAAATTCAAGTCATCATTCATGAAACTCATTCACGGAGTGGCCACATTTTCCTTTGCAAGGGGAGCAATTTCCTCGCCATCAACTCCTGGCTCGCTGCCAGCTACATCTAGGCTCAGAAGCATTTGCTCCCATTCCTTTGCAGGACCCTGTAATAAAACATCAATGGCAAGCAGACGAAAATCATGATCACAATCTAACTATGAAACCAAAAAAATCTAAAGGTTTGTTTAATCTTTACTAGCATTTGGCGCACCTGATGCATGCAGAATGTTTGGGAGTGTTTATCGAATTGTCAAGGAACAAACAACTTGTTTCTATTATTATTATTTGAATGTTTCCATCTCTGAGGGCATTTTCATTGATTTCTTCACGGGTGTAGGGGTATTTTTGTTGATTTTTCCAAGTGTGATGGCATTTTCATTGATTTTTCAAGGAGTGAAGGTATTCACACTGATTTTTTCCAAGTCGAGGGCATTTCCTTCTTCTTTTCTGCCCCGTTTTTTCCCTTTACAATATGTGAGGGCATTTCCTTATTCTTAAAATGTGACACTCAAACCTAAACAAAGTTCGCTTAAATAGATAGTACAGATTTGATTAGCTACTTACCTTCCATGAAAGATCTTGGGCCATGCAGCTCTGAATCATCTCTCTGAAGAGAGGTGTAGCGTAGACTTTAAGAGCTCTTTTGACAGTTGAGGCAATTGCTGCTATGTCAGCTGCATCAACGGCATCACACTGGACAAAGAAAAAAGAAAAAAAGACCATGAATTCAATGGTAAGAATATGGTGAATAATTAGTACACTGACCTCAACATTGAAGGCACCCATATGGAATCCAGTGACCATGTCTTTTACAGTGTCCACAAGACCCCCTGTGGAGGAACAGATGGGAAGCTGCAACACATTTTTTAGAAGTTCAGCAAAGATTTCACTAGTGTATATACAAATTCTGGACTATCCAAACTCTTAATTTATCTAGATATACAAGAACCAATCTAGGGGGAAAAGTCTAACAAAAATCATGCGTGAAAATACTTAATGACATATTTAACTACTAGGACAACTTATGAAATGACAGGAAATCAACTTATAAAGGGTGTGCTATTGATTACTACATTAATCGTATGCAGGATTAGCTTTGTGTGGTGATTTATTAGGACATCCAAAAATGCATTAGGATGCCAAAAAATCCTAACTAGGCCTTCCTCATACAAAAAAAAAGGTAACCAATAATTAATTTAGACATAGAAAAGTTCTAATTACTATAACAATTAAATTAAATAACGTAGTTGTCATTGTTAGGAAAAGATGAGGATGATTAAATTAACTTTTCCCTCCCTTATAAATAAAATTGATTAATAATAACCAAATGATTAAAAGATGAAACCAACATTTTTAATGTGGAAAACAATTTAACTAAAGGTAAAAACCTTGGGACTTAGTCTAAAAAAAATCTTCCATTAGAAAAAAAAATGGATACACAGTTTCTTCCCTAGGAATTTGCGAGAGGTACTTTTCATAATGGATACACAAAGTTTCATCCTGAACTTACAACAGGTAATCTAACAGCAAGTAGGGAAGAAAAGAGAATTTCTACACCAAGAAGGAATACAAAAGGCCAGGTTGAAAACACACTCTCTTATCTCTTTTTTATATCCTTTCTCTCTCCCTAGCTCTACTTGTTGCTTCTTCTCCTTAGTATGCTCTTTACTCGTGGAAGCAATGAGCATTTATAGACAAAATATTTTGATGTGAAAGTAAACAATCCTTTATTAAAGATGGTGGGCTATGAGTAGCTTGTGGATTTAAAACTTTGACCCGCTATTATCTCATCTTTCACTTAATCCACCAAAATTTGCATGTGGTTTCACTGACCCATAATTTTTGTACCCCCACACAACAATTCTCCGCTTTTGGCTGTTTGGGTAGAGATATTCATGCTAGCTTCGAGCAGAGGTCAAACCCATCCATTAGAACAACATTTATTATCATATTTACAAGATTCCTGTCAATATGGATCTTCTGTAGCAACTTATGCTTCTCTTTCATTACATCTCGCAACTACTCATATCTCACATTAATGTACTTCGTCCGAGAATGACATACTATTTTTGCTGACATCAATAAGGCTTTAACTATCATTGTATATGATGTACTCATCCTGCTTCAAGCCCAATTCCCGAAGAAACATTTTGATCAGATTATCAACATACACCCCCCTGCAAAAGGAAATAAATACCCAGATGAAGAATTTGATTATCGAGATCACTTCCCATGTCTGCATTTGCATAACCTTCTAGAATTGGTTTGGAATATTCAAATATCAAGTAGAACATTGAAATGCCCTTCAAGAATCTAAGAATCTGCTTCACTAGTTCCCAATATTGTCTTTTAGGATTGGACATATATTTGCTCAATACACCAACTACATAAGGAATGTTCAACGGTATGCATAACATACCATGCATAAGACTCCCAACCCCAACTAATGAGTATGAAACATTCGTTGTTTCTTTATTTTCCTCCCTGACAACTCAGCTCTTAATGATTTGAGTTTTTAGTTTTCTGCTTGATCTTTTGCTCTTAGAAAGTCTCACCAACTCAAATGAATCATTCTTATTAAACAATTGTTGTGTGGGGTCGCTCCTATACGGAGGATGACACACAAAATTTATGGGTTAGTGAAACTGGCATTCAAGCTTTGGTGAAAAATGTAAAAGATGAGAAGTGATAAATCAAAGTTTGAGAGCTTCCAGCTACCCATGTCAGACATCAATGCTTGCATCGATGTCAGACGTTCTGTTATGCATCAAAGGCTAAAAATGAATTGTTTTGGATAAGATTTCAATCTAAGGGCTCACATTCACTGATGTTTACTATAAATAGGGGTAGAGAGTGAGGGGTTGGAGGGGTGAAAATTTTTGTAACTCTATTTAAAGAGGATGGTTACTTTTAATTGAGAAGACCTTCCAAATTTATAACTTTTTGTTATAATTAATAAAAGAATTTTTTCACCACTTTAAATTTTTTTTCTTCTCTTTGTTGGATGATGAAGATGGAGATGAAAATCAATTTGAAGGTTTGTTTTATTTTATCTTTTATTTCTTTTTATTGCTTATTAGCTTAGATTTATTTTCATGCTTGCAGTTAGATTTTATTTTCTTGCTTAAATAGCCAAGAGGCTAGGACCCTCTTGCCTTAGATTTATTTCATGTTTATAGAGTAAATTTATTTTCTCGTATTTAATTCTTATAATTTATTTTGTAGTTTAGTTTTTGTAATTTATTTTATAGTTAGATTTTATTACCTTGTACTATTCATCTTGAGGCTAGAACCCTCTTGAGATTAGTTTTTTTTCTTTTGTTCATTTTTATTTTCTTTGATTTACCTTGAGACTAGAACCCTCTAGGGAATTATATTTTCTAAGTAGATTCAATTCTACATTTCTCATATCTTTAATTGAATCCTTCATCTTTATTTTCTTGAATTTTCTTTTTATTCTTGATTTTCTTTTTGTTTCTTGATTTTATTCATCTTTCTTTCTCTCCTTGTGAAAATCATTCATACTTTGTCACACCCACTCTTACTTATATTTTGTGCCTATTTACACACTATCACCTTCACTATCTCTCCACAATCACATTCATTCATCACTCCTATTTATCATGCACACAACATAAGAACCGATATATATTTTCTCCTACAAAACACCTTCCTCGTGGGATCGATAACTTTTTATACTATAACTTGATTGATTGTGCACTTGTAATTTTTGGGTATATGTTTATGGCGCATCAAAAATCTAAGGAGAGAGAAAAGAGACAAAAAAAAGAGAAAAAAGAGAAAAAAGAGAGATAAGGGAGTGAATATGTTTCCACCATAGTCTTTTGTGTTCTTCCCGGGTGTAGAAGAAGTCTATTTTCTTCCCTACTTATTGTCATCAATAAAAACTACAACAAGCTTATTCAAGCGCTCCTCATGCTCTTCTTACTTCTCAGTTCTTCAAATATACCAAAATGTCATAAATGAAAACTACGACAAACTTATCCAAATATTAGGCAAAGATCTGATTCATCAAAGCGATGAACACAAGGGACCACTCTAAAAGGCATAACCAAAAACTCAAAGTGGTCGTATTTGGTCCTGAAAGCAGTCTCTGGTATATCCTCCTTCACTTGGGAGTTGATGATACCCTGACCTTAGGTCTAACTCGAAACACACCATGGTTCGTCATAACTAGTCAACAAATCATCTATACGAGGGATAGAGCACTTATTCTTGATCGTAAACTTGTTCAGCTACCTTTAATCTACACACATGCCCCCAGTTCCTTCATCCTTACTAGTAGGACTGGTGCTCCCTACAATGAAGTAGGACGAATAAACCCCTTCCTCTGGTAATCCTCCAGTTGCTCTTTGAGCTCTTCCAGCTCCTTCAAGGGAATCCTATACGTCAGCTTAGATATGGTTAATGTCCTTGACACGACATCGATAGAGAACTCTATGGTACAGGGTGGTGACAACCTAGGTAACTCCTTAGGAAAGACATCCAGGAACTAGTGTACCGTAGGTGGAATCGGCCTCTCGTCTATGGGTCCAAAACTTTGTAATTTTCTTTCCTACTTATCGTTGTTGTACATATAGCACATTCCTAAGGACAACTTTATGTATCCATTATTTTCGTAGTGGAAGATTTTTTTAGACTAGATCTCATGGTTTTTACCTTTAGTTGAAGAGTTTTCCATGTTAAAAATATTGATGTCCTCCTGAGATATTCCTTTGGTCATTTGATTGGTGTTTGCCTTATTCATTCATTTTATTTACAGGGAAGCAGAAAAATCAATTCAATCATCCTCGTTTTTTTTTCCCAGTAGTTGCACAACAACTATAAGGAAAAAGATTAGACGCAAGAAACACGGAACATACCGTTCCATAACGCATGCCTTGCAACTGAATCAAACCACATGGTTCAAATCTGCTTGGGATGATAATATAATCAGCTCCAGCTATCATCATGTGAGCCAGCGGGACATTGAACTTAGCAACTCCTCTAGCCTTGGTTGGATATTTCTCTTCTAATTCTTCAAGCTGCTTCTCCATCTTCTTCTTTCCAGTTCCCTGTAAATTCGAAAATTGGTAGACAATATAAGAAATACATGAAAAAGAAGTAATTGAATCAAGTTCCACTACTTACAAGAACTATTATCTGAACATTTTCGTCGATGAACTCCGGAATTGCTTCTGCTAGAATATCCGAACCCTTTTGCTCTTCTAATCTTCCAATGAAAACTATGACAGGAATGTTCCTATCTACAGGTAATCCAACTTCTGCTTGCAATGCTTCTTTGTTTAGAGACTTGCCCTCTGTCACCTGTGAATGACTTTCCATGAGGATGAAGATTTGAAAAAGATAGAAATGCACAAACTAAGAATAACTCACTGTTGCTTCATCGTATTTGGCATCAATGTATTTATCCTTCATTGGATTCCACTCCTGAACATCCATCCCATTCACAATCCCAGTGATACCAGTCATTCTTATAATATTGTCCAATTCCACACCTTTGTCTTCTCCTGAGATTAGTTCTTGGGCATAATGGGGACTAACAGTAACAACCCTATCTGATTCAATTATTCCAGCCTTCATCCAATTTATTTTCCTTCCTTTCACAGGTATGTCGTAGCTGAAGGAGAGATATCACTTGAAACTATCATAAGCTGGTTTTCATTTCATTTTCTTAACAAAATATCTCTTGAGAATACTAACCCATCCATAAAATCAAATGAAGATTTAAATCGTTCTGGAAGATTAAGAAGTGAGAAATCTGAGAAGGCAAATCTTCCTTGGTAGGCAATATTATGAATGCAGAAAGCAACCTAAAAGTCATGAAGAACTACATATTGATTAGCAGTAGTTGCTTGATTGGCTATAGAACATAATGCTAATATTAGAAAGAAGGTTTACCTTGGCATTCTTGTATATACCTTTTGATTTATACATACTCTTTATGTAACATGGAAGAAGAGCAGTATGCCAATCATTAGCAACAAACACCACATCTTCTCCTGCAAGTGAGTGATGCAAAGAATCGCGATGTTGAACATACCAGGCCTGATAATTATTAAGCAGAAAATTAAAAGAAAAGAAGGGAAATTACCGTATGGTCCTGAAAAATATTCATTTGTGAGATTCAAAATTCTCGGAGCTTCCAAAGCAGCCTGGAATCAATGAAAACAAGTCAGCAGAGAGGAAAAAACAGTGGTGAAGTGTATCCTTAATCTACATATCATAATATAATGCTAGCAAAATGATTTTGAAAGGAAACTCGAACAAATCTCAGTTCTCCATGCAGAAACAGAAATTTTGATGTTCTTCTTGCACAGTCCAGAATCACAATTAATTCTACAGCCATGCAGTGGCAGGTAATCACAGAAAGACACTGCTGGCTTGACCATTAAATATTTTTAATTTGTATATTAAGAATTAATGGTAATATGATATCCTATAACACCATTTTCACTTGCAAGTTGGTCTCGTGCTAGAATGAGTAGGATTTTGGTTTAGGTTTAAGATTCCTTGGTATTATAAATCTCTCCTTATTGAAGATCTCTTTAATAAATGTACTTAACACAAAAATACAGAAATTGTTGAAAGAGTACCCAATATATCATATATTATGGATCAAAGACTATTAGCATCATTAACTGAAGACCTGCATTGTGAACGACATAGGCTCCTCGACAAACTTCTATTGTGAAGACATACTTAACCTTACTTTTGATTTCGATCATCACATTGCTTGGATGTAGGATTAGTTTAATTGTACTTAAAAAAAAGTAGATTTCCCTACATGTTCATATAAACTATCAATCCCTCAATTCGCTACACCAACACATATTAGGCCTTATTGTATTATAATAATGACATTTCTTAACTAACTTTAGACCTTTCATTTGCTTCAAAAGATACATGGCTTTCTATCCACAGCAATTTTTTTTATTAGTTTACGATAAGGAAAGCCACTTACCAGAGACAGGAGGCAGAACCGAAGCTCGTTATCCTGATAATCAGTTCCTGTGACAGGACCATAGATTTTTCCACCAGTTTTTCCCCATACCTTAAATATCATATTGAAACCCCCATGTTATTTAGCAGATGACATACAAAATTTGTCAATAGTAGATGCAGTAAATACAAACCTTTTCCAGAAATATGGGGTGATCGACAAACACTCGATCAACACCTCTTTTGTAGCAGTGGAAAAAGCGAACTTGTTCAACTTCATCCCCAACTTTTATCTAGAAAAATGGGAAGTTATACAATCAATCTTTCAGGTTATACATATTTCAGCTGTAACACTTGTATCCCCAACTGTACAATCTATCTTTCAGGTTATACATACTTCAGCTATGACACTTGTATCCCATGCATCCTTGTATTGATCGTGACGAGGGGATATTACCATGACACGATGTCCATTTGCCTAAACAAAAATAAATAACATTAGAAATTCATACAAAGTGACCAGTTTAATGTACAGAGGAGAATGTAAATGCTAACCGCCATGGCCGGGGGCAATCCTCCAAGAACATCGCCAAGTCCCCCGGTTTTGCTCCAGGGAGCCATCTCAGCACCAACAAAGATTATGTTCATACCAGTTCCACATAAGATGACTGTAGAAGGTCTACAATCTCTTGAAACCCTCCTACCTCGCCTAGAGGTGATCTTTGCATCTGTTCGCATCTGAACCAAATCCACCGGATTCTGTGCCCTAAGCCCATGATAAGCTGAGGTTTCACTCCTCAAGTATGGTATCCTTCTGATTTGAAAGGCTCTAGGCTCTGATTCAGTGCCTGGCTCATATTTGGCATGCGAGCTAGTTGAGATAAAGTGTGAAGCAGTCACAGCAGCCATTGGCAGTCACTGCTATAGAATTGTATAAACAAAGGCATTTCAGAAAAAAAGATAGATGTTTTGAATTTCGGCAAGAATCGGCAACATGCGAATAAATGAAAATCTTGAGTTCTAGACTCATATGGAGTTCATTCTTCAATGCAACTTAACAAAGATTTAAGAAATTTGTGTTCATAGCTACTATCAATTATCAGAAAATATGATTGCTATAATACAAGATGGTTGAACTTATATTCTAGCACTGTATCATCAATAAACAAACTTGTTTGGATATAGCAAATAAAGAAACTTGATTTCAATTACCTAGGGATATACTGTAGAAGTTACTAGATAAAACTTGACCCAACTGAGCATAGAGCTGGTTTCAACCAAAATTAAACGCTCATCTAAAATTACTGTCAAAATAAACAGATAAATAATGCCACAAAAATGTGCAGTGGGTAGATGCAGTGGGTAGATGACTCATGTATCTTGCTAAAGATTCTCAATGATAAGTGCAAACCTATCACATTTCGTTCGAAAGACGGCTAGGGCTCCTCAGAAAACATATGCTCCATCATGGAGTTTTCACACACCAAACTTAAATCTTTACGTTTTTGTTTCAAGAGTAAACATAAGCATTAAGTTTCCCCACCATCCTAATTTGATCCGAACAAGGGATTATCCAGCATTGTCTGATAGAATTTTTTCCTAAGTACACCCCAACAAAAAAAGTTGGAAAAAGATCGAACTTTCATCAAAATTTAAAGTTTTCTTGCATCACAATTTAACAACCTAAGGAGGATCAACATCTTCTTCTATAGTAATTGTCTTACTAACCACGAAAAAGAAAACAGATTGTTATTACTCAAAACTCAGGATTCACCAAAAATATCATATACTAAAAAAATTCTTCAAATGTAAGAGGAAGAAAAAGGAAATTAAACCCCAATTAATTCATTTAAAAAATTCAGAATCTCTCCAAATGAAGGAGGATACAACATTATCTCCCATAAGATTTTTTGTAATTACACCCAAAAAAGGAAAAAATTGAACTTTTGATTAACAATCAAAGATTTCTATCTTCCTGTATCATAATTGAACAAAGAAAGAAGGATCAACATCTGATTCCGTAAAAAAATTCTTAATTAAATTACGCAAAATGAAAATACGCTTTAATTTACCAAAAATATTATATACCACCGAAACTCTTCAAACGTAGGAGAAAGAAAAACAAAATTAGACCTCAATTAGTTCAGCAAAAAATCACAAAAATAGAAAAAAAAAATAACCTGATCGAGATCGAGAACTTGGTACGGGCTTTAGTGAATCGAGACGATGGAGGGATCCGAACCACAAATGTCTGCTCACAACTTTTCGAGTAGTAGCAAAGCTCGGGCCTTTGTACTCGTTGTGCACGAGACGAGACGCAGCGGGGTAATTAATTTTTCTGTCTTTTTTTTCCCACAAAAGGACATTTTCGGTAATCCAACTCCTAAAATTACTGTTTGGAAGTGGATATAACAAATGTGGACGGAGTGACGAAACGTGGCTCAATCACAGTGGTTGGCAGATAGTAGCCTCCCGTGCTCAGCGGTGCCGCTGCAGCCCGAGGGCAAGTGGGTAGAACTTCGGGTGGCAAGTTCGGTGCGAGGGAATTTACCGGGGCAGGAGAACCGTTAATCCCGCCACGTCAGCGTGAGATCTTTTCCCAGCTTTCGCTGGGGAAAGCGTAGCGACGAGAGGAGAGCTACTGGCGTTCCATATTTTCCTCCTCCTGCGCGTCGCTACGCTCGTGCGGGGCCCACGAGTAGGGGTGGAAGTGAACCAAATAATTAACAAATAGTTCGATAATTATTCGAGTAACTATTCGGTCATATTCGATTCGGTAGTTCATTTACCACTAAACAAATATTTTTTAGTATTCGAGGTTACTAACAAATAGAATTTAACCAGATGTATATTCGATTCGTTTGTCTATCAAATATTCGTTTAAAATTTGATCACTTATTATTTGCATTATTTCACATATGATGTCATATTTTTAACCTATTTACCATTTATACTAAAATTTTATGTACTAATTTTAAGACTTAAACTAATCTTAAATTTATTTTCTAATGAAAATTTTGATTTAAATATACATACATTACTTATTATAAAGGAATATTTTTTATTTATGAATTTAAATATCATTTAAAAATTAAATTCTTTAGCGGAATAAATATACTTTGATATTCGAAAAGTATTCGTGAATATTCATGAATATTTATCAAATACCAAGTATTCGAGTTCGAATTCGAAAAACTCCATATATGAATATTAGAGTTTGCATTCGAATTCGATAATTTTAAACAAATACAAATACGAACACTTT
>BQKN01064909.1:585526-600141 GCA_022839385.1 Asparagus kiusianus | reverse complement strand
CTGATTTTGGGGGAAAGCTGCCAAAAGCTGACATTTTTGGCAGCTTTCCCCTCTTTTACCACCCAAAAAACATGAACCAAACAGCCCCTAATTTGTGGAGGTGTGGGACTGAGGGGGGGGTGATGTGACGGAAATGCCCCTCTTTGGAAGCGCTTGGGGACTGGGAATGGCTGTGGGGTTCCAGGAACGTCTGCCAACATTTTAATCAAAGGTTTTGATTGTGACATGGGGTACTCCAGGAACCAGGAAAAAGGTCTACATAAATAACGCCTTTGTTTTGTTTATTTACTCGAGAAATATTGATGCGTGAGTCTACATCGCCGTCGTGGATGTATAATTTAATTGGAGGGATCACTACAAATGAGACGTCCTTGGAGGTTTTTGGAGGTTTTTGAACTATAAAATTATAACTTTTAGTTCTCATCATATGATTTTATTTTAAATAATTTTACAAAAATTATCACTGGGTAAAGTAATTTAGGTTCCGATAAGAAATATTTTTCTCTTATTTTACATGAAATCATAGCAGAGTGATTTTGCCTTGGAGACCCCTCTCAGTTCGTAGTCTAGGTGCCGCCGAGGGGATTTTGTCGTAAAGTTTCTTTGTGATTCTGCTAGGCAACTTCAACATTCCAATGCTTTCGTTTTAATCTCCTCCTGAAGATCTCGTTGTTGCTGCATCAAAAGTCTCCTCAAACCTTGCCGATTTCATCTTCTCATCGGCAATCTCGTAGGCTTTTTCTCATCTTGCGTGTATTTCATTGATCTCAATCTCTCACACATATTCTCGTCGATATTTTATTCTTGCACGTCGCTATATTGACCTCTTATCACATGCAACCTCGCTGACTTTCTTTTTCATGTGCAGTCTTGTTTTTTTCTCACATATAGTCTTATCGGTCTCATCTACCCGTGTGTCCCATGTTTGATCGACATCATCGCCAAAGCTATTCCATACATTCATTGGTAAATTTGGCTTTGATAGGATCATATCGGATTTGAAGGACATTGATGTGGCAGTAGAAGATGAGCATCAAGCACTTCTGTTACTTCTTTCTTTACTGATGTCTTATGAAAACCTATTACAAACATTGATACTTGTATGTGACAATTTGAAGATGGATGAGACTAGAACGGCGCTTCTAGAGGATGACCTTTGGAAAATTACAACTAGTGAAATGGCCACTAGTGGTAACAAGAAGCAAGCACATGAATTGTTTGTAAGAGGAAGGAGCAATGAGCGAGGAAAATGCAAGAGAGGAAAGTCTAGATCGAAATCAAGACATATTGCAAGATGATCGTGTTTTAAATGTGGTAAGCTTGGGCATTTCAAGGTTGACTGTCCTAACAAGAGAGTAGGTGAGAAGAAGAACAACAATAAAACCGAGAGAAGAGAAGGCAAGGAAAAGGCAAGCTATATCTCGGAGGGACTTAGTGATATAAAGGAAGGGTCTAGATCTGCTCGGCAAAGAAGGTTTGCTGAAGAGCATGAAGAAACCTTGCATGGATTTTTGTGAGGATTATGTGTACGGAAAGGCGCACAGGGTCCAGTTCTTGAAAAGCAAGCACAAAATCAGAGGTATATTAGATTATATGCATACAGATGTTTAGGGTCCGGCTCCGACAATTTCCTCGGGTGGTTCTAGGTAATTTTTCTTGTTTATAGATGATTATTCTAGGTATGTTTGGATTTATTTTCTTAAGCATAAGAATAAGGCATTCGAGACATTCAAGAAGTGGAAAGAAATGGTTAAGAACAGAACAGGCAGAAAATTAAAGACACCGAGATCTGATAACGGTACAGAGTATACATATGGTGCTTTAAAGAAGTTCTCTGATCAGGAAGGTATTGTTCGACACTGGACAATCAGGTCTACACCACAGCAGAAAAGAGTCGCAAAGAGACTGGATCGTATATTGCAGGAGAAAGTAATGAGTATACGATCATATGCTGGGTTGGGAAAAGAATGATGGGCAGAAGCTTGTTACATAGTGAATCGCTCTCCACATTCGACATTGGATGGTGATGTACCCTGTCGGGTATGGTCAGGGGAGCATGCGGATTACGATAGGCTTAAGATTTTGGATGTACAACCTACTATCATGTCAACGAGGGAAAGCTTGACGCGGGGGCTAAAAAGGCAATATTCTTGGGTATGCAAATGGCGTAAAAGGCTATCGCCTTTGGTGTACATAAGATTACAAGTTCGTGATCAGCAGAGATGTTACCTTTGATGAGAAATCCATGATAGCTTTATCAAAAGCTAGGGCGTCCGAGGATGATTGATACGAGTCGCCGTGTGAGCACCTTTGATTGCGGAATTATCAAAGGTGGGTTAAGAAGAAAATAACAAGAACACAAGAGTAATTCAGAGTGGCGAAGGAAAATACCTTCTCTAGATTATGAGAATCAAGTAACTTACAATCTCTCACGATCTCACTAGAATTGAAGAACAATCTCTCTCAATTCTCTAAATACAATCTAATCTCTCTTGATTGTTTTAAAACCCTAAAACAATCCCTTTTATATGTGGAAAAACGTGGATGGCAAAGTGGTAAATTATTAAGTCTAAACCCCACAGGAAAATGTGCAAACAGAAACTCAAACGAACCAGGAAACCATCGATGAGTCGACTCATGACCGAGATGAGTCAACTCGTCCGAAACTGAACAAAACACAAAACCAGTAATGAGTCGACTCATGACTGAGATGAGTCGACTCGTCAGAGACTGGTGATAAACGACTGAGTTTCATGAGTCGACCTATGACAGGCATGAGTCGACTCAACCTAATGAGTCGACTCATGACTGTTATGAGTCGACTCACGGGCTAAAAATTGGATGCTTCGATTCTTCAATTTGCCGTCTCGTTCCACGCTTCAACCTACGTTCCACTGTGCTGTTTTTCACCTCTATTCTCAAGCTACCATGAGAATCATCTATCCTTAAGCTCCTATAAGGATCGCTAAGTTTCAAAGAGAAGATGCACCTGTATCATGGTCCCCCCTTAGGAACTTGAAGTCTCATTCAAGTTAGAACTTTAGCTGAAAAAACTCACGAGCTCCTCCTTCCCTGTTGAACCACTTAGCTTTGCTAGGAACCTGACCTTAACGTCCAATGAGAAACGACTCATTCATCCCCCGCCTTGTCGTGGTCGTCTTCCGCTTTAAAATACAATCTTGTTTTAGCGGCTCTTCCCTATCAAACTACAAGTCTTCAACATGTGGTAAGATCATCTTGTCGTCACCTTCATCATCCAGCAATGGAGGCTTGAACAACTTCACATACTCGGCATTGATCACCGAATATATGCCTAAGTAACGTGGCAAATCCAACCTAAAAGCTTTGTCACCAATCTGATCGAGAATCCGAAACGGACCATATCATATAGGTTTCAACTTCTTCCCTTCTCCCTTTAGCCTCTCCTTACTCAATTTCAGCCATACCATATCACCTATGCCAAAGTTACAAGGAACCCGATACTGATCATGCTTCGCCTTGTACTTGGCTTGTGATTTCTTCAATTGTGCTTCCACCGTGGCATGAATATGTGTAATCTTCTTCAAAAATCGCTGAGCTCGTTGCCTTTCACTCCCTTCCTTACCGTCGGCCGTAGCTTTACTTGAAAACATGAGATCAAACGGACTCGGAGGTAAAAATCCATAACAAGTCTCAAACGGTGATTTTTCCGAAGATCCATGAATAGCCTGATTAAACGCAAACTAAAGATATGGTAAACTCTCATCCCAAGTCTTGGGATGCCTGGAATTGTATCCTTTTAACATGTGCACCATAGTCTGATTAACCACTTTTGTTTGTCCGTCTGTTTATGGATGGAATATCGTGCTCTTCTTCAACCTAGTGTCCATCAAGCTCCACAAAAAATCTTAAAAATGTCCGAGAAACCGGCTATCTCGATCGAAAATAATCGAATTCGATAATCCAAAGTGCTTCCACACATGTTCAAAGAACAATTGCGCTGCACCCGCTCCCGTCACGGTCTTCTTACAAGGAATCAAGATCACCATCTTGCTGAACCGATCCACCACAATGAACAAATAATCATGTTCTCGCTTGGTCGTCGGTAATCCTCCTAAGAAATCCATAGAAATACTCTCCCATAGTCACAAAGGTACCGACAATGGTAGATACAAACCCCGTTTCCTAATGGAAGGTTTCGAGATACAATATAGCTTACACCCTCCAATATACTTAGTGACATCCCCCAATATCTTTGGCCAAAAGACATGGCGCCGTAGATTGAGAAGCGTCTTCTGAATCCCAAAATGACCTTGCACACGTGAGGTATGTGCTTCTCAAATCCACTATAATCGGTCGCCATCCTCCGGAATGCAAAACAACGTCCCATGATACAACAAACCATCCTCACCAATCACATACTCCCCCCTTTCAACCAGTCATCGCTCATTCAAACACACTACTAAAATCTTTGCTGGATGTGTACATTTGCACATACTCTGAAGGACCCAAGGGCTGAATGCGCGTCGCCACCAAAAATGCCCTCACTGGTGGGCGATATAACATATCGGCTAACTTGTTCGTTGTTCCCTTCTTGTACCTAATAATGATGTTGAACGCCATCAAATAGGACATGCACTTCATGTGTCATGCCTGCTACAACCTCGTCTGGGCATGTAGAAATTCTAATGGTTTGTGATTTGAGTGCACAACCATCTCCTTACCCAACAAATACACCCTCCAATATTTGATCGCTTGATAAAGTACATAGAACTCCTTGTCGTAGGTAGGGTAGTTTTGAATAGCACCGTAAACATCTCTGAATGGTACTCCACTGTCTTACCATCCTGAATCAACACAGCGCCCATAGCATAACTAGAAGCGTCGGTCTCCACTCGAAGGTCCTCTGCAAATTCGACAAAGTTAACACCGGTGCCTCCGAGATCTTCTTCTTTAGTAGCTGAAAAGCTTCCTCATGCGCCCTACCCTACACGAACTGAACCTTCACCTTCGTAAGACCATGCAAAGGTGCCGCATAAGTCGAAAAATGTCGAATGAACTTGCATAAGTACTGGCAAGCCCCCATGAAGCTTCTCACATCCGTCACTGTCCGAGGGGTCAACCACTTTGTGATCACTACCACCTTGCTTGGATCTATCCTTCGCTGACCCTTCCCCACGATGAAGCCGGGATACACCAACTCATCCTTCCCAAACTCACATTTCTTCCCATTGAGCTTTAGCTGTCCGTTCTGCAACACTTCAAACACTTTCTCAACATGAACAAGATGCTCCTCCCAGGTCCTGCTGTACAACAAGATGTCATCGAGGTAAACTATCACAAAATCCTCTATAAAGGATCACAACAAATCATTCATAAGCCTCATAAAGGTAGCCGGAGCGTTGCACAAACCAAACGGCATCACCAACCACTCGAATAGGCCCTGCTTGGTCTTGAACGCAGTCTTCCAAGTGTCATCCTCCCGAATCCTCACCTGATGGTAGCCGGACTTCAAATCTAACTTCGTGATTAACCTTGCTCCCTCCAACTGATCCATGAGATCGTCAATCTGTGGTAATGGGTAGTGATTCTTAATGGTTATCTTGTTGAGTACTCGGTAATCCATGCACATGCGCCGACCTCCATCCTTTTTGGGCACCAACAATACTAGAGACCCGCAAGGAGAACAACTTGGCACAATCACTCCTGTCTCCAAAAGCTCTTGAACCTGCCTCTTGATCTCCTCAGACTCCTCTACAGATGTACAGTATAGACCTATATTCATCAAAGAACTCTCGCCGGTCAACATAATCTCATGCTCCACACTCTATCGTGGTGGTCGTCCCGTGATCTCTGAAAACAAGTCCACGTATTTGGCCTTCAACCTATCCTGCTCGCCCTCCTGAAACTTGCTCAAGGTAGTCAAGCATACCCTACTCAGCTGTTCCTCATAAGGCCTAATGACTAACAATATGAACCTCTTGCTCGCATTCACTAGCCTCTTCGCTTGAGTCACTGTCACCAAACTCGTCTCATGTGGAAGAGATGCCGAGCGGAAGATGAATTGTTCGCCATCTTTGGTGAATGTATACTTTTGGGCTCGTCTATCATAGACCGCATATCTATCCCATAAATAAGGATTGCCCAGTATCACTTGGCAAACATCCAACGAAACGACGTCGCATATAACCTCGTCGATATACGACTCGTGGAGTGCAAATCTGAAAGTGCATTGGTTGACCACACTCAATCCCGCCTCCTTCTGAATCCACCCTAAAAGATAGGGTTTTGGATGTTTAACCGTCTTCAATCCCAGCTTCTGAACCAAGGCCTCAGATATCAAATTCTTTTGGCTCCCTGGATCCATTATGGCATCAACTAAACTGGTCTTGATCTGTAATTTCAAAACAAAGAGTTGCTCCCTCGGGTCTTCATCCTCCGTCGTGTTCTGCTTCCCCGCTATAAGGTTGAGACTGCTGTTGGGTGCTGTCATCCCTGGAACTTCCTTCGGACCCTGCGCTACCACGTATGCCTTCTTCTCCTCCTTTTTATTTAATCCCTTCGGCTTCATATGAGGATACTTCTCCTAGCAATGATCAGCTATGTGTCATGTCTGTTTGTAGTGATTGCATGTCAATCCTGCCTTCCCCGAGTCACCCTTCTTCTTCTCTTTCTTAGGTTGAGAGCCACTAGACTTGCCTCCCATTTTTTTGGAGTCCCCCTTCGTTTCGTTGCCCTTCTTATGCCTACCCTCAATAACAATGGCCTTCACACTCGCCTCTGCAATGGACTCAACTGTGAAAAGCCTCATCTCCTTCCAGATATATTCATTCAGACCCGCCATATACTTCATAAAAATAGGATATTTCTTTGTTGCGATGTTGAGAATCATCGCCTGCTGTTAGAACTCTGTCGTATACTCTTGAACGGTCTGGTTGAACCATTGGCGCAACCCATACCATTTGTACCAACGCTCTTTAAGGAACCCTACCTGATAGAGTTGCTTCCTAAGTAGTTCCTTAAACTTGTTCCACGACACTGCCTTCTTCTCCTGTTTGCAATAGGATTTTCACCATGTCAATGTATGTCCCAAAAGCTTCAAAGTCGCGAACACGAGCTTCTCCTTGGATGAATATCCATAGAGTGTGAAATAGGTCTCCATCCGCTCGATCCAATCATCAAGCCTCTTGACGTTGACACTCCCGTTATAAACATGAATCTCCACTTTGAAGTCTATCTTTAAATTCTGGTAAGAACCCTTACCCCCTTGGTGTGAAAGAGACTTAACAATACAGGCCTCCTCATCTAAATCAGAATCCTCGCCTTCTCCATCGGACTCCACAAGTTTCTTCTTGCCTTTCGAAGAAGATTCCTCCTTGTTTCCTTTGTCTTGGACAAGATTGACGAGTTGCACGAGGGTCGAACTCATTGTCTCCATCTGCTTCTCCAATGCTTCTAGCCTTGCTGAACTATCTCCTTCACTCATCTTCTTCTTCCTTAATTTATGGACTCCTTCCAATGAAATAAGGATTTCGCCTAGCTTCTTGTATTGCGATCGAGTCAGGATCATACATAGGATGCCCCTTCTACCGGATCTGATCGCTCTGATACCAACTTGATATGAGTCGTCGTACAAGCACCTTTGATCGCGGAATTATCAAAGGTGGGTTGAGAAGAAAATAACAAGAATACAAGAGTAATTCAGTGTGGTGAAGGAAAATACCTTTTCTAGATTATGAGAATCAAGTAACTTACTATCTTTCACAATCTCACTAGAATTAAAGAACAATCTCTCTCAATTCTCCAAATACAATCTAATCTCTCTTGATTGTTTTAAAACCCTAAAACAATCCCTTTTATATGTGGAACAACATAGATGGTAAAGTGGTAGATAACCAAGCCTAAACCCCACAAGAAAACATGCAGACAGAAATCCAAACGAACCAGAAAACCATCGATGAGTTGACTCACGACTGAGATGAGTCGACTTGTCCGAAACTGGACAAAACACAAAACCAGTAATGAGTCAACTCATGACTGAGATGAGTCGACTCGTCAGAGACTGGTGACAAACGGCTGAGTTTCATGAGTCGACCTATGATAGGCATGAGTCGACTCAACCTAATGAGTCGACTCATGAATGTTATGAGTCGACTCACGGGCTGAAAACTGGATGCTTCGATTCTTTGATTCGCCGTCTCGTTTTACGCTTCAACCTGCATTCCACTGTGCTATTTTGCACCTCTATTCTCAAGCTACCATGAGAATCATTTATCCTCAAACTCCCATGAGGATTGCTAAGTTCCGAAGAGAAGATACACTTGTATCAATGATGGTGTTGAGACTGTTAGGACCTCAAAATCCTAGATGATTAAGATAGAACCTAAAGACCAACCATGTTGTAGTCGTGTTCAAGTAGGAAATCATGGAGACACTCAGGAAAGGAGTGATGATGAGCTTGAACAGGAGGAGGTTTAGCAAGAAAATATATAAGTATTACAACAACAGCAGCTCAAAGACAGTTTGACTTCCACTAGGCCAAGGCGAGCATATAAGCAAGTTTAGAAGCTGGGATCAGATCAACCTCTGAAGCACTATGGGCAGGTAAATTTGGTTGACTACGCACTCTTGGTGGAGGATGATGAGCTGGTCATTTTTAAAGAAGCTATTAGGGACAAGGATAGTGAGAGTTGGTTAGCTGCGATGGAGGAAAAGATTGAATCTCTATGGAAGAACCAAACATGGGAGGTTGTAAGTAGGTGTACAAGAGAAAGGAGGATCCTTCCAAGCTCGGTGGTACAAGGTACACGGATAGACTAGTGGCTAAGGGGTTTGCACAAAGAGAGAGTGCGGATTACAATGAGATTTTTTCTCCAATGGTGAAACACTCTTCTATTCGGGTGCTATTGAGTATTGTTTCTCATGGTGATCTTAAGCTAGAACAACTCGATGTCAAAATAATCTTCTTGCATGGAGACTTGGACGAGAAAATCTATATGCATCAGCCTGAGGGTTACAAGGCTGAGGATAATGAGCATCATGTATGCCGCTTGAGAAAATCACTATATATATTGAAACAATCTCCTCGACAGTGGTACAAGTGATTTGACTCCTTCATGCTAAAGCATGAGTTCTCTATAAATGATTATGACTGTTATGTCTATATTCAGAAGCTTCGTGGAGGTGATTATATCTATCGTTTTTTTGTATGTGGATGACATGCTTATTGCTTTGAGAAGCAAGTGGAGATAGATAGGTTGAAATATCAACTTAGTAAAGAGTTTAAGATGAAGGATATGGGCGCTGCTAGGAAAATACTGAGAATGAAGATTAGAAGAGAACGAGCAAATCGGCGATTGTTCTTGAGTTAGAAGGGCTACATTGAGCGGGTTATCACAAGGTTTTAAGTCGGTGGTGACTCCATTGGCTCCACTCTTCAGGCTCTCAGGTAAGCAATCTCCCACTATAGCGGAATACAAGGCACACATGGAGCGTGTACCTTATGCTAGTGCAGTTAGCAATTTAATGTACACAATAATGTGTAAACATCAAGATATTTCACAGGTTGTCAGTGTTGTCAGTAGGTTCATAGTGAATTCGGAAAAGACACATTAGGAAGCAATAAAATAGGTCCTAAGGTACTTGAAGGGTATCGCAGATACTGGTTTATGTTTTGGTGGAGATACATGTCAGATTGATGGGTTTGTTGACTCAGATTATGCAGACAATCTAGATAGACGGCGATCTACTACTAGTTATATGTTTAGAATAAATGGTGCTCCAGTTAGTTGGCGATCAATGTTACAGGCTACAGTAACACTTTGTACTACAAAGTCTGAGTATATGGCCATAGCAGAAGGAGTGAAGGAAGCATTATGGTTGTGGGGTCTTCTAGATGATTTAGGGGTTGAGCAGGATTGTATGAACTTGTGGTACGATAGTCATAAAACAATTCATTTGGCTAAGAATCAAGTTCATCATGCTCGTACAAAACATATCGACGTCAGGTATCATTTTGTGTGGGATGTCATAGAGGAAGGTGATATTTCTCTCATGAATGTGCACACAAATAAGAATCCCGCAGACATGTTGAACAAGGTGGTGACGGGTAACAAGTTTCAGTATTGCTTGGACTTGCTTCATATCAGCCCGTGTTGATCTGCTCAAGAGGGCATGGCCCTTCGGGGCGGTGGTGGGGTGAGGTGGAGAATATTGGGAGACTATTTAGAATTACGGTTAGCTTGATCCTGATCAGAGGGTACGTAGGCAGCCATGATATAATGGTGTAGCTGGTTTTGACATGGTTTGATGTTTTAGATCTCTCTTGTGATGCTCACAACATTCTCCTGGTGTTCGTCTAAAATTTATGTTTTATCAAATAATGTATGAGGTGGAAAATTGTGAACAGGGGCTGTGAGACACAAATTTGTGCCTCGTAATTGTGAATAGCTTGCGAGACACAAATTTGTGTCTCACAATCGGCCGCGAGACACAAATTTGTGTCTCGCCCGCGAGATACCAAAAGGTGTCTCGTGCGGGCTCCAAGACAGCCGGCAGGATTTTCACATGCGGTTTTTTGGGCCTATTTTTAGGTCTAATTCTTTGAGTATAAATAGGAACTCGTTCCTAGGGTTTTTGAGGTTTTTTGGCGGTTGCAGAGAGATTTTTTTCAGATCTAAAAGGTGAGATCTTGAGGAAATAAAAGAGAGAGAACTTGAGCGATTGTACAAGAAAGATGTCATTTTTCTTGGGTAAAATCGAAGTCTCTTGTCTTTGGGACGAGCTTGCTGGTTGTGCAAGTCGTCGGTGTTCTCCTTCATAGTGGAATCTCCCTTCACCCATCCACGTGGACGTGGGCAAGTTTGCCGAGCCACATAAATCTTATGTCTCACTTATTGTATTGGCTATTGCTTGTGTTGGTTAGTTCCCTCGATATTCAGACCTAGATCTTATATTGGAAAGAGTGTATATCTCACATTGCTGAGATATTTCACTTCTGTTCTTGTTTCATATCGAAACTGAAACATCGAGATTGGCTTGTGTTTTGTGAAAACAAAAGCCAGGTCTTTCTCTCAAGGCGATTCGCTTCCACAGCGAGGTGGGCGTGTCGGACCCCCATTAAAACACGTCCCCAAATCCCCAAAAAAAACTATGAGGCTTGTCTCAGTAAACCCCCCTCAGCTATTTTAACTTTAGATAATGCCCCTAAAAATTAAGGGTGTTGTAGATAACCCCGTCAACTTTCAAAATATGACTAAACGCCCCTTAATTGTGGAGTGTCTAACAAACACCCTTTTATCTTTCTAATTTTTTAATAACCCCCATAATATTATTAATTTGAAATATGCAATGACTAAAATCTTCTTGGTTGAAGAAAAATTCATAAACCCAAGTAATCAAACTATTATACTTCAGTTCAATAGGTTTGATGAGGAAACTAATATTCAAAAAACAAATCAGAAGTTTTAATTATTTCAAACATTACAAGCATTGATAAGCAAAAAAATAGAAGTTTAATGTTTTAAAAAAGATTAAAAAATTATATTTGCACGTGAACCTGGCAATGAAGATAGAAGTATAACAAGAGGGGGAAATAAAATAAAATGTTATTTAAAAAAATGTTAAAAAGAAACACTAAGGTAAAAATTTTAATGTCTTAGGGATGGTATGGTCATTTTGAATTATTTGTTCATTTAGATATTAATTATATCAGTTTAAGGAGTTTAAGTGAGAAAAGTTGAGGGCGATAAATCATATTCTGAAAGTTGAAGGGGCTTATCTACAACAACCCAATAATGAAGGGGGATTTTCTAGAGTTAAAATAGTTAAGGGGGTTTTCTAAGACGACTCTTATAGTTAATGTGGGTTTTCTAAAATTATCTCAAAAGAAAACCTCAAAAGTTAATCTCAGTTGTTAGAGCATGAATCCTGAATCTTCGCGTGACTTTAGAGTTTTGATACAGTATAAGAGCATTTAGAACGTTCGTTTAGAATCCATTCATATTTGTCTTCAAAAAAGTTGACAATATATAAATGGAGAAATATATATTTAAAAAAAATTTAAAGTAAAAACTTACATATCTATTTTTCAGTTGATTTTGATGTCGGAAGAGATTAAGTACATCAAAAAAGTACTTGAAGTGAATATAGAACGGTCTAGAAAATATTCTAACCTTATATACTTAGCGTAAATAGCACTTAAATGCCTTATAGTGTACAAGACTTGGCATTTATATATTTTTTTGTCATTTAAACACTTTTTATTTTTCTAAGTGGCATGTTACTACTTTCAGTTAAGGGGGTGTTTGTTTCAAATCCTATAATTTTAGGATATGGTTTCATCATGGGATTTGAAATACATAGGTGTTTTGTTATGGGTTGAGATTTCTAAAATGTTGTTTGTTTCATTAATATCTTTGGAGTTGAGATACTATAATTTGTAATATTTTATTTGTTTCAAGCTCAAATTGTAGCATTACCAAATACCAAAATTTTATATTACGATGAATATGCTATCTTGGTGAGGTTACCTACCATAAAAAGAAGAAGGGCTTTTTGTTTTTAGGTACATTTGTTTACCTAGCTTTATCAAATTGAGATTTGTCAAATCCTCTCCAATTGAGAGGTAAGCACATCCATTTATGGGATTTGTCAAAATCTTCTCCAATTGAGAGGATTTGGCTAATTCTAAAAGTTGGGTACTTTTTGTACTTTTGGGATTCAATATTCTAAAAATTTTCTTAAAACAAACACCATATGTGATTCTAAAATACAAAAAACTCATATTTTGATCCCCAAACTTATAATCCATACCAAATGCCAAAATTTTTGGTGAAGCAAATACCCCCTAATAAGCAGTTGAAGTTTTTTTTCCAAACATTCCTTCGGCTGCCATATATTAAAAATTAGTTAATCATGCCCCAAAGTTGCATGAATCAAATAGAAAACCCATCTTTCTGCGTTGAAGAGGTGGAAGGAGAATTAAAAAAGGGGTTTTTATTTCTAGGTCCGTTTGTTTACTAATTTTTACCTATAAACACAATCACTATTTTTTATATTCTTAAACCCAATTGTCTTTTTGTCTTTGCCTTTAAACCCAATTTTAAAATACAGTATATACAACACTTGTATTTATACACAAACATAACAAAAACCCAAAAATACCCCTCTCAACACCCAAATTAAATCAGTCCCTCTATCTCTCTCTCTCCTCTTCTTCCCCCTTTACAACTTTGCCCTAATTTATAAAAACGAAAATCCCCCTTCTAGTGACCGTTGTCGTTGCTGTCGTTGTCGCTGTCGACCGCCGCCTCGCCGCCCTTGACTCCAAGCCTAGGCTCGCCCAGTCGGTCGTCATCAGCGTCGCTTCCGACGCGATCGTCACCGTTGCTCGCTCGCGAGGCTTGGCCTCACATCGTTAGCGTCTAGGAGTCTGTCAAGTCCGCTAGCAGGAGCTCTGATTAGATATAAGCTACCTTTTTATTTATTAATAAAGTTGTTGTCGCAGAGATTCCTCTCATTGCGAGCGACCGATCATGTTTCTTATTGTATTTGTTTTATTATTATACTATTAGGAGTGTTTTTCCAATTAGATTAAGAAAATTACGAGGCCACAGATCTTTTTTGTTTTGCTAATATGTATCACTTAGACGAATCTTTTTGTTTTGCTAATATGTATTTTTTTGTTTTTGTTTTGAAGGTTTGTAACATTTTGAAAAGCCTGGAGCTTGCCTTAAATATATGATCATTTACGTGCTATACTAACAAGATAACGTATTACACTTACAGAGTTTTGTGCTATACTTACAGGGTTTCATGCTATACTTACAGGATAATATGCTATACTTATAGGATTTCATGCTATACTTACAGGATAACTTGCTATACTTACAAGTAATATATTTCATGCTAAACTTGTAGGTTATCATTCTATACTAAAATCAAATTTAACTAAAATTTCATCAATTATAACAAATATAACTAATTTTTATGAATTCATGAATAATAATGAGAAATTAGTGTGACAAAATCATGTGAAATAACTAATGTGAAATAATAATGTGAAATTAATTGGTAGTTAATTACAAAACCTTATTTAACTAATATTTTATCAAAAGTAAAAAAATTTAATAATTTTTATGAATTCATGTTATACTTATATGATAACGTATTATACTTACTAGATAACGTGCTATACTTACAGGATAACGTGTTGTACTTATAGGATAACGTGTTATACTTACACGATAACGTGCTATACTTACTGGTTAACATGCTATACTTACAGGATAACGTGTTATACTTACAGGATAACGTGCTATACTTATAGGATAACGAGCTATGCATACTGGATAACGTGCTACACTTACTAGATAACGTGCTATACTTACAGGATAACATGCAATACTTACAGGATAACATACTGTACTTACAATATAGCGTGCTATACTTTTGGTCAACGTGCTATACTTACTGGATAACGGGTTATACTTATAGGATAACATGCTATACTTACAGGATAACGTGTTATACTTACTGGATAACGTGCTATACTTACTGGATAACTTACTATACTTACAGGATAATGTGCTATACTTATAGGATAACGTGCTATACTTTTGGTCAACGTGCTATAC
>BQKN01064909.1:470841-550824 GCA_022839385.1 Asparagus kiusianus | reverse complement strand
TCGTTCATGGAAGGAATCGAGAGGGGATTTTGGTTGTGGTCCTAACTATTTAAAGGTTTGACCAAGATGAGAACTTGAGACGATCCTAACTGTTTAAAGGTTTGACCGTTCAATTTGTGGACCTCTCGTTCATGGAAGGAATCGAGAGAGGATTTTGGTTGTGGTCCTAACTGTTTTAAAGGTTTGACCAAGACGAGAACTTGAGACGAACCTAACTGTTTAAAGGTTTGACCGTTCAATTTGTGGACCTCTCGTTCATGGAAGGAATCGAGAGAGGATTTTGGTTGTGGTCCTAACTGTTTAAAGGTTTGACCAAGATGGAGTGGGAGTGCAAATCACAATGGGAGCGTTGATTCGTACAAATCACTCAAGTGGGGTTCTTAGTATTAAGTGATTGGGACTTAACACAAAGGGGTTTGACGATTCGTCCAGGTTGGACAGATCAAAATTCCAAACATTATATCCGGACTCTAACCATGAAAGTGTTGAGTGCACGAACATAACAAAAGTTTGAATGGATTAAACCAGAAAGAATTTTAGTGGACCCACTGTCAATAAATTTAATCAGTGAGGGATTTTATAGTGGAAGACTGTGAGTCGTCGAACACCAATGAGAGTTTTGTGAGGGAAGATTAATCCAATGAAGTGATCAAATCTCGTCTTAGCAAAAGAGTGTTCGGAAATCACAGTAAAAGTTTAGTGTTTATCACTTTATTCGTAATAATCGGGTTATCCCTAAGAAAATTACATGTAAAAATTCTTCCGGGAACTTCCCGTTACATGAATCATCCACCCCCAGCTTTCTTCGTGAAACTGGGTCTATCATTGCATTCGGTGCATGATCGGGTTATCCTTAAGAATATTACGTATAAAATTCTCTAGGAACTTCCCGTCAATGTTAGGAAACAGTTTAGACTCATATACCTATTGGAGTATCAGGAAGCAGTTTAACCTCTTATACCGGTCGGAGGATTAAGAAGCAGTTTATACTCTTATACTTGTCGGAGTGTTGAGAAGCAGTTTATACTCGTATACTCTTCGGAGTGTTGCACCATCATTCGGCTTATTCTAGCTTTATGGCGCTAGAGTCGATTAGAGTTTGAATCTTGTTCTTTAAGCCGAAACAAATCTTAGTAGGATGGAGAACTCTCCTGTGATATGCACAGTAGTTTGGGTCCGTAATTTTCTTAGCTTCCTCCTGGTCTTTAATAGGTGGCAGCTCAATCTCACCGTTATTCAGGAGGTACTTAAAAATATTCAAAACTTCCTCGTCCTTGAAAGAATACTCTTTTCGGAGTCTTGGATTTAGAATCCTCTGCTGTTTTTGAGGTTGTTGTTGTGACGTCTGATTATTATCACTAGCAACCACAAGTATTGACTGTTGGCTTCTTTCGATCTTCTTCTTTCTGAGGAAGCGTTCGGCTTGCTCTCCGCACACCTTCAACTCCTTCCAGGTATTGAGCGGCTCTACTCCCATAACGTCTAAGATGTTAATGGATAAATTGTTATGATAGGTCTGCAAGACGAATTCCTCCGTGACGGGATCCTTGCAGTTCATTGCCTGATTGCGGAAGCGTTTGATGAAGGTACCTACCGACTCTCCGTCTTTCTATTTCTCATCGAAGAGTGTCTTGATCGACACTTCAGCGTCATCATCGAAGAAATGACCAAGGAACATGCTCTCCAGGTCCTCCCAGCTAGTGATGCTTCCGGATTTGAGACGGCGGTACCAATCGAAGGCGGGCCCGTGAAGGGTACCAACGAATGACCGAACCATCAAGGCTTCATTGCCAGAGATCATACCCAAGTGGGACTTGAAGTAGATCAGATGTTGAGTGGGCGAACCCTTCCCGTCAAACGGCGTGAAGTTTATCAGGTTGAACTTCGCCGGATACGGGATCGAATCCCACTCTTTCGGGTAAGGACACGGAATGCCAGTCCTTTTCACCTCTTGATCAGACATCAGAGCGTTGATTTTTTTCTCGAGATCTTTTATTTTCTCATCGTCGCTTGTATCGGGTTCTGGACGATTCTTAAGAGAAATAACGTGGCCACCCCCGGCGTTATCATCATTGGTGGGATCACCCCCAGCGTCGTTGTTTTTAGTGGGGCCACCCCCAGCATTCTGATCAACGGGAGGATCATCGACATTGATGTTTTCATCCACGTCTGAATCGCTAACTGCTTGGCTATCATTATTGCGACGACTGGATTCACCTAACTGATTCGACAAAGCTCGGATTTGTTGGTTGTGCATTTGTCTCATCTCCTGCATAGCCATTTCCACTTTGATCTTGAATGCTTCTTTCTGCTTGGCTAAAGCATCCTCAACCATTTTAGCTACCTCATCGGTGTTGATCATAAACACCTCATGAGATTGTCCGGGACTGGATACGGTAGCTTCTGAAGTGACTACCGAGCAAGCGTCTGATGCTTCATCGTCCGAGGATAGTCCTCTTGTCATCCTCAAATAATCTCTATGCCTAGTAGTCCCTGCACGTAGCCGAGTTAAACGATGTGATATGAGGGGTCCGAATCAGAAGGTCGGGTAGATTTCCTCTTATCAGTCACGTTGGCGATGACTATGGATTGTTCAGGCCCGACGGCTTCTAATTGAAGCTGAGACATTAGTTGGGCTATCACCGAATTGACTCTCTTTCCTGGAGAAAAATCTGGGTTAGAAGTAATCGGAGACTTCTCCTTATCGACCATATTGATGGTGAATGCTGGGAGTTCGTTATCTCGATTGGCTGATCGCCTTTTGCTAAAACGTCTTGCTTTGGGTTTCAATGCTTCTGCGGAGATACTCTCGAATATCGAGACCCTCCGTGGAGCGGTCTTGGGGCAGTTACACGCTGATAATACTGCCCTGATAATTTTGTTGCACGGACAGTGAGAGTCCGCTTCCCGGGTACTTCTCTTTCGAGATTTATTCGTACCCCCAGCCTGATAGTACAACTCATCGACGTCGCAGTCAGAGCAACCTATCGGCTGTTTACATGAATTCTCAGGTATAACGCATTCTTCTATCTGTCGCATTTTCATCTGAGTAAACATCGCCTTGTTAGCGTCTACAGGAGTCACACGCTTGGAATCACACCTTTGTGAGGGTGAAACCTTAACGGGCTCCTGGTTTTCTGCACGCACCCCCAAGCGGGCCGTTGTAGAAATTAACTTGTTAGGAGGTCGCGTATGAGCCCCAGTCTGGATGTTTGCTCGGGGTTCCTTTAATTGTCCCCAACGTTCTTTAATAGGCGTTTTGCCTCGATCTTCGGGTAGAGAACCGAGGCGATCCTTCAGAGGAATCCTAAACTTGGGGAAATCCACGCTACAGTGGGGTTTTATCGGGGGTTCGGGATCTGAAGTTGACAAAGGCTTAATGATAGTTCCGTTTGTTTTTGCCTTAGGCGCTGATTTAGCTTTTGGTATCCAAACTTGTTTAGATCTTGGCGATCTCTTAACTGCCTCTTCCTTTTGCATTTCCTGTGCTTTTCGCACAAGGGTCCGGGCATGTGCAAGCAAGGCACGACGCTTCTGGATTCGTTCCTTGAGAGTAGAGCGGGTTCGTTTGACACGAACCCATTCGTTAATTAGAGGTCGAGAGGAGGATTCCGATGCTAGTCGTGGTGACAGATTAGCCATTTGGCGCTTTCTGAACTCCTGATCTACTTGGCAATGGAGTCCATCCGCCTGATCCAAAGCCTTGGCGAATTGGCGCGCGAGGCGTTGGCGTTTCCTTTGACGTGCTCTCTTTGATAGAGTTGGCGCACCTTTAGCAGTCGACTCTTTGATTGCAAAGGAGTTCAGATCTGCAGATCTGATCTCATTGGATGCCGACGGATCGTTGCAAGGTGCAACTACGGCAGCGACGACATGGAGATCGACTTCTTTGGTCTTCAGATCTGGAGACCAACAGATCTTCTGGGAGGAGGATATCTTCCTGCGCTTATGAGGAGGAGCAGATCTGGAGGAGGAGGAGGAGATGTACTCTTCAAATCTCTACTGTTCGAATTCGTATTCGACCTCTTCGAACACCGGGATCTTGATCATCGGCTGTGGCACGACAGCTTCGGCAGCGAAGCTGTTGGCTCCCACTGTGGTCGCCAGCTTGTTTGCGTAGAAAATTGTTTGACTCATTGCCGTGTTCATTACAAACTTCAGAGTTTACAACGAAAACAAAAATTAGTCTTTTTATAAGACTTTTACACAATGAATACAAAATTACAATTCTCTTCAAACAGCGCAGAGATCGTTTATCGGTCTTCTGCTTGCATGGGATCCTAGACTGTGACGGGGATGTTGATATCCGTGGACCACCGTCGATCAGATCTGATTGCTGAAAAATTAGGCAGAGCTTCGTCTATCCGTGAAGGGATCGAGAAACCGTAGCTCTTATCTCGGCGAAGCGAGATAATCACTCTTCTTAAGATTACCGCAACGGGATAATCCTAAGGAACGAACACGGGCGATGCAGATCTGATGAGTTCCTCTTCTTTATGCCGACGAACTCGATCTGATCTCTCCTCCTCCTCTCTGAAACTTGTGGATCTTCACTCCTCAATTCGGCAGGGCTTCGTCAATTCTCCAAAATTCCAGATCTAGAAAAATGAAGGCCCTGGGGCTGTATTTATAGGCTCCAGGAAGTTCGGGTGGAGACACCCTTGTTCGGGTGAAGACACCCTTGCCCGGGTGGAGACACCCTTGTCCGGGTAGAGACACCTTTGTTCGGGTGGAGACACCCTTGTCCGGGTGGAGACACCTTTGTTCGGGTGGAGACACCTTTGCCCGGGTAGAGACACCATTGCCCGGGTGGAGACACCTTTGCCCGGGTGGAGACACCCTTAGGTGTCTCAGCTTAGGCTGAAACAGTCCGTTTTGCGCACTTGTCCATTTCCTCCGTAACTTCTTCATCCGAACTCGGATTTAAGTGATTCAAAGTGCGTTGGAAAGCCAACGAGGAGTTCTATAAGCTCCAATGATTGGATCATCTGTAGAATAAATGAGACATGAGGGGTATTGCGCCTTTTGTAAACGTCGCGGGGCTCCCAATCAGTCCGTATCCTCATTATCCCGAAGCTCCGTTGATTCATGTAGTCCGTCGATTCACTTCAATCATTCATCGACGTCGATTAAGCTTCTACGACTTGGATAGTGACGTTAGCACTGAGCCGTTCGTGGAGACCTATGGGTAATTTTTAATGCCTACAATAGTATCTCGAACCGCCAAAAGAAGACACACAGGCTGGACCCCATACATTTGTATGAATCAACTCTAGCTTCTGAGCCTTAGATATCCTTCCTCCATTCTAGAAACTAACCCTCTTCTGCTTTCCAAAGATGTAGTCTTCACAAACCTCGACTTCTACGGAGTCGATCCCGGTTAGCTTTCCTTGTGAATGTAAGATCTTCATCCCCTTCTTGCTCATGTGCCCTAGCCTGTTGTGCCACAGATCTGTACTCTCTTTACCAACTACAATTGCGAGGGTGTCACTCGCATGTGAGGTGAGGTAGAGAGTCCCTAATTTGTTTCCTCATGCAACTACCATCGTACCGTTGGAGATTCTACATGAATCCCCTGTGAATATTGAAATATAGCCTTCTGCTCCAAGCCGTCCAACCGAAACAAGATTCCTCTTTAGCTTCAGTACATGTCTCACGCTCTTTAAGTTTCACTTAGGGCCCTTCATTTGAATCTATACATTGCCCTTTCCAACAATATTACAGGGCTCATTGTCCCCCAAATACACTTTTCCAAAGTCCCCTGCTGCATAATTCTGAAGAAGCCTTTTATTAGCAGTTGTGTGGAAAGAGGCTCCTGAGTCGATGACCAAAGAATCTGAATCCCTGTCCATAATAAGGATCAAAGCATCCTGCACGATATTGTTTGTGTCAAAAGTTGCCTTTTCCATTGCTTTCAAACCTGTTACGCCGTTTATCGATTACAAGTTCAAACTGAAAGAAAAGTTAATCTTTTTATAAGATCTTCTTACAATAAAAAAATAAAGATTACAACTTTATCAAACAAAACGCAGCAGTAGTTTATCTCCCGCTGCTTTGTGTGGGATCTTTGCCTGTGCCGGGGACACGTTAGTCCGTGGACCGCCGCAGATCAAACCCGATAGACAATTAATTACGCTCTTGTTTCACGAAGGAAACAATTACGGAAGCGACAATCACGACCAAGCGAGATTGTGGCTCTTCTCGAGATTAAAACCAAGTTTAATCCGGAGGAAAGAAGGAGAAAGAATCACAAACCTTTCGAAGGGGCTTTCTTTATGAAAGTGTTCGCCAAGCTCTGATGATTCTCCTCTGAAATTCGTGGTTAACTGGACAATTTGACAGCACCTCGCCTTCTCAATTTCAGATCCGCTTGAAAGAAGACCCTAGGCTTCTATTTATAAGCCTTTGGAGAGGTCCTTTTGAATAAGAATTGGTATTTAAATGTTATCTGCAGTTAATAACCCCTTAAACGTGTTTTGGGATAACCTCAAAATAGTTAGGGAGGTTCTGGGACGAAAGAATCCTTAAAAATCATCGAAATCCGTGTTTGGAGAGATTTGTACTCAATAAGAGTTCTGGTGGCTCGGAACTGTGCGAGTCACCGTTTGGTGGCTCGCAACTGTGCGAGACACCATTTGGTGGCTCGCATAGGTGCGAGCCACCATTTGGTGGCTCGCGCCTATGCGGGCCTCCGAGTGGTGTTTCGTCCATCTTTTTGATATTTTTACGATTCATGATCTTTCCTATTCCCTTTTTCTGTGCATGCTTCATCGCTTCGTTGACTTGTGCACTCTATTGATCTATTTTATTCACTTACTGATGTTGGGTAAATTCTCTCGACCTGGATGATAACGTTTATCATACTCTCCTTGTCTTGAATTGTATTTGAGGTCCTATGGGCAATTTTTAACGCCTACAAATACCCCCTCCAAAGTGTTTCAGTCTCGTTTCTTTTATAGAAGAGCCTGAAATACTTTGGATATGATAGGCTTAACCTTCAATCGGTGCAAAAGGACCTGCAACGGGCTTCATCTCTTGACTCCTTGATTCTTCAATCTATTCGGCGTCTTGTTGAACAGATGAAGTTTTTACGGTTCTGCGTTTATCGTCTGACCGCTGTCGAAGTCTTGAGTTGAAACTTATATATTAAATGGTGTCGTTGAACTGACTATCTCTGTTGAGAATTCATATTTGACAACGTCTTGCGTTGAAGCGGAGAGGACCAGTTTATACTCGTATACACTTAGGAGTTTTGGGAATTAGTTTAGCCTCATATACCCATCGGAGGTCGTCGGGTTATCCTTAAAAATATTCTACACGATATTCTCCAGAAACTTCCCGTCGAGGGTGGGAAACAGTTTAAACTCGTATACCCATTGGAGTACGAATACGGGTACCATATATGTCAAAAGTGCTCGAAAATGGGCCAAACAGCTTGCCATACGTGCGAGCCAGTAGAAGGTGGCTCGCATGCGTGCGAGCTAAGAGATGGTGACTCGGATGCTTGCGAGTTAGCAGATGGTGACTCGGGTTTTGCGAGTCAGCAGATGGTGACTCGGGTTTTGCGAGTCAGCAGATGGTGACTCGGGTTTTGCGAGTCAGCTGGTGGTGGCTCGGTTCGAACCGGGTTCGGTTGGGTTTAAAAGAATGAACTGTTCTTCTTCCTCTCTTTTCTTTTCGTCTTTGTCATTTCAAATATTCTCTCCAAGCCACTTCTTCAAGAATCCCCATTTCTGAGAACCTCTAAGCTTTCTCTCCCAAGATCGTTTTCTCTTTAAAGGTGTTCTTGAAGCTTTGATTTCGAACAGCGAGGCCACTTTGAGATCTAGGGTTTCACTTCTTCATCATTTGAGTTTGAGCTCTGTTCTTGATGAATTCTAGGTAAGACCCATTGTGCTCATTTCAATTTCAATTAAATCTTCATCTTCGAGTGCTTGATTCATGGCCGAAACTCCACTTCTAGACCTAGGGTTTCACCTCTTCGTCAACTGGGTTTGAGTTCTATTCTTGGCAAATTCTAGGTAAGACCACTCCTCCTTACTTCAATTTTGATCGACTTTTCGTCTTTGGACACTTGATTTATGGTCGAAATCCTCACTGTTGATCTAGGGTTTTAAACTGCCGTTTTGAAGCATCTGGTTTGGACATTCTTGAGTATGAATACTTAAGTTTTGATCCTTGAATCTTGATCGTTGAATTCGGCTGCTGATGAAAATCAAAATGTAGGTTTCAAACTTGGAATGATGACCGAACACCTAGTGTTGAACCGCGACTGATCCCAATTCTTGACTTTGATCTGGAACCTCTTGTATTTGGGGTTCTGTTGTGATAGTTTGGAGCTTGGAACTTAATATTAGGAATTGTTAATCTTTAGCTCATAATTTCACGTGTAGTCGTGGCTGGGAGTTTAGCTCTGTTTGCAGGCACGAATTCGGCCAAGCTAAGGTCTACCACTTTTGGGCTTTTAATTGTGCACGATAACTGTTATATTGGGCTTTTAGCGTACACACTAGTCTGATTTGTAGGCACGTCGTGCTTTATTGTTGGTCATGTGGATCACTTGGCCGAAATCCTGCAATTCCGGCTTAATTTGTTGCACGACCTGTTGTGGGTTGAAACTGTATCGGTATTGAGTCCACTACTTAAGTTTGATAGGAGCACCATTTTTCTTTGCATTAATCTAATATTTCTCCATTTTCATCGTAGCTAACCTGTTAACTCTCTTTGCAGACATGTCGCCTAAGAGATCTCGCGTCGTTCGAGGCCGTTCGGCGGCTCAGTCGCCCGAGCCGGCGCCGTTTAGCTGCGCAGGTATATTGCCATCGCCTCTTTTGTTCACGCATTAAATATTTGAGATATCATGCCGCATATTGCATCCCCGCTTTGTTCTCCTTGGTGAGGTAATTGGGAAGAGCCGCCACCCTCCTTCGTGGGGGTGGACGCTTTACAAGTCGTGTTTTGCTTGGTCAAGACATGACTGAATTATCTTGGGGCGATTTCTTGCTGTACTATACTCCGAGGGATAGGTATATTGTCACATTATTCGCGTGACGATATATTCCATACTTCGTCTGTATAGTGCGGCTCTTAATCGTCTCGCCTGGATAATCCATCGCAAATATGTTGTTGGTATAATTTCCTCGTTTTGCTCTCTTTTGTGGGGCGAAGGCTGTGACTCTATCTCACAATTTGTGAGTCGAGTTCGACGCCCAGACTATTTTAACACATGGCTTTATGACTATATCTGATAAATACCTATCGTTTTACCTCAGTTGAATTTCACTCAAGGGAGTTTGATACTCATTCCGTAGAGGGCCGCTGTAGTGAGGCTTATGCCTCTACTGATGAGCTAATCCCCGTTCCGACAGCTCCTCAGTTTGCTCCGGGCGTACCAGCAAAGCTTCCACGGTTAATACGGAAGGGAGAGCGCCGCAGTTTAAGGCAACTTATCACGGATGCGCCATTGGTGAAGGACCCAAGTTCCACGCACCCACTAAGAAAGCCAGACTACTTGTTTGGGGATTCCGTAGAAGATCTCGCCGCTGTTTTTCTTGGAATGGAACAGTGGCTGCATCATGACGACGGTGGCCACCTATACCTTTCTCCGATTCCCCGTCACCGTTCGCTCGTTGAACTTTAGTGTCAAGCTGTTCCTTGGGAGATGTCATGGAGGTTAACAGAAGAACATGAGCGCATTCACTGCGACTATATTACTCACGGTACGGTTGGCTCAAGTAATCAGAACCAGATAACAGGGTTACATCCGGGGATTACCGGATTGAATGACCCACCCAAAGGCTAGATCTTCACTGTTGCTAACACTGTGCAGAATCGGCTTGCAGCTTTGGGTCGAGAAATGCCCGTGACTGGACATCGATGTTACGGCTGGGTACATTCGTCGGATAAACTATGGTGGACCCGTTTGAGCCATTACATCTTAGATCGATTCGGTGAAGATTTGAAGGCTAATGGTTTATATTCAGCTGTTCGTGCCACCACTTACGGACTGACCATGAGCGTTCCCTATTTCTTGGCGCTACTAGAACTCTACAACCCTGATGCTAACACATTTCTGACTAAGCACGGGGAGCTGGGATTGGTGCTGCACGAGATGTATAAGATCTCCGATCTTCCGATGGGGAACATGATTTATCAGGAGTACTTTCCTTCAAATAGGGAGCTGCAGCACTTGAAGTCGCGGACACCCAACCGTTACAACACCTTCTGGGATCTTGCATGTCATTATCACATAGCTCTTGTGGGCGTTGATCCGTTAGTGAAGAGATCGCTATCGCAAATTAGTTTAAAGAAGTTCGCGGATTATCTTTTCAAAAATACAGACAGCGTTTTGGACGAACCAATTCATGAATTATCGCCGCTAACCATCTCCGAAGTGAATGAGCTAATCAAGAAGTCAAACGCTCAATCTTACACCACCGGTGGTATTGAGGACGGCTTTGCTGCCGGAACAAAATTCCAAACTTTCTTGTGGCATGGGATTAAACCAATCCGCCCCATGACATTGCTTGCTGGGTATCTCGCTATCTGGCTAAAAAAAATGTGTGGTTCCATACCAATCTTCTGACGCACTTCCCCTAGAAGTGTTGTTTCCAGCGGTCCTACTTGCTCACCGGAAAAACTTATGTCTCCTTCCAGCAACGACCGCTGATATTCACAGAGGGCTTCGCCAGATCGTGAACGCGTTTACTCAAAAGGGGACTTCACCGCCAACTCAGATTCCGCTCACGAAGGTGGAACTTCCCTACACTTATCTAATGGCTTGGTTGGTGCTTCATCGCTCAGATATAATGTTAGTGCTAACCTCAGTGGATCCCTCCCTTCTTTTTCTTCAAATAATAGAGAATTGTAAGTGGAAGGGACGGGGTTTCGCAGAGGTTAGGAAGCAGCTTCAAAATCATAAGTACTGGGTCCTCCCTACTTGCTTCCCACAATTTTTAGGTCAGTATGGCGACTCCTTGATGGATGTAGAGAAGCCGGGTACGGGTCGTACTTCCCTTGACTCTGGTTGCTTCGACTGGTTGGTTAATATTCGGCCGGGCTACGTGACCTTTCGCGTTCAGAACCATTGTTACATAGAACCCTACTAGCCATGTCGGTTCGCTCATCAGTTTGGATACGATCAAATTTATATCGGGAACCCATACCAACAGCTCCGGGTCCGTGGTGGCTTAGTGGATGGGGCTCGAGCATGGTTTTGGAACATCACTGGTTGTACTGGTACTAAGTTTAACCTTCCGGGCGTCGAGCGCAAGTTAGAGCTGACTTTCCTACAGTGCCGGTGGCTTTTGGCGGCCAATGAACACATACCAGTTCAACCAATCGCCGAGTCAACAAATGAGGAAGCTTCTCGGGTTGCTACTCGCAGGGTCTATGAATCCGAGCTTGAAAAGAAGAGAAAGAGGGAACCGGTGGGTCCTTCTAGTCATTCAGCGCGGAGGGAGCCAACTACGAAACCTCATGTTGGGGGTGGTGAAGAGGTTGGTGGCGATGGTGGAGAAGAGGAGCCGGAAACAGGTGTGTTAGACCCTCTCTCTTTAGAGTTATTTGAATTAGCAATTGCTAAAAGAACTCGCCGCTTTCAACCGTCGAAACCTTCACCTCCTGTAAAGAAGCCGAAGATGCAGGTCTTGTTCACCTATCCTAACAAGATGTCGGTTGAAATTCCAGGTGAATTTTCTAAAGAGGAGGGAGAGGAGCCCAGCCTTATTCCTCGGACGCGATCCCGATCTGCAGCCGAGGTTACTTCGAGACGCGAATTATGTTCTAAATTCTCGGATGAGAGGCTTGTTGATCCAGAAGAGGGACGTCCGTCTATACGTAAGAAGCTGGCTTCTAAACGACAGAGTAGCCTTGAAACAGAACCAACGACTCAAGGAGTTGCAGCCGAAAGGGGTGAGTATTTGCTCGTATATCTTCTTCCGATATATGTTAAGCTTTCGGACTTCAACAATTTTCACACTTTGCAGAAGGGGATTTTGCAAGCGACTTTATTTTTGACGCTTCTTCGCCTGATATTGATTTCTCGGCACTAACTCCGGGAACCAGACCAGAAGAGCGTACTAATGCTGAGACTAATATTCTCGATGAGACTGACGCGGGTCACGATGTCGAGCCAGGTTTGGCCGGACAGGCTGAGAATCTAGGTATTCTTAAAACTAGTAACGCCTCTTTGGGATGGCGGGCAGTGAACGATGGAGAATTCGTATCCCCGCTAATTGTTTCTATGCTTCTTACTTTGTTAGAAAAGCTGCAAGAGGTGGATCGAAGCAAACGGGTGCAGGAGCCTAATGTTGCCGTTGGAGGTAAATCCTTGATGATTTTTTTTGTTGTAAGTCTGGTGAGTTGCAACAATCTGTATTTTGACTCTTGCTCTTTCTTATAGATGTGGTAACAGAGGTTCAAGGTGATGAGGGGGGTTTCCAACCCGCACCTTTTGAAGAAGAGAATTTAGCTTCCCGTGATCCGGTATCGGCTTCGGACGATATGTTATTAGATGATATGTTGTGCGAACAAGCCCAGTATGAGGCCGCCGATCCGATAATCACTGCCGACTCCCCTGCAAGTAAGATCCTTGTTCCCACGTTTTACTTATTCATTCGTGATTTTTTTTCAGTTACTCATCGGAGGGTTCAAACCGTAGGACCAGTCATAAAAACTGATACAACTACTCCTAACAGAAAATCTGATGAATCTGAGGGTCTTGATTTCTTACTTTTGGCAGGAGTTGTGATTGACGCTCGGTCATCAGGCTTTCCGCAACAACTCCCGGTTTCTTTGGGAATGCAGACCACCGTGCCTGCTACAACTATTAGCGAGAGTTCACCGAAACTGGCCGTGAGACCAACTGAAGGAGTTGGTGCTTCAACGGTCACTACACCTATAGTGCTTCCTGCGACCCATGAAGTTAAGCGACGAGAAGCGGGTGTAGTGCGTTCGGTCGCGGAGAGCTCTTCAGGAACTGGTAAATCTCGTGTGCTGTCTTCTTCCTTTTATATATTTTTTCTCTTTGACTTATCGTTACTGGGTATTCATATTTTTTTTTGTTTTCCTTTTCTAGGATCGTCATCTCACTTGCGCGCGAGTATTGATGCTTTATTGTCTGATGACGACCCAGATAAACTCCTCCTCTGCTTGGAAGTCGGCAATTTTGTTAACTTCGTAGAGTCACTAATTGACAAACTCCTGGAGAAGAGGCTCCCTTTTGGCCAATTCTGATCGTTCCTCGAGAGTAAAATAGCCTTAATAAAGGACACTGGTGCTCTCGACATAGCTGAAGCTTTGATCGACAATATGAATCAACTTGAGTATAGATTTGCGAAACTACAAGAGCTCCAGTCTGTTGGTGTTTCTGGCTACGTTACTGCGTGAATGGAGGCTCGTATGCGGTTATGGCGTGAATCTCGAGAATCCGTCGAGCTTGGGATCCAGGCGCAGAGAAAACGTGTCGACCAAGCGGAGGGAGTTCTTTCCCAAAGGTTGGCTCATTTACGCGAAATCGACTCGTCTTTAACCTCTATTGACGCCGAGATAGCAGAGCTTGAGCAGAAACTGGGGGAAGCCAAACAACGAAGAACTTTTTTGGAGGTGACCAAGGCCGGGGAGGAGCATAGCAAGGCCGTGATATCCAGTAAAGTGATGCTCTCGAAGGAAAGATTAGCCAAGATGGAGGAAGAAGCCGCCCAACTCCTATCCGCTTCCGAGGACTCCTTCAAGATCGAACTGCAGCGTGAGCTTGAACGTGCTTATGCTGAAGAGCTAAACACACTTGAGCAGGAAATTATTAGTGAAAAATACAATATAAAGTGATTGTGGATGTTGTATCTGAACTCCTTTTTTCGTTAATGATACGTGTGTTTTGTTTAGTCTTCTCATTATGATTTCTCATTCTATTTAGAATGATCAACCATAATACTTATAGGATTTTTGGTAAATCCCCAGCCGTCAACGGATTTGATATGCCTTTACCGACTACCGTTTGAATCGGGCTAGCTTGTGAATTATCTAGGTCCGTTTCACAAATAACGTTGTGCTAAAGGGATGAACTCCTCTAGACTTAATGCTACGAATTTGAATATGTAGACTTAGTCATTTTCTTACGATAAAAGACAAACCGACGGCGCGTATTAGGCGCCGACTTATCCCAGCTTAGGATTCGGGATAAAATTCCCCATACACATAAGGCATGAATTATGAAATTAAAAAATGTAGCATCCTTTTATAGGATAAAAAAACGAACCAGGTACTGAAGAGAATGAATTTTATATTCTTTCTTTAGTCTTTCTTTTGAGGGAGAAATGAACCCAATACCAAAGAAGAAGAATTTTATATTCTATCCTTGGTATGCAGAAGAAACTAAAAGTGGGATCTCCACTTCAAGAATCGGTGAGATGAAACTAAGAATAGGATCTCCACCCTGAGAATCGAGAGGATTCAGTTAACCCTAACTTTTATAGTCTAGGTTATCTGATCTGAAAATAAGTTTTCTTGTTTATCAAGATGAAATTCAAACTCCGACCCTAACTTTTATAGGTTTGGCTGGAGGGACAGACATGAAATCTTTTCGTTTATCGAAGAGAAATCCGATCCTGGCCAGAGTGACTTGTCAGTTGGACCAGAAAGGGATATTGAGACGACCCTAACTTTTATAGGTCTGGTCATTCAAGTAGAGTGAAGACCTTCGTTTATCGAAAGGGAAAGTGACTTGAAAGTGGGAATGTGAATACAAATCATAATGGAAGTTTGATCAGACTTGGTCCAAGGAACTTTGTTAGTCTCGTCATGAACTAATCTGATAGCGAGGGACAATGAGAATTCTTTTATGAGGAAAGATTGATTCTAAAGAGTAATCGAATCTCATCTCAACAAGAGAGAGTTTAGAAGATTACAGCAGGGGTTCTCAATGACCAGATTTGAAACATTTAGAGAACAGCTGGTTGGCTTCGGGTTATCCTTAAGAATATCATATGTGGTATTCTCCAGGAACTTCCCGTTTAAAAAAAATCTATTCTGAGCATACTAAGGGTAGTACTTCTTTAGAAACTTGCCATTTATCAGCATCATAAGCCGGTCGCCATCCTTGGTAACCAGGCGATATGCGCCACTTGAGTAGACTGTCTCTACTACGAATGGTCCCTCCCATTTGGGTTCAAATTTACCTTTCTTCTTGGAGTTAAGGATCATAGGCCGTCTTTCAGTTAATACCAAATCTCCTTCTTTAAAACTCCGGTGTCGAACCTTCTTATCGAAAGCTCGAGAAATTCTGGCTTGGTAGAACTCAATATGCTGTTGAGCTTCTAAGCGTTTTTCGTCAAGCATCTCGAGTTCTTCGAGGCGTTTCTGATGCTGTTCTTCAGTCGTCATCTGGGTTGCGAGAGCGATTCGAAGAGAGGGAATTTGTATTTCCAACGGAAGGACGGCTTCGCATCCGTACACCAAAGAATACGAGGTCGCTCCCGTTGGTGTACGCACCGTAGTACGGTAGGCCCATAGAGCCGCGCCGAGCTTGTCATCCTAATCTCGTTTATTGGTTTTTACAAGTTTTGACAATAGTTTGATGATGGTCTTATTGAAAGCTTCAGCCAATCCATTCGCTGTAGGATTGTAAGCCGTTGAGGAGATGTCCTGAATTTTAAACTTCTCACAAAACCTGATAAAGGCATTGCTGACAAACTGAGGACCGTTGTCATGTATGATTCGTCTTGGTACACCATGCCGGTATATAATATGGTGTTTGATGAATGCGATGACGTTGCTTGTCTTAACTTCTCTGAGTGGGACCGCTTCAGCCCATTTGGAGAAGTAGTCAGTAATTGCTAAGATGAATCGATCACCTTTGACCGACGGGGGATTTATAGGACCGACAATGTCCATTCCCTAAGTCTCAAATGGCCATGATGTGACCGAATGATGTAAATACTCTACCGGTTGGTGCATATAATTCGCGTGTATCTGACACTCATGACATCTTCGGGCATACGCGACTGCGTCACTCATTATAGAAGGCCAAAAATATCCTATTTTTCTGACGTGATCATAAAGTTTGGGACCGGGTTGGTGTGCGCCACAGACCCCTTCGTGTGCTTCCTTGAGGACTTCCTTCGCTTCTTTAATTGATAAATAACGTAGTAGGAAACTATCATACCCCCTGCAATACAGCGTTCGACTCTCCGTGTTATAGTAGAATCTCGCTGCTCTTCGTCGGATTGAATCCCTCTCTTTCACATCTTCTGGTAAAATTCCATGCAAGACATAATCGATGATAGGGAAACGCCAATCTCGGGGTTCAAGCTCGAGTTCAGTTGAATATACCTCTTGAACATTCCCTTCCTTGTCATCTTCATCGTGAATTGTCACGAAGAGTTGGTGAGTTCTCACCGTAACGGATTTTTCCGTTTCGAGAGGCTGCGCCAGGGACACAGCTAATGCTGCCAACGTATTAGCGTACGTGTTTTGTAAGCGTGGAATGTATTCGATGAAGAATCCTTCGAACGATTCTGCCATCTCGACGGCCATCTTGTGGTATGGTATTAGATCTTGATTTCTGACCTTGTACTCTCCCTGAATTTGTTTAACTATTAGTTGAGAATCACCAAAGGCTTCGAGATACTCAACCCCCAGCTCTTTAGTGAAGTTAAGTCCAATAAGCAATGCATTATACTCGGCTATGTTGTTTGAACACGGCTTGGTTAGCGAGTAAGCTCGAGGCATCACATGTTTTCCTGGGGAGACTAAGGCAACTCCAACTCCGGAGGAAATCTTAGAGGGTCCAGGAGCACTTGCTACATTGGTCGCTCGAGAAGCACCATCGAAGTATAAACGCCATACTTGTTGGCACGAGTTGCGTTGACTTCATGGGTCTCATCTGGCAGATCGTCATATATTTCAGCAGTATCCGTAGTGGGATTAGCTGCCAAGAGGTCACAGATAGCCTGTCCTTTTACTGACTTCTGTTGTTTAAAGTGCAGGTCATATTAGGACAAGAGCAAGGCCTATTTTGCTAAACGCCAATTCATGTAAGCTGGCTGTGTCATGAATACTCGGACTGGGTTAACCTTGGAGATAACATAAATAGTCTGTCCTACCAGGTAATGCCGCATCTTTTGAATTACGAATACCAGAGCGAGACATTCCCTTTCGATCATGGGATATCAGGATTCGGCACCTACCAAGGTCCGACTTAGATAGTATATTGCCTGTTCATGACCGTTATCGTCATCTTGTGCAAGTAATGCACTTAATGAGTGGCTCGTCGCCTTGATATAAATCAAAAACGGTTTGCCCGATTTCGGTGCCACGAGTACAGGAGACTTTGAAAGATATTCTTTAATACTCTCGAACGCCTTTTGACAAGCGTCGTCCCACACGAATGACACGCCCTTCTTGGTGAGTTTGGAGAATGGTTGACATTTTCCTGAAAGGTTCGAAATGAACCGACGGATATAAGCTAAACGCCCTTGCAATCCTCTGAGCTCCTTGAGATTTCTCGACGGTTGTAATTCATTAATTGCCTTTACTTTATCAGGGTCGATGCGGATACCCGTTGTAGTGACGACAAATCCCAAAAACTTACCACTGGACATTCCAAGGAAAGACTTGGTGGGATTCATCTTTAACTGGTGAGTTCGCATAAGCTCGAACATGGTCCTTAGATCTTTGATATGATCGTTTTTATTATGGCTCTTCACTACCAAATCATCGACATAGCATTCGACGGTTTTACGGAGATGTTCTTGAAAAATCTTAGACATAGCCCGTTGATAAGTGGCGCCCGCGTTCTTTAACCCAAAAGGCATTACTGTATAGCAGAACACTCTGAGAGGTGTCCTGAATGCGGTATGTTTCTCATCTTCCGGGTACATCTTGATTTGATTGTAACTCGAGAACCCATCCATAAAGGACATTCTCTCAAACCCATACGTGTTATCGATAATAACATCGGTGATAGGGAGAGGGAAATCATCTTTCGGGCATGCATTATTTAAGTCTCTGAAGTTAATGCATATCCTTATTTTCCCATTCTTTTTGAGGACCGGAACAATATTTGCAAGCCAGTCCGGATGTTGTTCTTCCCGGATAAAACCAGAATCAATTAACTTTTTGACCTCTTCTTCAATCGCTTCCATGATTTGTGGGCGAAACCGTCTTTGTTGTTGTTTGATAGGTTTTGCATCCGGTCTGATGTTAAGACGGTGGGCTGCCACGTTCGGATCAAGCCCCGGCATATCTTCATAATTCCAGGCAAAAACATCTATGAATTCTCTGATGAGGGAAATTAACTCCTCTTTTTCATCTGGTGGAAGACTATCACTTATAAATATTGGCTTTGGATTCGTCTCATCACCCATATTTATTTGGACTACCTTATCTTCGGTAGGAGGTTCTCTTTGCTCGAATCGATCTCCATACTGTATATTTAGATGATGAATCCAGGGATCCTCCCAAGCCGATAGTTGATCATCTTCTTGAGTCATGGAAGGATCGACTGTGGTCATATTCGACATCAGGCCTTTGAGCACCTCCCCTAGGCTGACATCTGAATCCCAACTAGAAGAGTCGGATGAGTATCCATCTTGATTTGTTAAATGGTCTACGATTTGCCAACAACACTCGTCATCAGAAGCATAACCCAGACCCTGTTTATAGCTATAATAGTTATAAGACTTTCCTTCTGGTACATAGGCCATACGAGGTGGAACTCGTGGGCCTCGACCAAAACAAAGACCCTCTTCAAGCGCAAAATTATATCCCCATTTTTCCATGTAATCACGCGCTTGATGACTATATCTGGATGAATGAAGGCCAGATCTCTCTTCATATTTGTCTTCACTTGGAGAGAGATATGATGGCGGGGACATTTCCCCTTTGCCGAACACTAACTCTTTTTCACCCCTTGTTTTAGCAGGAATGACAAAGGTTGTTCCTAACGAGTCTTGGAAGCGTTTCTTCGTGAAGCAAGATGACTGAAGCGGCATATGTACGTCGGGATTATTGTACAACCCCTGCATTACATTAGCCAAACATGGTAAGTACTCTAAATCGTTATTTATTACTTCCTCGGCAAGTTGCCAATTACAACTATCATCTGATAATTCGCCATCATCAAGACCAATTACAAAGGGTACAATGTCATTTAGTACAAAACCATCATTGTAATCAAATCCTACTTCTGTGTCAGCTTCTCCCCCACTATCTGTGCCTTGAGCCGATGATTCAGTATCAGATTCAGCACCGTCAAGGAGGGAATCAGTAAAGTAATTTTCCAATCCTTTAAATGGTTTCTTATCTGTGACCACTGTCTTGACTTCATTATTAGCATCTACGTATTTTAGACATTGGTGAAGAGTAGAGGGAACTATAAAATTACCATGGATCCATGGTCGACCTAATAGTAAATTATAGGAGGTCTCCGCGTCGATTACGTAGCACGTAACTTCGGATTTTAGATCCCCAAGTTGACATTTTATCCGGATTTTACCCAGAGGTCTGGATCCACTGGTATTGAACCCATATATAACGGTACCTGTGGAAGCCAGCTTGCTTACTGGGATTCCGAGATTGTGCATCAATCGGAGTGGCATGATGCTAACAGCGAAACCCGGGTCGACTTGGACCCGGTTAACTACGCTGGAGCCAATATATCCGGTGAAGTATAAAGGCCTATCATGCTTTGAATTCCTCACTTGCATGTCATCCTTAGTGAACGTGATATGGGGAAATTGTTTGGCCGATAAGTTACAAAGCTGAACTGGTGATTCCGTTTCTTCGCGGGCCGGCTTGACTTGAGCAAGGAATGCGTCAGAATCGGCTAAAGCTTCTCGTAATGCCTCTCTAGTATCCTTGGAGAGGCGCAACAACTCATACAAAGTTATTCTTGCTGGGACGTTAGCTAGCTGAGCCATGACATCAAAGTGGCAGGGAGTGTTTGAACTTCCCGGTTTATCTCTCCCTATCGGGCGATTGAATCGAGACTGCTTCGGGTTCTGAGCCTCCTGAGGTTGAGGCTCTTTCTCTTTTTGCTTATTAGCTGACTTCTGTTGAGCTTTTTCAACTGGTGCAGGGGGAGTTGTAACCACCCCCAGTTCGGTTAATGTCTTGGCACTTGCGTCAGAAGTTTCGGGGTATTTCTAATGATATTCATTCTCATCCCTAGTGGCAAAAGCCTCTGGTTCATCTTCCGAGAGTGATAAGGTGGGGATACCTTCATCATCTTTTTTGGGAATTGCTATGGTGGGACAGCATGTTTTGCCTTTACCCCTGTACTTTTTCTTAGATGAGGATCCTACCCATTGCTTATCTCTTAACAAGTCCGGATGGACCCAAAGAATTTCGCCGCTAGGTGTTATGTGTTGTACGAGCCCTTTTTAACGTTGTCCATAAGGATCATCGTTGACAGTCTTCATTTGCACCTTATATACGGGCTCTGGTTGAAACCACGCCAAAGGGACATAACCAAAGCTAACAGAAACAGTGTTCGCGCCCACCTTCTTTTCTTTAGGCTGCTTTGGAGTGATAATTCCCACATCGATTAAGGCCTGAATCTTGTCCTTAAGAGCGTAGCACGTCTTCGTAGGATGATGGACTGTTCTGTGAAATGCGTAATATCACGGATCCGTAATTTTCTTAGCTCCTTCATGATCAGTGATCGGCGACAGCTTAATTTTGTTATTTTCCATCAAATACTTGAAGATACCAGGGACTTCGTCTTCTTTGAAGGAGTATTCCTTCGGGAATTTTGGCTCAGAAGTTTTCTGTTGCCTCGGAGGTCGTTGTTGCCATTGAGGCGTTTGTTGCTTTGGCGCTTGTTGCTGCGGCTGCTGTTGGGGTTGCAATTCAAATGTCTGATTTGCGTCTACCTCGTTCGCCGGTCCTTTCCCTTTACCACGGGGGGTAAAGTTTTGTTTTTGGGTATTATCTGTCGGTTGTCCCCTTTCAGCTTTCTTCCTTTTGAGGAAGCGCTCAGCCTGCTCTCCTCGTACCTTTAACTCCTTCCATGTCTTAGATGGTGCGGTGCCCATAGCTTCTAATAAATCTATGGAAAGGTTATTATGGCACGTTTGGAGGATGAATTCCTCCGTGATCGGATCTCGATAGTTCATTGCCTTGTTTCTAAAGCGCTTAACAAAATTCTCCACGAGCTCTCCATTTTTCTGCTTCTCTTCAAAGAGCGTTCCGATCGATACTTCCGTGTCATCGTCGAAGAAGTTAGCGAGAAACATGCTTTCCATATCGTCCCATGTATTGATACTTCTTGGTTTAAGCCGGCGGTACCAATCAAACGCAGCTGCGCGAAGGGTTCCTACGAACGATCGTACCATCAGAGGTTCATTGCCCGAAATGATTCCTAGGTGGGACTTAAAATAAATTAAGTGTTGGGTAGGGGAGCCCCTCCCATCGAACGGCGTGAAGTTAATCAAACTGAACTTTGGTGGGTATGGAATGGAGTCCCACTCTCTCGGGTAGGGACACAGAATACCAGTCTTTTTTACTTCTTGGGCAGACATCAAAGCATTGATTTTGCTTTCCAAGTCTTTCATCTTAAGGTCTTCGCCTACCTCTCTCTTCTGGCGATTTTGAGGATGGATATTGGTGCCACCCCCAGTGTTCTGGTCAACGGGAGGGTTGTCAGCATTGATATTTTCCTCCACTTCTGAGTCGCTATCTATTTGATTAGTAATCGGGCGACGACTAGATTCACCATGTTGGCTTGTCAACTACTGGAGCTGTTGTGCATGTAAATCTTTAACGCGTTGTACAGCCATCTCCATTTCGATTTTAAAATCTTCTTTCTGCTTTGCCAAAGCTTCTTGAAGAAGTTGAGCCATCTGTTCAGTGGTGATCATGAATGACTCTCGAGTCTGTCCCGTATTGGATACAGTGGCATCCGAAGCGATCGCAGAGTTAGCATCCGATGCCTCATTGTCTGAGGACTGCCCTCTTTGAATTCTGTTGTAATCTCTGGGCCTAATAGCCCCAGTTCGCAACCGAGTCAATCGTTGGGATATTTGCGGAAAAGGTTCAGGACTGTAGCGTCGCGTGGATTTTCCTTTTTCTGCCATGTTAATCGTGAATTCTGAAAGTTCACGTTCTTGAACGGCCGGTTTTCTTTTACGGAAACGTCTTGGTTCATGTCTCACCGTTTCTGTAGAAAGTCTTTCAAACACCAAAATCCTTTGTGAGGCGGTCTTGGAACAGTTACATTCCGACAGTACCGCCTTAATAAGTTTAGTACATGGACAAGGAGAATCCGTTTCCCGGGTATTTCTCTTCCGAGATCTATTCATACCCCCAGTCTGATAGTATAACTCATCGATATGATTATCGAAGCAACTTATCTTGTGTTGGCATGATTTTCCCAATTTAACATCGTCGTCTTCTGACGAATAAGGCTCTCTTTGAGGATATAATGCCTTGTCGTTATTTTCAAGAGTCGCTCGTTTGAAAACACGCCTTCGTGCGCGTGAGGACTTAACAGGCTCTTGGACTTCTATCCGCAGTCCAAGGCGAGTGGCTACTGGTACTTTCTCCGTAATAGGGGTCTTTGACTTACTGGAGAAACGCATACGACCCCCAATCTGACGAACTTTACGGGGTTCATCTTTATGCAAGGGACCGAGGCGATCCGTAATGCTCATTTTAAATCGGGACAAGTCCAAGCTACCGTGGGGTTCTACAGAAGGTAAGGAAGTCGTCGGGACAGAAACAGGAGCTGTCTGAGGCTCGAAACTAGTCATGAGAGGCGAAATTTCTGCAAACGGAGGCGAACCGGCTTGGCGGTGACGCGAGCCAACAAAAGGTGGCTCGGCCTTGGCCGAGCCAGTGTTTGGTGGCTCGGCCTTGGCCGAGCCAATGCTTGGTGACTCGGCCCTGGCCGAGCCAGTAGCCAGTGAGTTGGTTTTTTTGGGCCTTGTTTTGGATTTTGGTCTCCAGATTTGACGTGGTTTCGTCAGTCTATCGTCTGCACCATTTGTTCGTAGTTTCTTGGCTTCTTGCACCAGAATTCTTGCGTGCGCGAGTAAAGCATGGCGCTTCTTGACTCGTTCTTCAAAAGTTGAACGTGTCCTCTTAACGGGGACCCATTCATTCGCCGTTGATTTCGACCATCCGCCCGCTTGCTGCCGTGGCGGTTGTTGTCTTCTATACTTCAGATCCGCTTCATAGCGGATTCCATCAACTAGCTCGGAAGCTTTGGCCAATTGGCGTGCAAGGCGTTGACGCCGTCTTTGACGCGCTCTTTTGGATAAGGTCGGCTTGTTTTCAGTAGCAGCTTTAGCTTCGCAAGGTGTGCCTTGAGCTGCTGCGGGATGCGGTTCTTGGTTTTGAACCTTCAGATCCAAGTGTCCTCGATCTTTCCTCGTGGAGTTTCTCTTATTCTTGCGAGGGGAAGATGAGCGGGAAGAGGAGGATAAGTATTCCTCATACTTTGCCTGGTCGAACTCATACTCAACCTCCTCGTTGATCGGGATGATGATCTTTGGTTGCGACACTACAGCTTTTGCAGAAAAGCTGTCGGCTCCTACTGTGGTCGCCAGTTTGTTTGTGTCAAAAGTTACCTTTTCCATTGCTTTCAAACCTGTTACACCGTTTATCGATTACAAGTTCAAATTGAAAGAAAAGTTGATCTTTTTATAAGATCTTCTTACAATAAAAAATAAAGATTATAACTTTATCAAACAAAACACAGCAGTAGTTTATCTCCCGCTGCTTTGCGTGGGATCTTTGCCTGTGTCGGGTACGTGTTAGTCCGTGGACCGCTGCAGATCAAACCCGATAGACAATTAATTACGCTCTTGTTTCACGAAGGAAACAATTGCGGAAGCGACAATCACGACCAAGCAAGATTGTGGCTCTTCTCGAGATTAAAACCAAGTTTAATCCGGAGGAAAGAAGGAGAAAGAATCACAAACCTTTCGAAGGGGCTTTCTTTATGAAAGTGTTCACCAAGCTCTGATGATTCTTCTCTGAAATTCGTGGTTAACTGGACAATTTGACAACACCTCGCCTTCTCAATTTCAGATCCCCTTGAAAGAAGACCCTAGGCTTCTATTTATAAGCCTTTGGAGAGGTCCTTTTGAATAAGAATTGGTGTTTAAACGTTATCTGCAGTTAATAACCCCTTAAACGCGTTTTGGGATAACCTCAAAACAGTTAGGGAGGTTCTGGGACGAAAGAATCCTTAAAAATCATCGAAATCCGTGTTTGGAGAGGTTTTGTACTCAATAAGAGTCCTGGTGGCTCGGAACTGTGCGAGTCACCGTTTGGTGGCTCGCAACTGTGCGAGACACCATTTGGTGGCTCGCATAGGTGCGAGCCTCCATTTGGTGACTCGCAATGGTGCGAGCCACCATTTGGTGGCTCGCATGGATGCGAGCGAGCCACCATTTAGTGGCTCGCATGGATGCGAGCCACCATTTGGTGGCTCGCGCCTACGCGGGCCTCCGAGTGGTGTTTCGTCCATCTTTTTGATATTTTTACGATTCATGATCTTTCCTATTCCCTTGTTCTGTGCATGCTTCATCGCTTTGTTGACTTGTGCACTCTATTGATCCATTTTATTCACTTACTGATGTTGGGTAAATTCTCTCGACCTGGATGATAACGTTTATCGTACTCTCCTTGTCTTGAATTGTATTTGAGGTCCTATGGGAAATTTTAACGCCTACAGATATGAGCCTCCTGCTCACCCACATCCTTCTTTGGACTCTTGCAAACTGAAGACATATGGGCCTCCTGACCACAGTTTTAACACTTTCCTTTGATAGGCCTAACCTTCGAGTTCGACCTCTTCTTCACTGACTTCGATCGATTTCTGTTCTGTTTTCCTTTCTTCTGGCTTCTTCCTCTTTGCTTGAAGTTTAGGGCTGAACCCGAACCTTCTGATTCAGACACTTTTCTTCTAACCTTCTCGGATAGAATCATACTGACCACCTCACTCAACTTCAACTTTTCCTTCCTCGCCGAATTGCTGATTGCCATCATACAACCTGCCCAACTATCCGGCAACTACGATAGTAATAAAAGGGCCTACACTTCGTCATTGAACGTGATGTCTACGTAGATAATCTGATCAACAATCGTGTTGAACTTGCTGAGGTGCATCGTGAAGGACCGTCCTTCTGCCATCTTGAGGTTGAAAAGAGTTTTTACCAAATGCACCTTGTTTGCTATAGACAGTTGCTCGTACATCTTCATGAGCGCTTCCATAAGCCCTGCCGTCGTCTTCTCCACCAAGATATTCTGGGTTACTATCTTGGCGAGTGACAACCGAATTTACCCTAGAGCCTTCCTATCCAGTATCTCCCAATCGTCGTCTGACTTCTCTTTCTTCTGTACCTTATCCTTACCCATCAACGGGCGATACAAGTCCTTCTGATTTAGATAGTCCTCCATCTGCGACTTCTAGTAGGTGAAGTCTGAACCGTCAAACTTCTCGATCTTAGATTTAATTTCCTCTGCCATGGCCTTCTCACAAATTGCTAAACGAAGCTCTGATACCAGTTGTTGGGGTTCGAAACAATCAAATCGAACCCTTGCCCTTCCGGACCTTGTTAGAAAGTTGAGCAAGAAAGAAATTCACCACAAATCAAAGATAAAAAACTTGCAGAAAATAAGAACAAGAGAGAACACACGGATTTAACGAGGTTCGGGAACATGCTTACGTCCTCGGGAGCCACACCACACAATCTCTTTGATTAATTGAAGAAAAAATACAAGCACTCAAACAAAGGATTAATATCTCTGAGATTCTCTCTCTTTTTTTTCTCTTTCTGATGGTTTTTTCACGTTCTCATTAGCCCTAGAAAACATAAAGATATATATATGAATCCCAGCACAAACAGAATTCAGAACAGATTAGGAAACTACCAGCTCGACTCGTGGTCGACCGCCAAACCATTCGCGATCAACCGGATAAATAACAGAAACCCAAAAAACATCTACAGGGTCTCGCGGTCGACCGGACCTTCTGTCGCGGTCGACCAAAAAAAGTCCAGAGACTTTTCCTATCTCGTGCACGTTCACGATCGACCGTACCAACCGTCATGGTCGACCGTAGCTTGTCTTGACTATTTCCTTCGTCTTCCTGAATCTAACTTCGGCTTCAGCTTTGGGTCTACACTTAGACTAACAATAATTCTAGGACTAGCACTTAGTCTATACCTTTTTACCTACTTCAATGCATCAACGGACAATAGGAGTAAAGACATTGCATCCAAAAAAATTGACCAAGTAAGACCAAAAATTGGTCATGTTTATGTCGTATGTCATATGTGAGAGTTTTGACAAAAACTAGTCTTCGATTTGAAATAAGTAGCCAGTCTGCTCTATTTCACAAAAACTTAACTATGCGACTAAAATACACAAATTGATATGATTTAGGTACAATTTGTTGCATGAAACTTCCCACATAAAAAAAATCAAGTATCAGACGATAATGGTAGGCTTCAGTTTCCACTAGTAGAAAAATAAGCAACCTAGACGGAAATTTCCGTCTAGGTTGCTCTATGTTCCGTCTAGATTAGTTTACCTAGATGGAAATCCGTCTAGTTTGCTCCGTCTAGAATATTTCTATCTAGATTGGAGCAAACTAGACGGAATTCCAACTAGATTGCTAATTTATACGGAAAGCAACCTAGACTGTTGTGCAATTTCCGTCTAGGTTGGCAAACTAGAAGGAAAGCCGTCTAGATTGCCAACATAGACGGAATTCCGTCTAGGTTGGCAATCTAGATGGAAAACCATCTAGATTGACAACCTAGACGGAAAACCGTCTAGGTTGACTCAACCAAGACGGAAAACCATCTAGGTTGGTGCAACCTAGACGGAAAACCGTCTAGGTTGACCTAACCTAGACGGTTTTCTGTCTAGGTTGTAGTAAAACCAACCTAGACGGAATTCCGTCTAGGTTAGGGCAACCTAGACGGAAATTCCGTCTAGTTTGATAGTTTTACAGCAAAAAAAATTATTTAAAATTTTTGATTTCCTGTAGAATTACATAAATACATCCAATCATCCAAATATAATCAAAATTCATAACAGTTACATTAATAACCAAATATAATCAAACCGTCCAATGCACATATCCAACAATTTCATCATACACAATACACATATCCAACCATCAAATCCAAAATATACATCAATCAATTCGGACCAATATATACATCCAACTATATGTTCACTAACAATACACATGATTAAGATAAGGTACAAAACATGAATAAAAGTAGAGTGTTATAACAAATAAAACAGTTTATTGCATTAAAACAAATAAAAAACCTCAACTCTCGTCGTCGTCAGTAGCATCTCTATCCCGGTTACGAGAACGGGTGCTGCTCCTTCCAATATCTCCATTCTGAAGATACAATTGAAAAATAATTATGTGGTGTTTAATAACATAGTAAACAAAAATGAATTTATACATATAAAAAAATAAAGTACCAGAACGTTGCTCTACCTAGCACCGGAATTATCGCCAATCGAGCTTATGATCCGTATGATTCCACCGTATGCGTTATGGGGAATCACACCGCCTAAATATTCCATAGCATACCCCATGAGATCGCCCATTGAGTTGGCCATCCTCGCAACTCTAGTCATCTCAGTAGTCACCTGAATATGCAGTTCTGGATTAATCTTGTCAAACAAGTACGTGGAGATGCGTGCGATAAATGGCATGGCCTGAAAACTGCTTGGGGCTGCTCTCGTTGTTATAGATGGCGTAGAGGATGCTGTGGATGATCTTATGCTTATGTCGGGTGAAGCTCCAACACCATGTAGAGGATATCTTCTTCTCCTATTATTAAGGAGAAATAAATTTAGATTTTGCTTTCGAATCAATAATGTAAACAAATATAAATAGGAATGTAGTATTCAAATTGAATTGATCTTTTACCATCCATACATATTATGTCCCATTACGTTCTGCGTAAGAATGATGTTCTCCTATGTAGAAAGCATATGAGGGTCCGACTCGCCTTGTTCCCCCTCCTGCGACAACTTCATTGATGCAGCCTCCTTAGATGTAGTCTCAAATCCCACCTAAATCACAAATATATAGTTAATTCAAGGTAAAGATCATATTATTTGTGCTCTAGTTTTCTCGTAATATTCAACGAAATAGAGTTAATAATGCTACTTAAGATATATATAAGTCTTACACCAAATTGAGATTTGCCTTGATCTTTTCTTGATTCTTCTCCTCAACCCTATAACTATCACGAAAAGTACCATACGCCGCTTTTACCTTCAAGTGTATCGACATTTTTGCTTTTCCTTGTTATATTATACATTTATGAGATTTCATAATCATATTAAGCATTAAGAACATTTTAAGCTTTAAATGACATATACCGTATCATGACAATAAACATCCTCCAGATTGGCATAGGAGTGTGCGCCCAAGTCGTGATCATACAGCTTCTTCCTTCTATTCTCTGACCCCTTCATAGATTTATTCTTTAAAAAAATATTTCAGTAAATATGCAATGAAATAATATCTTTTATTTATAAAGTAGTTTTTATGAAACTAACCTTGGCGGCATCGCTGTCCCAATACATGAGGAGAGCCGTGAAATGAAGCTCGTCAACTCGGTCATCGAGGTTTAAAAACCTCTGCCAGTCCTCCTCATACCTGTCATAAGTAAAGTGTTTGATCTTATACCTCCATTGTTTGAGGACTGCTTTAACCTTGACATTAAACACATAATTCCAAGCCCCTTCGAAGTCCTTAAGGCAGAAGCATTCCTGTAGATTTACATACACATTTAATTCGGATAATTTAATATCAATTACTAATTATTAATAAATGAAGAGCTAAAGCAATATGCAGTTACCATAAGCTCAGTCCATATCGCCTCGTACGCGGTCTATGGTAGTTCTCGAAAGTGAAAATAAGGGTTGATAATGATCGCTCTACGCACGAGAACCCTAATGTATGCATTCAATCTTATCGACCAAGGACCAGTGGGAAAATTATAACTATTCCACCGAATTACCGCCCTCATTCCTCTTGGTGGTTGTTTAGATTAAGGCTTACCTCCACCACATCGGCTCTCTATGCGATCTGGCTTAGCACCTACAATAATAACAACAAGATAATATATCATAAAATATATAAATCTGAAAAGACCATTATGCATGAATTCTAACTAAATTTTATACAGTGATACCCTACTATACTACTGCTTACATATAATATAATAACACTATGTACTATAATAAAATTACACTAGCTTACAGAAGCAAAAATACCAACCAGTGCATGAGGCATCTACCTTAATTAATTTGTCTTACTTGTTTTTGTAACAAAAGTTTATAATTAAAATTTCTGGAATTGGTAAAATAAGCAAGGAGATAGTTAAAATACTTTATGCAATTTACCATTCGCTTTCTCTCTTTCTTTTGCTGCGAGTGCAACATTTTCCCTAATCTGCAACATAGGAAGCATTTCCGCGTACTTTCTCGCAGCACGTGTGTGAAACTTCATTGAGTCAGCTTTGAACTTATGAGAGTTCGGAGGGAAGGGTAAACAGAGATAGTCTTGCGTCTTCGGACGCAAGTCAGTGTGGAATGTATACGAAGGGTATATCGGGGGTCCATGCAGCACCTACATAAGAAATGAGAATCATCAATATAAATTTTCAAGAGACCATTATCAAATGTTAAATAATGAATACCTTCATCGGAGGATGGTTCTGGTGCTGCATCAGAGGGGCCGGGTGATGAATAACCCATATCTGTAACAAATGAACACTATGAGTTTTCTGCTAACTAATAATTTATAAAAAATATTTAAATAATTTTTATACCTGCATCCGAAGATGGTGGTGTATCATCAGCACCTGTACCTAGTGTGATACTCTATCTTCGATCACCCTCGGGCTGAAGAGCCTCCTCATCTGAAAATATAATTTTCCTCATAGTTTTTAATATGATAATCTAAAAATCGGTAAGGCAGTGTAACATATATAGTTCATACCAAAATCAAGGGTCACATTCTGTGTGTTTGAGAATTCTTGCCAAACGTCATCAGATGCACCAATTGGTTCACTACAATTATCTTCACTTTCTTCAATATTTTTTCCATTGTTATTAGGAAGAACAAGAGATCTTGGCTCCTTGTACAAAACCACCTAATCAGACATGACATTCGGATCTTTCACGTAAAAGCATTGATCAGCTTGTTCTGCGAAAATGAATTTCTCATCTGTATATACTTCTCGATGGAGATTGACTAGTGTAAATCCATAATGATCCTTTTGATTTTTTGCAGGACACCACCAAACCTTGAACATCATGTGACTACATTGTTTTGGTTTACCAAACCCGTAAATTACCTCAACAATATCTTCTACTTGACCATAATATAGTATGTCAGCTTGAATTGGGTTCTGATCTCTTATACCTGAAAAACATTCTTGAGTAAATAAACCCATGACCCCACTGTTCTGGGTTACCCTCCTATCATCGGTATCTAGCGTTCGAAATTTATATCCATTGACCAAATGCTCATTATAACGTCTCACTTCGTGATAAGGACGTTGTGCATGGAAAATAATTTCATCTGATAATGTAGTGCTATCAAGAAGTGATTTTTCAACCTACGCCAAATAATTTGAGAATATTTAGGTGAAGGTATATCATGAATGTTCAACAATTAATTGTAAAACACTTACATCAAATTTGAACCAGTCAGAAAATTCTTTCTTATGTCTTTTGTGAATATTATGCGCTGCATTCCTACCGGTTATTTCATTCTTAAGCTTCTCCAGATGTCGCCTATATAAACAATATATAAGTTTTTATTGATAAATTATATGTAAAATGAATACTTCTCATCTATATTACTGATTTTATTTGTTACCTTCGATAGTCTTCGAACGTATCAAGGTTTTTCAACACATATGCATGAATTTGATCTAAGAGACATCTCGGATATTTTTCACGATTCCTCTCCTTATCGTTAACTTGAGATGTGATTTTTTTCTTATGCATGTAATGTGAGGAAAATACAAAGCATTCGTTAGCCACATATCCTTCAGCTATCGATCCCTCGGGACGAGCTCGATTGCGAACATTGTGTTTCATGGAGCCTAAGTATCTTAAAATTATAAGAAGAGGTAATCATTAGCATTGTAATTTTAAAATTGCATATATATTTAATGAATTTAACAAAAACCGTAAATTACCTTTCAATCGGATACATCTAACGATAAGTTACAGGACCGCCGATTTTAGCCTCTCTGGCAAGATGCTGGGTAAGATGAACCATAATTGTAAAAAATAAAGGAGGGAATATTACTTCCATATTGCATAGCGTAACTCGAACATCGGCTTCAAGGTTTTTGAATTCATCTACATCTATGACTTTAGAGTACAATTTTCTAAAGAATCCACAATACTGAATAATAATCTTTGACGCTTCTTTATCTATATTATTACGGACTACAACTGGGAGTATTTGATGGAGAAGAATGTGATAATCATGGGTCTTCAGACCTAAGAGTTTTCTCTCTTGCACCTGGACATTATTTGATATGTTAGCAGAGTAACCATCCGGCGACTTTATCGATTTGAGAATTTCACAAAATCGATACATTTGCTTAGTTGACATTGTAACACGAGACGGAGGAAACTTTAATTTTTTAAGACCAACATCTTGAGCTTGTAAATCATTCCGGATATTCAAAGCAGTTAGGTCTTGATGCGCCCGTAGGTCATCCTTCGACTTGTTTGCATCTTGTAGGAGAGTTGACACTATGTTATCACATATATTTTTCTCAATATGCATGGCATCTAAATTGTATCATATTTTAAGATTTTGCTAATAAGGTAGCTGAAAGAAGATACTAAATTTAGTCCATCCTCTAGGTAATTTTTCGGCTTCATTCTCAACTTGCATTTTTTGGACCTTCCGCTTTCGCTTCAACGACTTTTTTGACTTTAAGGAATCTCTTACTCCAATCGGGTTGAATTTAGAATATCGATTTTTTTCAAACCTAACTTTTGGAAAACCCTTAAGTAATTTTACAATCTCATTACCTGTCAGCTGACGCGGCTTCATTCTCTTCACAATTGTGCCTTCAAACATATTTGATTTGCTTCTGTACTTATGACTCAAGGGCAACCACCGGCGATTAAACCAATAACAACTCTTCCAGCTATGTGGTAGTCGAGGAGCTTCAAATTCCGGACCACATACAGGACAAGCACACTTGCCCTTCATAGAGTACCCGGACAGATTAGCATAAGCTGAAAAATCATTAATCGTCCATAATAGAATAGCACGTAATCTAAACGACTCTTTTAAATGAGCATCATATGCTAAAATACCCTCAGACCATAATTGTTTCAGCTCATTAATTAGAGGCTCTAAGTAGACATTAATATTATTACCTGGAGCGTGCTTACCAGGTATCAGTAATGAAAGTATCATAAACGACTGTTTCATACAAAGCAATGGAGGTAAATTATATGGCATTAATATAACTGGCCACATAGACTAACCAGAGCTCATTACCCCAAATGGATTAAATCCATCACTAGATAGACCCAATCTTAAATTTCTGCAATCTTTGGCAAAATGAGGGTAAGTTTTATCCACATGCTTCCAAGCTAAAGCATCAGTAGGATGTCTCACTTTGCCATCATCTACTCGTTCTTCCTTGTGCCACCTCATGTTCTTTGATGTGTCTTTGTTCATGTACAATCTTTGCAATCTAGGAGCCAATGAAAAATGTCGAAGCACCTTGGCAGGAATTTTCTTCGACGTTACATCTGTTTCTGTTGTAATCCTTGTTGAAGAATTTGTAAGTTGCTTCCACCTAGAAACTCCACATGTCGGACACTCTTGAAGGTCTTTATTGGCTTTGTGGTACAAAATACAATCATTCGGATATGCATCAATCTTATTATAATCAAGACCCAGAGCGGAGACAATCTTCTTAGCTTGATAAGTTGTTTGGGGTATGCTATTTTCTCCTCCAGGAATTACCGTTCGAAGCAAATCAAGGAGCATTTCGAAATATTTATCTGACATGCCACTAAGTGTCTTAATATGTAGGTGCTTCAGCATAAAAGAAAATTTAGAGTACTTGGTACATCCATCATATAAGTCATTTTCACTATCTTCTAGTAGCTCCATGATTCGCTTTATTTCCCCGGAGGATTGCATATCATCAAAATTTTTGACACTTTCGACACCTCCTACCTCTTCAGGTTCAACTTTGATATCATCTTCACTTTTATCTCCGATATCATCATCGACATCATATTCTGTAGGTCGAGGAAAAATATCATTCAACATCGTTATTGTGTCATATATCCGTTGGCCACCGGACGTACCAACATGCACATTTGGATCCTCACCTTCAGTTATATCTTCCCCATGATAGTTCTAACATTTATAATTTTTATCAAAACCTGATTTTATTAGATGGGTCCGTATATCATTCCTATTCAGCAGCTTCATATTCCTACACTTACAACAAGGACAATACATAGCACCACTTCCTAAATTTCTCAGATTCATTTCAGCATAACGCATGAAGGCGTCACATCCCTCCTTGTATCACGTGTCATGAAATCTATCAAGCCGTTGGATATCTATCCATGATTTGTCAGGAATTATCTTCATCTGTAAATTATATATAATTATTAACTATGATTAATCTCACAACTACTAGTACATCCATGACTCTTGTACATTCAACACACATCAAACATATGTTCACATATCATTTAACAATATGAATATTTATCTACATAAAATATATATGAATGTACGTAGAAACTAATTACATCAATCTAGCGGTTGTCATAGGAAGGCTTCTATCCATTAAGAATATAGTAGTGCTTACATCCAACTTCGTATACTTTGTATATTTTTATTCTTAAAAATTTCGGCAGCACCTACCCGTTGTTCTCCCTATACACTATGTGGATTATTATGCGTATCAGCAATAGCCCGAAACGCATAACAACATACACTTATTGTACACGGAGAATAACGAATACGTGCTGCCAAAACTTTCAAGAATGAAAATATACAAAATATACAAAGTTGGATGTATGCACTATTATATTCCTAACCCGTCCGAGAAGGACAGTTCCAATAATTATGAATTTTAGTACCGATTTTTTTTGTATAATATAAAATAAACGCTCATTTCCGGGAGAAAACTTCGTCTCCTGCCCAAATCTGAGTCGTATATCATATATTATAAGTCCAAAGAATTGGATGTAATTATTGGACGGAAGTCTAGGGATAACGTTATTTTTTTATTAACCTAAATTGGATTATAACACATTATAAAAATTATAATGTGTTATATATCACTCTATTTTTTTAAACAAATTTATTTCACATATTTCCACATCACAAACTTAAATATTCACTTCAATATTCCTAGGTCGGGAGAGGGAGGTCGGGAGGGAGGGGGGGCTACCGAGGGGGGCGGGGGGAGGGGCCGGAGGAGGGGGGAGGGAGGGGGGAGTGGGGGGGAGAGTAAGAGAGAGGATGAGAGAATGGGGGGGTGGGTTGTAAAACCCCAAAAATTTAAATATTTTGTGATAAATAATAATAAATATGTTATATATTTATAAATAACATATTATGATATTTGAGTATGCTAGAAATTGGTTTGAGATCAATTCAATGTATATATGTATATATATAAGAGCAAATGCACAATTCATGCTCGATGTATAAATCTGGAAATTTATGACTAGTGGAGATATTTTATATTTTTCTCATAGATGTAGTTGGATTTTGGAAAAACTTAAAAGAGAGAATCTGTAGGTATCTTCAAGAGCTTTCTAACAAGTCTTTTAGATCACCTCTTTTAGAGGTTGGACGTGAAAGTTATGGCTAAAATACCGAAGGTTATTTTTCTAGTCAGATTAGGATTCCTGGTTAGGGTCAAACGGGTTTAGTTCGGGTTTACATATATATAATCATGTGTTTTCATAAAAATTTACATCCTTACATTAGAGTTTCAAACCCTAGCAGACTCTCTTCCTCTCTCTAAATCCCTAGCCCTAAAGTTGAGAATTTTGAGAGCTTTGTGAAGCAAATATTGACACGAGGGCGAGATCATCAACGTGTAGCAAGGGGAAAACGGCTTGGTTGCACTTCTTTTTGGTTACTAGTTATTTCAGAGGCTTAGAATAACGTCTAAAACAAGATTATATTCATCCAAACCCTTTCCCATAGTTAAATAACTAGTTAGATGTTTAATATGGTGTTGAATATGTGTTTTCATGCTTGAATCTTAACATGATGTGATAAAATTTAAATTTTTGATGTTAAAACATAAACCAATGCTAGATTAGTAATTTTTTTTGCTGTTTATGATAGTATCATGATCATGATCATTAGGATTTTTCATAATTTTATTTATATATGAGAAATTTAAGAGATGTACTAAATAAATATTTTCTGCAGAAAACTGCAGCAATTATATTATGTTTAACTAAGATTTTGAAATAGAAAATAAACTCCAAATTTAACCAAACTAGTTCCAAATGAAAGATATATGTATTTAATTTCTAAAACAGAAGACTAATTTTAAAAATCATTTGTATAGAGAAAGATATGATCTTTTGACTAACAACATGTCCTGTAGAAAAACGGATGCATATATATAATGTTTAACTAGAGATTTGGGATAATAAATAAACTCTAAACTGAACCAAACTTATGTCATTTGAATGATGTGCGAATCTAGTTTTCAAAACAGAAAACCATTTGTAAAAATAGTTTTCCTAGAGAAAGATATACTTGTTTTACTAACAGATATCACGTCTATTTTTCCTGCTCGTTTTGTGGAGCTGTGTTGTCCCGTTTTGAGGTGTGTTCGCGGAGTTTTGAGCCGCTTGATGTTATACGTATAGTCAGAAAAATGTTATGTTATATATTCAAGAATCTCAAGAGGATTATGATGAATTTTTTATTTGATCATATTTGAATTAAATATAGTTCATATACATGTTGGATGTCGTTGATGAGCACAACTCAGTACTATATGGGATAGTGCGTTGACATACCAAAATACATGGTTTATACATGAGCTGAATGTTGTTGATGAGCACAGCTCAGTACTATATGGGATAGTGCATCGACACACCAGAGGTACAAAGGTTTATATGAGGTGGATATCGTTGATGAGTTCAGTTTAGTACTACATGAGATAGTGCGTCGATATTCCACATGTACAGGCCATTGAGTCGGATTTTAGAAGGCTTGATCTAGCCATCCGTCCCGTACTAGGATGCGATGAGGCTCGTGAGCCGTATTTCTAGGATTCCTATTTGGTAGTTCGTCCCGCACTCATGTTATGCACTGAGATGGCGATGAGACTAATGAGTCGTGTAGTTCAGGATACCTATAGGGTAGTCCGTCGCACTGAGATAATTACTTGATAGCCTAAGTATGACAGATGCCGATTATAAATACGACCTATAGTGAACTATATAACTGAGATACGTTACTTTTGAAAGTATACAAAATTATGTGTTGGTATTTTATTCTATCTCTCCAGTGATTGTGGAAGATATTATAAATACGATGTGTTGATATCTTATTTCTTTTACTATCTTTTTTTTCTTAGTTGGGATTAATGATTAGAGATTCATAATTTGAGACTTATGGTATATACACGAGGGTTTCCTTATTTAGATTATTTCGCTCGACGTACTAGTCTCGTGTTATGGATTTCTAATTGTTGGTTTCATTAGATTGTCTTTTTTTTAGTTCGATATTAATGTTTAGATATCTACAATTTGAGACTTATGGTATATACATGAGGGTTTCCTTGTTTGGATTATTTTGCTCGACGTACTACGTCTCGTGTTGTAGGTTTCTAAATGTTAATCCTACTTAGATACGGGAAAAATGAATCTAGGTAGACTATGCTTAATAGATAGAGTATTCACTCCACCTAGTAGCCCTTTCCCTGGGGGCGGATGTAGGTAATCTTGCTGTATCACTCTGACGCTCTTGTTGTTATTTCTTTTTCTTTTAAAAACACCCTTTCAGGTAGCTCGGAGTTTCGGAGAGCCGCAGGATGACGGAGTTCTTGCATAGTCGCCGTCCCGAGAGATTTATTTGAGGCTCTACTGTAGTTTTAAATTTTATTCAGACTTAGAGTTTATTTCCATTTTATAAAGGCAATGAGCCTTAGCTCAACTTTCCGTTTTGGTTCATGTTGAGACATCGTATGTTATTACAGACTCCAAATGTATTTCAGTTTATTTTCAGTTGAGACATGACCTTTATTTATGAGATATCATCCTCTTTATCATGTCTATTATTGTCGTTCTACTTCTTTGCCTGTTTTGTACCTACGCTTTTATTTGACCCCACTAGAGGATATTACTTTGATTGGTGAAACTTGTTGTTGCACAGTGTGGGTGCATGGCTGGTTTGACATCTCTGGGTTCACCTTGGACTGCAGCCATGTGTAAAAATAGGGGCGTCACAGGGATGGCGGCTGACTATGCTTTTAAGTTGGCCTAGGTAACCTAGACGGAAATTCCGTCTAGGTTGACCATTTCCATCTAGGTTGCATGGTCAACCAAGACAAAAATTCTATCTAGGTTGCATGGTCAACCTAGACGGAAAATTCTGTCTAGGTTGCCCTTTCAACCTAGACGGAATTTTCGTCTAGGTTGCCTGTCAACCTAGACGGAATTCCGTCTAGGTTACCATTTCCTTCTCGTTTGGCAAATTCTGTCTAGGTTGCCCTTTAAACACAAACTTGGATTTCTTGGATCAATATAGAGAAAGAGCAGCAATAGGGTTTATATAGTATCCCAACACAACAGCAAGCAACTGAGCAAAAGTCCAAAACTAATTTTGAAAACAGCTGTCAAAAACTAGCCGTTGTAAAATTCTGACCGTTCGGCGGTCGACCGGTCCGGTCGACCGTGAAGCACAAAAACTCAGAGTATGAAGAAATGAAACTGTCGGTCGACCGCGGCGGTCGACCGGAAAAGTCTCTAGATGTTCTTTCGGTCGACAGACACGGTTGACCGCGAACATCAAAAAGCCATGCCAAGCAAATATACAATTGGCGGTCGACCGACCCGGTCGACCGAAAACTGACATATCACAATTGACAGGTTTTTGTAAATATATTAAACATATCAAATCACATCCAAAAATAATAAAACTTTGGAGAAAGTTTCCAGATGATAAAATAAACATGTTTGAAAAGGAATTTCTGGAAAATCAATTTTTGTTTGTGAAAACTCCCTGTTTTTGAAAAGTGTTCAGAAAACCTGTTTTTCGTGAACATGAAAATTAACATGGCTTGTAAATATGTATGTGTATATTATGCATATATTATATGTATACAATGAAGTATTAAAGAGTTGTAAACATGAGAGAAAAGTTATTGTAACAACGTTTGATGAGAAATCATTTATATGATAGAAAAACTTCAAAAATCGTGTTATGTGTACATATATTGAGCTTAGATATAATCATACAATATATGTAAGTAAACTAAACATATACCTAGGTAAATTCACACATATGAACTTGAATCTTTAACGCTTAACTGAAGTGTGTTGAAATACCTGAAAAGAGAAACATAAACACAAAACACTAGAGAACATATTAGTAATAAATTGTTTGACAAATCATCATCAAAACTATAGGGTCAATAATCTCCCCTTTTTTGATGATGGCAAACAATTTATACAAGAATATAAATTTTAAACTGATAACCCACATATAAGCCAAACATAGATAAATCATACATGAATGAGCACATAAACCATATATGAATATGAATAAATATATGAGCTATATGAGTTATATGTGGATTTTTCTCCCCATTTGACAACATCAAAAATGGAAAAATAAAAGATAGGAGCAATACTCCCCCTGCTTGCAATACTCCCCCTGCTTATGAGCACAGATAAAAAAATATGCCAAAAACTCCCCCTGTCAAATAGAATAAATTACACTAAAGAGTATGTAAAGGAGCTGAGCAAACTAAACAATCATAAACAGTATATAAAACAAAGAACTCATTATTAGCAATTTATTTTCCACACACCAAAACATGAATATTGTTTCAACTATGCATTGATCATAGAAGAAATAAACTAAACACAATAAGTCACAAATCATCACATAAGAATTAGAAACTGCATAGTTTTGCATAAACAGAGATTGTTCCACAAGATAGCAAACCATACATAAAAGGTCACATGGTTCCACACTAATATAGAGTTATTACACTCAAACTAAAAACATAGATATCAAGTTTTCTAACTCAAAATGAAACAACACCATAAGCATAGAGATCACTTAAAAGAACTCCAATAAGCTGTAAGATCAATCATCACCAACAACATCGTCATCACCATCACCACCACCATCACCATCGCCATCACCATCAGAAGATCCTGAGCCATCAGCAGGGTCCTCCTTAGAATCAGACTCATAGCTAGAAGAGGGATCCGGAATCCCGAGAGACTGACGCTGATAGGAAAGAATGGTCCTAACATCACTCTGGATAGATGAGACCTTCTTCTGAACGTTTGAGAACTGAGTCTCAAGACGATCCAGACGATCACAAATATCAGAAGCAGATGAGGAAGAAGCTCTAGACCGGGAACGAGAAGATGATGACGGAGAGAGATCAGAAAAGGAAATCTGCATTCTTGAAAGAGAAACCTTATCAAAGAAGTCCTTCTTGGCTTAAATTTTTGGTTCATTGGTGAGATTAACACTGAAGTGTTGAAAGATAATAGTGAGAAAGGAACCAAAAGGTAGAAATTTTGTATGCTTTGATGCCATGTTATTGAGAAACACAGAAAAACCGATTCTTTGTTTTTAACTACGTCTTTTATTAAGAATATGTCCAATTACTTTGACAACATAGATGCAAAGTAAGCTTAAATTATATGTTTTTAACTTTTTACCCTCTATAAACTTTGTGGACGGTTCTGACATGGAAAATAGATCCAACTCAAGCTTCTTGGATGCAGCAGGAGATTGAGACTCCTGATTTCCAGCAGAAGGATGTGAGCTTGTTGTGGCTTTATTCCCATCCCATTGAAATTCTTGACGAGGCATGAGAACTTGCTGTGTTGATGTTCGGTTCATCGTAAAATAGTTTAGCCTTATTGTTCAGCTATCTGATGCACTTTTTTTTGGTTTCCCAGCTCCATTCTACTAGTTAACTGCTAATGTCGACAGCTCTAAGACCTTGTTTATTATTGTTGACAATATAGTTTCTGACAATATGTCTAAACATGCAAAAACCAGTGCATCTATGTAGAATAAGTTGTCTATTTTGATTTAGAGGTGTTCTAACAATCCCATACATATCTTACATATCTATATGCAAAATTGTAGGAATACTATTGCCTTGAGGATTACCCTGGAGCATGACACTATGTTTTCAACATAAAGGTTGAGTCCGTGCTCAAACAATAGCGGCATGAGCTGAAGATATCAACATATGATAAATATACAGCATATTGGCAGAGATTTTTAAATGTCAATGATAGGGTAGACCTCGATCATTTCACAGCTATTCTTTTCTATTAGGATACCGAGTCAGCATAGGTATTCATCATTTTCATTTTGCTTACTAACAAAGATTACAGCATATTGGCAGAAATTTTTTTGGTAGAATAAATCTAAGAAGGGCTCGACGAATTGACATAGCAAGCGCAAGCTTGACCACTACTTGGGATCGACGTCGTTTGCCAATCTTGACTATGGTTATTGTCGAGACATGATATAATCTTTAAAGTTTGGTATTGACATGGTACATTTATCCATATGACCAAACTCTTTTAGTTTATTATAATTTGTAGGAGAAGCCAATAATGCCGATCAATTCGAAGGCAAAGTTAGCTTACGGTACCTTTCGCTCGACTTATTAAGATGAAGTCAAGATTAAGGAAAACATGGTGTTGGCAGTAAATTTTTTAATAATTCATTAGATAATAAGTATTCTGTTGATGTTCATTTTATTATTTGCCAATCAATTACATGTCTTTTCCTTATGTGATTTAGGATAATATTGATGCTGCATCAAAGGAGGAAGCACTACGTGCTACTCAAGATGATGCTGATGACCCTCATATCCTATCTAGAGAGGAAAATGACACCATTGCTATGAATGTTATAGGATATAATAATCGGGGCAGATTTCCATTGATGGGGGTTGGAGCTATTCAGGGTACCTCCAGAATATCCTCCATGGCATCCTCACCAATCTCAACTGCGACAGGATCCTCAACAAGGAGTCCTACCACTTCTGTAATTCTACGCATCTCATGTTATCTGCGTGTTAAGATCGACTCTACATTACTAATGCAACTGATGAAGGCGATGTTTTCAGATTTGTCACCATCCACCACTAGCGACGATGTTTTTACACACATCATATTATGCTTGTTTGATAAGATTCCAGCTGAATTATTTGGAGAGGTTTTGGCTCTTATAGATTTAGACACTAGCGCACAGGTATATTGATAATATATGTGTTCTATTGCTAAATTTCATACTCTAAAATTAAATCTATTTATTTTCAGGTTGGACTTGCTGGAGGAAGCAGTAGTGGTGTGCAGAGGAGGGATATTGACGACGACGATGACTCGTGATTTTCTGTGGTAAGATAGTGATTTGTATATCTATTACTTTAATTCGTTCCTTTAAAATGTTACCCCTTTGTGGAGCATAAGTTACATTTCTTCTCACTCTTGCAGTCCACTAATACTAATTATCTCATTTAATCTCATTTAACCAAATCTATACACCTTGATATGACAAGAACTCATTGACAGAAGGTAACTCATTCTACATATGGAAATCAAACTATTTGTAACTACACGTAAGAAGCCATATTCTCCATATCTTCTACGTTGTTTTGCTAATTTGTCAATTATCAAAGGGCTCGGATTTGAAAATCTCATAACAAGTGTGATGACAAACAAGAACACAAGTTCACCTTGTACTTTGTTTTACAAATTCATCGAAGTATTTTCCTTATATTTTCTGGGTGCAGATTGAGCTATGGGTATAATAGTTCACCAAATTGCATGTATCAGAATTTGAACTTTCAGATTTCTTGCTTGGTACCAAAGATGTTATCATATGCTATTTTCTGCTCTATGCACAATTGCAAGCATTCTTTTTCAAGTTCCTGCAGAGTAACAATATGTATTAACTCGAAATAAATAATTTTTCGTTGAGTACAAATGCATATGAAATATATTTTACAATTTAATTAGTTTGCTAATTACTTTATTCGACTCAATTGTTACTGACATGTCGTCTTGAACTCCACCATCTGGTAAACCTCCAACTTTCAATATTATTAAAAATATATATATTTAAAGTGAATAAAATTCAAAAAACCTTCATAAATTAGGTTCCGTTAAAGAAATATACCATATGGAATCTAAGGTCTTATGTAAGAAAGAGTCTTACCCAGGATTTTGAAATGGCTTACATTCATAGTAACCACTGATGGTTCGTCGATCTGGTTGTTGATTATATATCAAGTTTTAGTAACTATTTCCTTGTAGTTTAAATGTCTGAAAATATTGACATAGATCAAAATTATCCATTCAAATTTCCCTCGATATCCACATTTCTCAACCAGAAACAAGTGCATCAAAAGAAAGGAGGATTGGTCTATTAAGTGAAGACTATCTAACATGGTACTTGCATTTGAACCTTTGCATATTGTACATATTATTACAACAACAACATAGCTCAAGCTCAATTTCATAGCATTGACCACTCAAATCCTGCATGAGGCCTACACATACAAATAACCCGACCCTCAAATCGTGTAAAATAATGGTAGCACGAAGATGTTTAAGGGATCCTTCGGAATTAAAGCAACCCAGCTTGAGAAAATGTTCATTAAAATACAATATACTTGCAAGTTACCATCACTTTAGAGGAATAAATAAATAAATTATGCACTGTGCAACTTATTATGATGCATATCAGGGGAGGATCTACATACAGTCCAGGGGGGGCCACGGCCCCCCCCCCAAAATTTGGGGAGAAAAAATTAGGGTGTTCTATTCCTCAAGCCCCATCAAAAAAAAAATTTTGGGGGGAGGGGAAATTAGGGTGCTCTATTCTTAATTTGGGGAAAAAAATTAGTTTGTGAATATTAATTATTTGAGGGTTTTTATGTATATATTAATAGTAAATATATTACCATGAGCAGCAACAAGATTAATAAATGGGGTTTCATTGAAATTAGAAATTTATGGAGAGGTATTTAGCGAATGGGCAGAATGAGCTTGTGGTCATCAAGACATCACCATTGGGCATCATTATCGAGTAGACTTTTTTATGCCACAATCGATTCACAAATGTAAGAAATTAATGTGCGTTTTAGTGAAGATGCGACATAATTTCTCATGTTTAGTTCTGCCTTAAATCCTCAAAATGCATCTGAGGCTTTGAGAATACAAGATATATGCAAATTGGTTGGCAAGTTTTATGCACAAGATTTTACAAGTGAAGAAAAAGAGAGTTTGAAGATGCAACTAAAACATTATGAACATAATGTAGTCAAAGGGTCAGACTTCAAAACTCTTTCAACCATTTCTGAGTTGGGTCAATGGTTGGTAAAGACTAATAAATCTGCTACATACGACCTCATTTTTAGAGTGATCGTACTTGTGCTTACTCTTCCAGTTTCTACTGCTACTGCAGAACGATCATTCTCAGCTATGAATATTGTCAAGACTAGGCTTCAAAGCAAAATGGAGGATGCTTTCCTCTCCGACACATTAATAGTGTTTATTGAAACAGAACTTGCTAAAAGTCTGAGCATTGACGCTATCATTGAAGACTTTAAAAATGTTAAGGAACGTCGAATTCCTTTTAGTTAGATAAATTTTAGTTATAAAAAAATAGATGATGCTTATTTGACTATTTTCTATATAATATTTGTCTTCCTCTTTTGAAATATTTTGGAGATATCGATGTTGGTTATTTTACTCGTTTTATTTGGGTTGTGGTATATCTCTTGTGAATAAAATTACATTAAGAAAATTTTTTATTTATCTTTTGTACGCGGCCCCCCCAGAACTAAAATCCTGGATCCGCCCCTGATGCATATAAACAAGGATTCCTCGTCATATCATCTTCAGGAAAAAAAGAAAAAAATTGAGATGATTCTTGTTTTTAGTTTTTATGCCTAATTTGTTAATTACTGCTTTTCCCTCCCTCAAAACCCACTCGTATTACATTACAGTCTATTCTTAACTGAAAAAAGAAACTTATCTTTGTTAAACAGGTTGGATGACTCTCTACGTGTTGATATCATCAGTTGTATCGACAATGATCCCATGTGAGTTGATTATGAATTGGATGTATAATTTTATATGTAAGAGAGAGAGAAAGAGAGAGAGAGACATGATATGAATGAAAAAACATGTGTTTGATGTGTTTATACTGTGAAGTGGTATGCGTGGATGATTATAAGTTGTTTTGCGGATAGTTTATTCGTTTGTATATATTGGTTGGCTTGTATCGGACTGATTTGAGTAATATGGTATGTGATTTGGGCTGATATTTGGATTTTGGATTGTTGATTTGAAAACTGGATTTGCATGTTTGATTGTATGTGGATTTATTATTGAATTTACATGTTTATGTAATTATAGGGAATTAAGGAAAAGAAATTGCAAAAATTGTATGGGGATAATCCGTTTAGGATACTATTCTAGATAGAATTTTCATCTGGGATGACCAAAGCATCCCAGACGAATTTTTTCGTCTGGAATGCATCCAAGATGGAAAACCGTCTGGGATGCTATCTCATGGGAAGCTTTTTCTCCTGGGATGCTATCTCAGATGATTTTTCCGTCTGGGATGCATCCCAGACAGATTTCCGTCTAAGATACTATCCCTGACGGAAAAAATTTCCGTCTAGGATGTCCGTCTAGGATGCCCGTCTATGATGTTTTCTAGATGGAAAATTTTTCCGTCTGGGATATTCTATCTAGGATGTTTTTTAGATGGAAAATTTGTCTAGGATACTATATCCTAGATGGCAACTAATGAGACGAACATCCCAGACAGAATTCTGTTTGTGATAGTCTATGTAGATGGAAATATAACTGTCCTAAACAGAATTTTTTGTCTAGTATGTCTCATTTTGTACCAGTGGCCCTTCACATCGTTGAAGACAACCACTCTCTCTACAAACCCTAAGTCCTCGATCCCTTCACATCGTTGACGGTGACCTCCCACTTTGCAAATCGATGATCTCTGTATACGCTAAGTCTTCGACCTCTCCCTCTACAAATTGGCAATCTATGCAAACAATAACTTTTTTAGTCCCATCATATCATCGACGAGGTGACAAACAAAACCTTCTTCCCCTTCTCAATTTTAAAAGCTGATTTATGATGTCGATCACAATTTTATGTCCCGTTCTCAACTATCGATGATTTTTTACTACAATTGTGATGCCGACTTTCCTTCCAATTATCTGGCAGACACTTGGTCATCTATCAGCACATATAGTAAATAAACATGAAATCTTTTTTATGGTTTTTGGCATGAACTTGGAGTTACTAAGATTATGATCACATCAGTTAATACCCCCATTGTAATCCTACTCTGCATTTGTTCGTTATCATCAACTCAATTATTTTTGTCAAGGTTGACTTATACTTTCTCTACCTGATACATTAGGTATAGGATTTGGATGAGATAGGGTTTGAGGAATATAATTATAAGCTAATATGTCAATCCTATGTTGATTATCTTAATTAGGGGGGTTAGTCACCTAGAACATTTTTAGTTGAACTAGGATAATTGGTACAGTGGGTAATTTTTTGACATTGGGATAATTTAGTGGAATAATGATGGATAATTCTTGAAGTGGAATAATTTGGTAGGATAGTTTGGTAAGATAATGGTGCATAATGAAGTTGCATAATTTGGTATAATAATTTGGTGGAGGGTAATCGTGGGTATATATTACTATTGTTAATAATTGTATATTAAAAATAATAGAAGATTGATAAGCAATTGATTAGTCTAGTAATAACTATAAAATATAATGAAATAAAGTATCACTATTCATCTCAAATAATAAAATATTTTATAACTAAATAAAAATCTAAATCCCTAGAGTGACTCTACTTCCATCATCCCATATGGCCTCTGCTATAGAATTTCCCCAAGCTCCTGCAGCGGCTCGTTGAGTCTGTAACTTATCTTCTTCATCGGAGTTATTATCTGCATCAACAACAATTTGTGGAGCTTCTAGTGGAGGATAAGAAATGTCAAAGTCATTATTTGTATTCTCCAATCTTAAAAACTTATAAAGTCTTACGCATGCAACAAATATCTTTATTTGTGTGACATATGGAAAACCTGGAGGTTAGCGCTTGAAAATAGTGAATCTAGACTTAAAAACTCCAATGATGCACTCAACACAATTTCTAAGAGACGCATGCCGATGGTTGAAAACTTCTTTTGAATTTCGTGGTCGTTGTTGATTATTAGCAGGACCAAACTCTAAAAGATGGTACCTTTGATCTCGGTATGGAGCAAGAAATTGTAGCCTATTTGGATAGCCACAGTCAACTAGATAAAATTTATCTACAAACAAGAATAAAAATATGAATGAAAAAATATTATAAAACTAAAAAATATTCTTTAATTAATAGAATACTATGTAAAGATTATTACTCTGTGGAAGTGGAAGTCCATAAGGTCTACTCATCGCATCCTTCAGGACTCTTGCATCATTAGTAGAGCCCTCCCACTCAGCTAAGACATAAAAAAATTTGAGATCAAATGTGCAAGCTGCAAAGATGTTCTGAGAGAGAAAACCATGTCTATTTTGAAAGGGCGTCTGATCTATTATATACCATGCACGGTATATGAGTCCCATCTATTGTACTAATATAGTCCTGAATAATCAATGTGTCAGACCATCTCAAGTGATATGTGTGTGCGCGCACGTACGTATGCACGTGTGTGCATCTGCATGTGTGTAAAATCTTAAGGAATAAGAATTACCTTGAAATAAGGCCAAAAGCGAGATTCTGATTTAACCTTATCAGGTGGATCAGTAGGGGATGATGCCATCAAGCATGATCCTAAAGATACCATATAATGTTTTATTGAAACATACGTTGATAGTCCATTTTGAATGATCAAATCGATCAGTTGCAACAGAGTATCGTTGATTCTGACTAATCGTGAGAAGAAAAATAGCAGTCATCTCCTCAACACTAATGTCATATGTGTCTTGTACATGGCCCCACTCTCTCAAGATATTGCATAACTTCATGAAGCAATTTTGGTACATGCGGTAAATTCTACGAAAATCTTATGGATGATTATCCATCTTGGACTGTAAGTATGTGAGACCAAGATTTGTAATACCACATCGAGGACTTTGGAAACTAAGCGTATTTGCTATGAACTCTTGTGATAGAAGTCCTGATACCTTTGTAATCAGATCTCTAATTCGATTATGCGAATCAAAAGATCATCATCGAAGTCTTCATGATGAAAATATAAAATGGGCAAATTTTGATCTTCCTCCATCCTATTAATTAATATAACCAATGAAATAGAATCAATTTACATGAAACTTATGTGCATAGGAAATAAATAAAGCACTCTATTATTAGCACACAAGGGGACTGATAATATATTAAATGTGTATAGTTCATTTTATCAAAAAAATGACTGTAAATGAACATGTATTAGTGAAATATTAGTAAAAATTGGTGGTTGTTAGTTCTCTCTACATCAAGTAGCAATCAATAAAAAAATGTTGACCTATAGGCTAATCGTTAATCACCAAACAATTGAAAAATAGAAGAATACATAATATTGCACTACTCTCATCTACACAACATACAAGAATCATTTGTTAGGATGATACATATAGAAACTTCATCCATTAATGCACTAAACTAAGATAGCTGACAAGTCAAATAACATAAAACATAACATAAACAAATAAACAAAAGCATAGCAATATCCTAAAAATAAATAGTTTTGACAAATTGAAATGAACCGATCCTAATAAAACTTTCCAAATCTAAGAAAAAAACATGACATTATCCCAAGTTCCACCTACTCAATGAAAAATAGTTTGACAATATGAAATTCCACATAATCCCAACGCCATAACAAATCTTAAAAAACATAGAAATATCCTAAACTCCTAAATTACTACCTCTAAACATCTCCAAAGAAATCAGAATCATAATATTTACCATTTGGATCAGAATTGGCTTGAGTCCCATCCTTACCATCATTCATTATCTTACCGGTCAACCTAAAATGTAGAAACTCATAGCGGTCTTTTGCATCCATATCAATAAAGGCATGCTTCATGTCCTGTGGGATATTGTCACTGAGTATATTCCATTTTTGTGGCTTAGTCAATTCAGAAGTAGACATAACAGCATCAACCCATTCTTTATTCCAACCTTTTCTTATCTTCCTCAACTCATCAACTAACTTATGAAATGCTTTACTTGCAGCGACAACTCCCTCTCCTACCTCTTGCAACGATAACTGGGAAGATGCATAGGATGTGGCTGCAGTACCAATTGACCTACGCCTTCGTTTACCATTATTCAAAGTGGATGTTCTAGAACTAAAAAAACGGCACACTGTCAATGGGAACAGTGGTAGCAGGTTGCATATCTACAGTAGCATCTCCTCCATTCAGAGATTCCATCTCAGCATCAGCACCAAGTATGCCCTCCCCAACCACTTCCTCTAAGCGTGCTTCATCCAAGCCATCATGACCTAAACCTATATCTCCTCTGCTAGAAGCGCCATGGTCTTTGCATACCATCTGTATATCCTCAAAATTCTCAAACAATTTATCCTTGAGATTTGGAGTATTTGGATGAGCCTAAAACATTACATATGAAAATAATTAATATTATGTTAAAATTAATATATATGAAATAACATGATGTAAACCAATCTCTAAAATGCCATTCCACACTTCGTCGGGACAAGTAAATTTATGTGTGCTAGGGTCCCAACCAAAACCAGAGTTATTTTTCATCAGGATCTCAACAGGTGCAATCTTTCTCTTTCATTGCTTTATATTGGTCATTACATGATATATCTAAAATCTTTTACAAAATTTTCAACTAGAGGGGGTATCACATTCCTCAGAATCACATGCTTTTTAAAACTACCATTTGCTTGTTTATTTCCATTCTTAACTTCCTCTACTAACAGTCTAAGCAATTCATTAGCCTCCGCTTTAGTCCATGTCATATAATCCATCCTTGTACTTTTTTGTCCCTCACTTCCTAGACCTTAAAATATTTCTTCTTGATCCTAACTCTGTGATCTTGTGTCCATCCTATAACAAATTCAAAAATGACAAAATTTCAAATATGGAATTGGATTAAAATATACATGCATCTGATATAAAAAGAACATGTACATATATAATAATAATAATAAAATGAAAATACATATGCACTAGTAATATGATTATTCAATTATTTACTTTACATATAATTAGCTAATCAGCCTAAATATACATGACTAAATAACTTTGATACACAACGATAACAAATCAATAATCATGGATCATAATTACTGCCAAGTCGCATATATGGATCATGAGCAATACCAGAGATTGACAAACTTGTTGGGAAAAATTTAAAGACTTGGTGAAAAGAATGTGTTAGGTCTAATATTTATGAGCCTACTATCTAATCTAGTTTTGATAATTAACAAACAATTCCTAACATCAGTTTGTCGAGTGTTTTGTATTTGCTTGTTAGGAACTCTACACAAAGATCCTCTTGTTCGAGGTTGGTTGGACTTGAGCTTAACGACAATATCTAAAGGAGGTTGGAAGGATATCAGAATAAAGCGATGATGAATTCAAGTCAAGTATAAGATCAAGCTTCATCCATAACCAAGTCGAGCTTAATTGAAGATCCATTGCTTGGTATATTTATTTTATGTGTTGATACTTTTTGTGTTATATTTAAAGCTCAAATATTACATGCATACACATTTTTATTTTATTGCTTCCAAGTTTAGCCATATAAATACAAAATAAATGGATATAGCTATATACACATATATTTGTTTCATATTTATATGTGCTTGAAATAATTTCATTAGAATCAAACTTTAACAATTTCATATCAATAAAATCATGTTTATCGTTTTCATATTTTTTGTAAGTTTGCAAAATAATATGTCTATGCATTAAAGACTTAATTATACTATTTTAAATCCTTTATAAAGTTTATTAATCCACATAAGAGAAGTTTCAAACTAGTTTGAAAATATTTTGTCAAAATCATGTGTTGTTGAGACTTTGTGTTTTTGGACTATTTTGCAAAATGATGAGTTTTAACAAATAGGAAATGTAATTTGAAAAATTCTTTTTTTAACATGTTCATTTTAATGTTTATGAACATTTCCCCAAATCTTATATTTTTTAGAATTTATTTGATATTTTTAAAGAAGGTTCAAAGTTCATATTTACTGTTCAATCGACTCACTACAGTGATCAGTCGACTGATGATGTGTTGCGTAGTTAGTGTTTTCATCTCTTCAGTTGACTGACAGTTCATCAGTCAACCAATACAGGCAACAGTCAACTGATATTGTATCTGTTGTACAGTAACAACTAGTTTCTAGATTTTTATTGTTTTGTGACTTTATTGTTTTTTGCTGGGTTCTTGGGCTTAGTTCTTCTACCCTATATATACCTCTTTGTATTAAACACTCCAACTACTTAAAAAAGTTTTTAAAACAATTTTAACAAGGGTTTAAGGGTGTTTAAGAGTTTATTTCAAGTTTGTTTTGTGAAGACGTTTTCACAAGAGGAGGAGATTATTCTTTTTGTTTTTGGGCTTCAATCTCATCTCTCTCTCTCTCTCTCTCTCTCTTGAATTTCAGAGAAGTTTATGCTAAACTCATCTCTAGCTTTATATATATTTGTTGTTGTTTATCATTTTTATTAAGCTAGATTTTATATTGAGTTTACATTTTATTTTTCTCATTGTGTACACACACATCCCTTGAGCTTTAGTATTATCACATTAAGTTTAATTTGAGTTGTGGTGAGTGTATCATTGAGAGAGGTTACATTAAGTTCTCATCCATTATAAAGAACAAACCCTTGTACTTTGCTTAATTTGTGAGAACATGTTGTAATATACAAGGACACTGATAGGTATGTGTGGTGAGAGACGGGGTCAATTCTAAGAGGAGTGACGTCGGTAGTAAAGCCTAAGGAGAGGTTGTAAATCCGAGCACTTGAGCAAGTTAACGCGAACTAAGCCAACACTTAGAGGGCGTATTGTGTGATTAGAATTGTGTAAGTTGTGAAAGTTTTCGGTTAGCTAGAAATCGATTGTGTGAGTTGTAAACGTTTTCGATGAACGTTAAAAACAAGTTGTGATAGTGGAGATTCTCCTCGTGAGTAAGGAGCGGAGACGTAGGTCGAGGGTGACCGAACTCCATGATCATATTATCTATTTTAGTTTGTCTTGGCATATTATTTGTGCTCATTGTTTATTGTTTTCTATATCGCCATTGTCTCATGTTTATATCACCTTTGTTTTAATTACATATCCTTGTATATAATTTGTTAAATATCATAATTGCTATGTAATTTTTAATAAGTTTTTAAATTGACACTAATATCGGATTAAATTAGCATATTACCCTATTCACCCCTAGGGCAATTTCATTTGATATCAGAGCTTGGTGCTCTTTGATTTGAGCTTTAACCGCCTAGAGTCAAAGATTCTCGCTTTGCTATATTACTAATCAAGTTTTGAGATTATTTTCATCTTGCTTGTATATATTTATTATGGATATGAATGGTGCACCTAATTTAGACTATGATATTGATGTTACTCCCTTGTTCAATAATTTTCCTTATGCTCAATGGATGTTTAGATTTAAAATATTTGCTAGATCTAAACATATCGATTTATGGGAAGTTATTAATAGTGCATATGATGTGCCCATTTTAGATAAATCTAAATGTAGCACAAATAATAAGAGAATGCTTGTTTTGAATAAGCTTTTGTTAGAATTCTTGTTTAAAGCTTTTGATACATCTATTTCTAACAAACTTGCTTGTTTTGATAGTGCCTATACATTATGGAAATATATAGATGTACATCATGGTAACTTGAAGGAAATCCAACGCGTTCCGACGAGTTCCCTTTCTAGTGTTACTATTGGAGCTTCATCATGTACATGGCCACTAGGCAATAGCCCTAGTGAGGTATGCGAATTAGACTCTGAAAATAAACTATCTATAGATGATCTCGCATGTGTATATGAAAGATTAATGCATGTCTACAACAAGTTACATAAAAATTTTATAAATTAAAAAAGTAAGCATGTTGAACTAAAATCTGACCATGAGTCACTAGATTTCAAATTTGATATCATTGTAAAAAAAATATTATGCTTAAATAAAATAATGATGAGTTAAGTTTGGAAAATGAAGATTTGACCTCATCTATTGCTAGTTTAACTCATGAAAAGAATAATGCCATTTTAGAAGTAGAAACAATTAGAAATAAATTTAATTCTTTCAAGAATAATCATGTTTGTTCTACTTCTATTATCAATACAAATATGCAAAATGAAGAGTTGAATCATATGAATAATCATATTTCTTCTTTAGATTCAACCTTAACTAAATATATCGATAATCATAAGAAGCTTGTGAATATGTATGCTAAGCCAAATGTAAAAAATTCTATATCATCCACTTATTATGCACACATATATAGCAAAATTTATAAGTGTTCTATTTGTGGGCGTAAAGGCCATTTAGCTAAATTTTACTATGATGCACACGAACCTAAGAATGCTTATGCTCCTTGTGCATCTCATAAAGTTTCATCATGTCATAAACATTCACATGCACCAAATAGTCATCATAAGCATGTTAATGTATATAAATGTAATTTTTATGATAGAGTTAGTCATTTAGCAAAGTTTTGTTTTGATTTGCAAAAAGTTTCTAAAATTATAAAATATTTCAAAAAGACCAACCTTGTTTCAAAATGTTTCACATTTATAAAATAATTTTAAAAGACCATCTTTATTTACAAATGTTTCCTGTGCACACTCATATGGTCATCATAAATAAATGTGTCTGTTTCATTGCACTTATTACAATCGGAAGGGTCATTTGAGTAATTATTGTTATGACAAGACTAGTACACTAAATGCGCCCAAATAGAATCATAACCCTAGGACTATGAGCTTTATTAATACGGGTCATGTCTCTAAAATCTTCGGTACCAAGAGTAAGCATGTTTGATTTCAAAACACATTTTAACATTTTCATTTTCATTTCTTATTTTTTAGAAAACGTGTTTTGAAATTTTTGAAATTAAAAACAAAATTTTTTAAGTCAATAGTTTTATTTTTATTTTTATTGGCTTTGATTTAGATGAAGATTTATATGTTTGAGAAACCCCTGAATATATTGGTAATTTATTTCCAAATCATGTTTACCGAGTGCAAGAAAGTTTTATATTGGTTGAAATAAGCTCCAAGAGCTTGATATGGTTGCCTCTCTTGTTTTTCTTATTGGATATGACAAATATTAATTTCATTTGTTTTATCCTAAGCATACTCCTTTCAATCTTTGTGGATAAAATATATTAATGTTTTGATATTACTATTTGCTTGATCACTTATTCATCAAAAATGATGATTTGTAGATCAAGCATGTTTTAATGTTATTATGGTTTAGATCATGATTCATAGTTTCTTTTGATCATGATATGATTTTATTTGATTGATTTGATTTTTATTTGGAATTTCATGATTATAATGATTTTCATGGTTCTCATGATTTGTTTTCATTTGAAAATATTTTTCATGATTCTCATGTTTTTTATTCTTTTGATTTCATAAATCTACACATATTGTTTTTATTAAGATACAATTTTCATGATAATATATCTATGTGTGTGCTCAATCAATCATGATTTACGTTTAATGATTTTTGAATTTTTTTAGATTTATTGATTAAACATTTGATCTTTTGAATATTTTTGTTTTTGATATATATCTTATTCATATATTTATGTTTAAGACTCTTGTAACACTTTTTCCTTATATATATATATATATATATATATATATGTGTGTGTTTATGTGTGTGTGTGTGTGTGTGTGTGTGTGTGTGTGTGTGTGTGTGTTTACTTGGTCTCTTTGCATGTTAGTTGTGATTAGCATGTTCCATATCCATGCTTGCTCACATATGAATGCCTTAGTATTTCATTTCATACATTCTATGTGGCATTTTGATAAGGAGAGCTTCTTCCCCATATTGATTTTATACTCACACATGCTTATTTGTAGGGGGAGCTTAACGCTCCCTTTCTCTCTTGTTATTTTTTCCATTTTGATACTGACAAAGGGGGAGAAACAAGTCATTTGTGAGTATATCATTCTATTGGTTTTATGCATGTAGATTATAATTTGTATACTCATCGGTATCATGCATATTTTATATCTCTTTGTGTAGATTATTCGTAATCATCAAAAATGGGGAGATTGTTAGGTCTCATGTTTATGAGCCTACTATCTAATCTAGTTTTGATAATTAACAAACAATTCCTAACATCATTTTGTTGAGTATTTTGTATTTGCTTGTTAGGAACTCTACACAAAGATCCTCCTGTTGGAGGTTGGTTGAACTTGAGCTTAACGACGATATCTAAAGGAGGTTGGAAGGATATCAGTAAGAAGCGATGATGAATTCAAGTTAAGTACAAGATCAAGCTTCATCCGCAACCAAGTCGAGCCTAATTGAAGATCCATTGTTTGGTATATTTAGTTTATGTGTTTATATTTTGGGTGTTATACATAAAGCTCAAATATTATACACATACACATTTTGGTTTTATTGCTTTCAAGTTTAGCCACATAAATATGAAACAAATGAACATATCTATATACACACATATTTGTTTCATGTTTATACGTGCTTGAAATGATTTTATTAAAATCAAACTTTAACAATTTCATATCATTGAAATCATGTTTATCGTCTTCATATTTTTTGTAAGTTTGTAAAATAATATGTCTATAGATTAAAGACATGTTTAAACTATTTTACATATAAAGTCTATTAATCCACTTAAGAGAAGTTTCAAACTTGTTTGAAAATATTTTGTCAAAATCATGTGTTATTGAGACTTCGTGTTTTTAGGCTATTTTTGCAAAATGATGAGTTTTAACAAACGGAAAATGCAATTAAGAAATTCTTTTTGTAACATGTTCATTTTCATATTTATAAATATTTTCCCTAATTTTATATTTTTTGGAATTTATTTGATATTTTTAAAGAGGGTTTAAAGTTCATATTTACTGTTCACTTCAGGCTCTTTGCATGTTATCAGTCGACTCACTACAGTGATCAATCAACTGATGAAGTGTTGCGCAGTTAGTGTTTTTCGTCTGTTCAGTCGACTGACTATCCATCAGTCGACTGATGTAGGCATCAGTCGACTGATAATGTGTCTGTTGCACAGTAACGGTTAGTTTCCAAAATTTTATTATATTGTGATTTTTATTGTTTTTTGCTGGGTTCTTGGGCTTTGTTCTTCTATCCTATATATACCCCTTTGTATTAAACACTCTAACTACCTAAGAAAGTTTTTAAAACAATTTTAACAAGGGTTTAAGGGTGTTTGAAAGTTTGTTTCAAATTTGTTTTGTGAAGAAGTTTTCACAAGAGGAGGAGATTATTCTTTTCATGTTTGGGCTTCAATCTCATCTCTCTCTCTCTCTCTTGAATTTCAAAGAAGTTTATGCTAAACTCATCTCTAGCTTTATATATATTTGTTGTTGTTTATCAATTTCATTAAGCTAGATTTTTTATCGATTTTGCATTTTATTTTTCTCATTGTTTACACACACATCCCTTGAGCTTTAGGATTATCATATTAAGTATAATTTGGGTTGTGGTGAGTGTATCATTAAGAGTGAGCTTATATTGAGTTCTCATCTATTATAGAGAACAAACCCTTGTACTTGTGCTTAATTTGTGAGAACATATTGTAATACAAATGGACACCGAGAGGAGTGTGTGGTGAGAGACGGGGTCGATTCCAAGAGGAGTGGCGTCGGTAGTAAAGCCTAGGGAGAGGTTGTAAATCGGAGCACTTGAGAAAATCAACACGGGCTAGGCCAACACTTAGAGGGTGTATTATGTGATTACAATTGTGTAAGTTGTAAAAGTTTTCGGTGAGCTAGAAAACTGATTATGTGAGCTGTAAATATTTTCAGTGAACGTTATAAACCGATTGTAATAGTTGAAATTCTCCTCATGAGTGAGGAGCAGAGACGTAGGTTGAAGGTGACTGAACTCCATGATCATATTGTGTGTTTGAGTTTATCTTGACATATTATTTGTGCTCATTGTTTATTGCTTTCTATATCGCCATTGTCTCATATTTATATGTCATTTGTTTTAATTACATATCCTTGCATATAATTTGTTAAATATCATAATTGCTAGGATAATTGTTAATAAGTTTTTAAATTGGCATTAATATCAGATTAGATTAGCAAATTACCCTATTCACCCCCCCCCCCTCTAGGGTAATTTCAGAATAGTTATCAATCTAATTACATGCATCAAATACTCATTTTTAAAATTCCTAATATAATATTAAATCATAGAGAACACATCATTCATCACCCATTTTCCTATGCACAATGGTTACGATAGCATGTATTAAATAGTTATTTGACTATAATTACACATGCGCGCGCCACGCTACACCCTGGGATACCACTCGGTTTTCATTGTGCTGAGAATTGAGATGAGGTTACCATTGGTTCTAGGTAGAGACGCAAGTTTGATGATGCAATTGAACCTAATGTTTTTAAGCGTTCAAGGTTAGATACATGGAAGTTAATATGTCATAATAAAAAAGAAAATGTTGCATGGACACAGATACACATGGAAGTTAATATGTCATAATAAAAAAGAAAATGTTGCATGGACACAGATACACAGACACATATAGGACTGGGCATAACACTCTACAACAAGACGCCGGTTGAATGATTCTGAAAGTTTCACATGAAAATTAAGTATTTTGTCCAATATACGCATGTATAACACGTCAAAGCATGAGAAGTTTTCATGCTTCAAGTGGCTAAGGATTATATAGTTTTCTTCTTTTTTTGCCTTAACTTTTAATTGATAAATGGTTATGGTTTCTTTTCTCATTCATGATCTGGCAACTTAGCTGCTTTTTGTCATTTTGTTTTATTGATTCAGCACTTGAAAAAAATATATAATCTGCTGGCATGCAGCTTCACTTCACACATGGATATATAAGGAGGATACTTGTTGGTGATGGCATTACAATTAAAGTAGAGGTTGCTCAAAAGATCATTCTCTTACACCCACATGACATAGGTTTGTCATTAGAAAGAAGTTTGGTCAAAACTAAGTTGGAGAGCAACCAATTTCAACCTCTTGGCCTTGCCTCATGTTGACCTACAACTTGAGGCAGACTTTCCTCATCGTCATATTGTTATTATTGCACCCTCGGAAACATGGCGTAAACCAAGATTGCAAAGCAAGAACCAAACAACCACAACAAAATAATCGACATAACACAATATTATGATGTTAGCTGTCCCATTCATATGCAAGAATATATCTTAAATCTAAACTTATAATAAAATTGTCCGAGCAAATGTAAAAAACTGTGTAACTAATACTAAAGTATATTTAGTTGATCAATATTTTATGATTTCTATATATTGAACTATTTAATTAATTAGAGAAACCTTTACTCAGTTAAAGATTTTTTTACTTTTCTAAAAGATTTGACCTTTTATAGATAGTATTTGAAATCATAATTAAAAACTATTCATCTACAATTAGGATTTTTATTTCAAATCTATAATATTTTTTATTTTAATTAAAATTTAAAAATTGTTGTTTAAAAACCTAATGCTAAATTTGTTTAAATTATAAAAAAACGTCAATCTGATACACAAAAAATTGTTAGTAGTATCATGTTCAAAAAGCTATAGTAGAAACAGTGATACGCAAAACATGAAATTAGGGTTTATATTACAATCGACACACTTAAATGATGTGATGCGTATCATGTTCAATGATGTGATGCGTATCATGTTAACTAATAATTAGATCTAAGAAGGAAGACATGGATCTGGTATAAGAGAAACAATATAGAAACTTAGAAAGATTCTATGTGATCAATGAGCTAGTTAATTGCGATCATAATGAGTATCGCTAAAAGCAAAAATTGTTAGCAGTATCATGTTCAATGATGTGATCCGCATCATATTTTTATAATTTTAACATATCATGTTGACCTAATTTCATGTTTTGCGTAACATAAACCCTAATTTTCAAAAGCTTGCGTATCATGTTCTAATTAGAGAAAGGGATCAATTTTTTATCTAAAGTTTATCAGCTTTTTAAGTTCTAATAGAAAAAAGAGAGTGAGATCGGAATTACGTGTGAAGCGAAGAGAAGCAATGTTCTTCGAAAGGTCACAATTCTGCCTTTTGCCAATTGATTCTTTATCAATCTGTGGATTAATTTGAGAGAGGTGAACTGATGGCTACATATGTAGGTAGCATAATTAGTGGGATAATTATAACAAATTATCCCAATTCTAATTGTCCTAGAATTCTACTTGACTAACGTACCAAAAAATAACACAGTTTTAGTTCTTCAAAAGTTCTACTTGACTAACACTACAAACAAATATGCCACTTCATAATTCTATGTGATTAACACCTTAAAAATTTATCCCACAGATTATCTCAGTTCTAATTTTAAGTTCTAGGTGACTAAACCCCCTCTTAATTAGTGGATATTTTAATTAAAAATATGTCAACTACTTGTCAGCTTATCTTTTACCAATGAAAATATAGTTATTTACAATTTTGCATCATGGAGAGCAAATGATGTAGGGAAACTTTTGCAGCTAATATCCTTCTCTTTTTTTTTTTAAATGGTCACTGGTGTCTTGCTCTTGTACTATTTAAAACCAAGATCCCATTTGTTTTGTGATAGCAGATTTTAGGGAGCTTACTGGTTTTTATATATGATCTGTTAACATCAAAGTTACTAGCTATGGATAAGAGAGACTTTCATGAGTGAAACTTTCATGTGCCATTAACTTGGCAATTAAAGTTGCTACTTGTTGTCATTTATCGCATGTATATGTTGCTAAAAAGTTGCATATGTTTCTACAGGGCACAATTAATTATACTTGCATTTTAACTTGGCAATCAGGAGAGAACTAACTGATCTTACTTGGCTCGATTTGAATTATTTTCTTATAAAATACTTTATCACCTATGTCATACAACTCTTATGCACTTTTTTGCTAATGATTTTTGCAAATTATCGTGTGTTGAGGTTGTTGGATGTGTTGTTTATGAAAAGATAATCTTATCTTTGCGAATAGTCCCACATTAAAAATTGAGATGAATAGTAAGGGGTTTATATTGGAACACCCCTTATTGGGCTTTGAATAATGTTTTGGGTTTTGTGGGCTTTGCATAATACACACGAGCGCGCGCGCGCACACCGCACCGCACACATCTTTTTGGATCCCAAAACTTCAATTTTACCGATTTTGTAACAGATGGGGAGATGGCGTGAGGAGTTACGTGGATCCTGTGTAACGTGTGCGTATTTGAAGCAACGACTCTTTGGCTTCCAACTCCTATAAATACCGCACTTCTCCTCCTCTAGAAAACACAGAAAATCTCCTCTCTTCCATCGCAAACCGAGCTCTCTCGTTCTAAATTATTTTGGCTATTGTGTTACTACTTTTCTTTTGGGCGACGTTCTTCGTCTGAGCTTAAGCTCTGCTACTCTCTCCCGAGTACGGAGGCCGGTCGAACCGGGGGTTTATACCGCTAGGGGAGAGAGGATCGACTACGCTAGGGCGATAGGCAAGTCCTCAATCTTCTAGGGCAGTAAAATCACGACTGCTCCTATTCAGGCTTGATTTTCTAACTTTTATTTCGGATTATATACTAATATTTTCATTTTTGACAACAATCTAGAAGATTGAAATTTTAATTGCTGTTAATTGTTAATTCAGGAAAAAAATCCTTCTATTACTGTTTAAAAAAAATTTACTTCACTGCACATTGCTTTATTTACTTGTTGTTTATTTGTTAACTAATAATTTAATTAGTCGCTGTCAATTTATTATTTAAAAAAGATATCAGTTACTGTTCACCGATGGTTACTTTTCACCCAGGAAAAATTTCTGATTGTTAAAACATATTATTACTGTTCATTTAATCTAATTGCTTTCATTATCTTTTGGTTTATCTAGAAATTAATAGTATTAATTAGCCACTGTTTTTTTAATTACTGTTCACAGGGAAAAAATAATTTATTGTTCACAGGAAAAGAAATGTATAGTATTGCTCTAATTAGTTAATTACTTTTGTTTGATAGTTGCCTTTTAACTAGAAATTAATCAAAAATCATTTATTGTCTAATTCGTTTACTACATTACAATTTTAATATTCTTTTCAATTATTAATCAAAGTCATACTCCTTGATATCTAGTAGTATTAACAAAACCATTCTCCCATTGAGATTCCAAATATATAGACTAGTAAACTCAAATTGGACTTATGGCTAACTATGAACATTCCAATAGTGTCAAACCTGAGAAGTTTACCGGTGTTAACTATAAATGGTGGGCTAATCAGATGAGATATTGGCTCACCACCTTAGGTCTTCTATCTACCATAGAAACTCCTGAGTCTTCATCTAGTGGATCTCAACCCTCCAACTCTCTTGTTTATGGTACTCAACTTGAACCCTCTCCTTCCACTTCTAGTTCTGGTGCTAGCTCCTTTTCTATCTCTATGAAACCAGAAGAAATCAACTATCATTATTGCCATAGGATTCTTAGTGCACTTGCAGACAACCTCTATGACATATATTATGAGTTCAAAAGTGCTAAAGACCTATGGAATGCTCTTGAAGCAGAATATGGCTATGATGATGCCTGAATTCTACATTTTACTTCCTCATCCTTCAATAAGTTCATGATGGTTGATGACAAACCCATTAATGAACAAATTCATGAGTTCCAAGATTTTCTCCGTAACCTCCAATCAAAGGGAAACACTTTTACTGATGACTATAAAGTTTCCTGTCTGATTGATAAACTCCCTTCATCCTAGTCTAGATTTGCTGGAGATCTCCGGCACAAGCAAGGAGATCTAACCTTAACTAAAGCCCTTAAGGCTATTCGTACTGAAGATCAGCATAGGCAAAATTCCAAAACCAAGACCGAATCAAAAGCTAAAGTGAACTTGGTAGAGGATAAGCCTAATCTAAGAATTTCAAGCTCAAAGGGAAGAAATTCAAGAAAAACCATCAATCCTTCAACAAATCTTCTTCCAAATCCAATCCCAACTCTTCTAGCCAGAAGTCTGATGGAAAGTTTTGCTATGTCTGTAGTAAAACCAATCACCTGGCTTCCAACTGTTTCTTTCGAAAGAAGGAACCAACCAAACCTTCTCTTAAAGGAAATGGATCCAACAAAGTTAATATGATTGAAGAGAATCTAACTTCCTTTAGGTTAGCATCTTCATCTTATCTTGTTAATTCCCTTACTTCTTCTACTGACTGGTACTTAGATTCCAGAGCTAATATTCATGTTTGTAATGATCGATCTTGGTTTTCAACTTATCAGGAATCATGTGGAGGAAGCATAAGCTTAGCAGATGACTCCACCAAACAATTAATGGGAAGTGGATGTATACAGCTTACCATGACTTCTAGGAAAGCTGTGAATCTGCAAGGCGTTTATCATGTTCCTTCTCTCCATTGAGATAATCTCATTTTCTTAGAGCTGGCTTTAGGGTTGTGAAGGAATCAAATAAATTTTTGATTACCAAGAATAATGTATTCATTGGAAAATGTTTTATCTGTAATGTTCTTTTCAAACTCAATGTAATCAATTCCAACTCTAATAAAATTCATGAGTCTTCCATTGCACAAATTGTTGAGTCTTGTGATGTTTGGCATGGACGACTTGGACTTCTTAATTTCTAAACCTTGCAGAGAATGATTAAATTGGACCTTATTCCCAAATCTTCTCTTGATCCCACATCTAAGTGTGGAATTTGTGTTCAAGGGAAACATATTAAAAAACCCTTCAAGTCTATAACTAGAAACTCTGAACCTCTCGAATTAATTTATAGTGATGTGTGTGACTCGAACCGAGTTCTCACCCAAGGGGTTAGGAGATATTTTGTGACATTTATAGATGATTACTCCAGATATTATTACACCTATCTTCTCAGAACTAAAGATAAAGTCTTAAATAGGTTTAAGGTCTACAAAGCTGAATCTGAGAACTAACTTGACAGAAAGATCAAGATTCTAAGATCTGATTGTAGGGGGAGTATCCTCAAATGATAGGACTAAATTTTGCCAAGAACACGATATTATTAATGAGGTTACTGCTCTATATACACTACAGTCTAACGGTGTAGTTGAACGAAGGAACAGAACTCTAATGGACATGGTAAACTGTATGTTACTCAGTTCAGGAGCACCTGAAAATCTCTGGGGTGAAGCTCTTCTTTCTTCTTGGTTCATTCTCAATAGGATTCCCCTCAAAACTTCTGATATAACTTTTTATGAATATTGGAAGGGGAGATCTCCTAGGTTGAACTTCTTCTGGGTTTGGGGTTGCTTGGCTAAGGTAGCTATTTCTGAACCTAAGAAGAGGAAAATTAGTTCCAAGACTGTTGATGTTGTTTTTATTGGATATGTACTAGATAGCAATGTTAATAGATTTCTAGTCATTAACTCTGAAATCAGTGACATATCCAACAACACAATCATTGAAGCTAGAGATGCAGTCTATTTTGAAAACATCTTTCCTTTCAAATCCAAAATCTTAGAAAATCCTAGTTCATCTCTTCCTTTTGTTCTACCACATTTTAGTTCTTCTCAGCCTCTTGATATTGAACCTCGAAGAAGTAAAATTCAACAGGAATTTGGAGAAGACTTCTTTATCTTTCTTATTGAAGGTGATCCAAGCTCATTCCAAGAAGCAATGGATTCACCTGAATTTCCTTTCTAAAAAGAATCTATTGATAATGAGATTAAATCTATTATGAAAAACCATACTTAGATACTCACCGACTTACCTCCAAGTTGTAAACCTGTTGATTGTAAGTGGATATTCAAGAAGAAACATAGAGCTGATTGTTCCATAAATAACTTTAAAGCTAGATTAGTAGCTAAAGGCTATATTCAGCAAAAGGACATTGATTATTTTGATACATATTCTCCTGTAGTCTGAATCTTAACTATCCGAGTATTATTAGCCTTTGCTGCTATCCATAAGCTGATCATACATTAGATGGATGTTAAGACTGCTTTCCTTAATGATGATCTAGATGAACAAATCTATATGCACCAACCTGAAGGCTTCATTGCCAAGGGTTAGGAAAACAAAGTCTGCAAACTTGTTAAATCTTTGTATGGTCTTAAACAAGCTCCTAAACAATGACACCAGAATATTGACAGAGTCATTGTATAATATGGTTTCACTATGAATGAACTTGACAAGTGAGTTTATACTAAAATGATGAGCAATGATTATGTCATCATCTGTCTCTATGTTAATGATATCCTTATCTTTGAAACAACTCTTGTATTAATTTTAAAGATTAAGGATTATCTTTCCAAGCACTTTGACATGAAAGACTTAGGTCTTACACATATGATACTTGAAATGAAAATCACTAAAGATACTAGAGGAATATCTTTGAGTCTTTCTCACAGTATTGAGAAAATGCTGATCAAATTTAATTTTCATGACTCTAAACATATCTTCATACCTTATGATTCTTCTATATCCTTAAAGAAGAATAAAGGTGAACATGTCTCCTAGCTGAAGTATTCTCAGCTGATTGGATGTCTCCTATACATATCCAACCGGACCAAACCCGATATAACTTATACTGTAGGGAGACTCAGCCAGTATACTAGCAACCCTAGCAAAGACCACTGGTCTGCCTTAGAGAGAGTATTCAAATACTTGAAAGGCACGGTTGACTATTACTTGACTTAGACTGGTACCCTGCTGCTATAGAAAGGTATAGTGACGCTAATTGGGTCACATATTCTAATAGTGTAAAGTACACATCTGGATATGTATTTCTTTTTGGTGGTGCTACTATATCTTAGAAATCCTATAAGCAAATAGTAATTACCAGGAGCACTATGGAATCTTAATTGATTGCTCTTGATTCCACTTGCACAGAAGCAAAATGGTTAAAAGATCTACTCTCTGAACTTCCTTTAGTCCCTAAACCTTCTTCTCCTATTTCAATTCATTCTAATTCTAGATCTACCATAGAGCTTCTAAAGCAAGTGCATGTAAATAAAAAACTTAACAGACATATTCAAATAAGATATAAATCTGTACAACGTCTGCTAGGCAAAGTTATGATCTTGGACTTTGTAAAGTCTAAGAAGAATCTTGATGACCCTTTGACTAAAGGATTATCCAGGAGTGTGGTTCTGAATTCATTAAGGAAGATGGGGTTAAGCCCATAGATGACGTCACTGATAGTGGCAATCCAACCTTTATTTGGAGACGTAGCCCTAATGTAGGTTCAATGTGGTAGTAACAAGCCGGACTAATGACTCTCGTGTGGAGCATCGACCTAGATATATTTATATATCATTATGATAGCTTCTGCTATTTATCCTTCTCTATCGAGACGATGCTGTTATGACATAGCTGGTTAGGCTGAGTTTTACTCTTAATAAGTCCAACGCGTATATTGCGGAGGGTATGATATCCAGTTATAGTACCCTTGGAGGACTTACCTACGTGAGAAAAACCATGATGGCCGCGGTTGGGCGGGGGGTGCTGGGCTAACCCCTAGAAACTCTCATGAGTCGGTTATTGTGAGCATGATCTTTAATGCTTAACCCGCTTTTCTCAATAGATGAAGATGTATTGTGTGTGTTTTTATCAAAACCTGGTTCAAGGGGACTAATTCAAGGCCTAGTCTATTATGTCCCTCAGGTGGCGATGAACTCACTAAGGAAAGGTTCAAAGCCGAAAGTTACCTCTCCTAAATTCACGATACGAAAGGTTGCCCAACCTATATTAGTTTTATGATTTATTGATTTTGAGTTTTCAGTCAATATTGACTTTTGGGGGGACTGTTGGATGTATTGTTCATGAAAAAGCAATCTTGCCTTTGTGAATAGTCCCACATTGGAAATTAAAATGAATAGTAAGGGGTTTATATTGGAACAATCCTTAATGGGCTTTGCATAGTGTTTTGGATTTGTAGGCTTTGCATAACATACACACGCGCGCGCGCATGCCACGCCTCGCCGCGTCGCGACACACACGCACACATCTTTTTGGATCTCAGAACTTTAATTTTACCGTTTTATCTTTTGTCTCGTTCGTAACGGATGCAGAGATGGCGCGGGGAGTTACACGGATCCTGTGTAACGTGTGCGGATTTGGAGCAACGACTCTTTGGCTTCCAGCTCCTATAAATACCGCACTTCTCCTCCTCTGGAAAACACAAAAAATCTCCTCTCTTCCATCTCAAACCGAGCTCTCTCGTTCTAAATTATTTTGGCTATTGTGTTACTACTTTTCTTGTGGGCAACGTTCTTCGTCTTAGCTTAAGCTCTGCTACTCTCGTCCGACTACGGAGGCTGGCCGAACCGGGGGTTTTACCGCTAGGGGAGAGAGGATCGACTGCGCTAGGGCGACAGACGGGTCCTCAATCTTCTAGGCTAGTGAAATCACGACTGCTCCCATTCAGTCCTGATTTTCTAACTTTTATTTCGGATTATATACTAATATTTTCATTTTTGACAGAAAATGTGATAGTAAATGATTAAGGATGATCAAAATACTTTTTTTTTTTCAATTTCTCTATTTTCGCACTAAAAGAAAAGCATCTAGCGCCATTGCATTTCTGCTCCTACACATAACCCTTGGCAATATCAAACATTGACCCCTCGTCTGCTGTTGTAGCTATTAGTCTATATAATCAATTAGGTAGGGTTAATTATAGATTAGATGCAGTGAATTGTCATTCCCTAAGTATATTTTAAGTATATAAAGGTACATCACTGCTTGTTTGGCTATGTTTTGGGCTATAAGTTTAGAAAAATGATACAAACACACACTCGGGCACACCTCCGGCCACACCCCCCTCTAGCTACAGTGCAGGAGGCCCCACTTGAGATTTTTAAAAAAATCTCAAGTGGGGTCTCCTGCACGGGGGGTCGCTGGATGTGTGTCCGAGGGTGTGCCTGTAGCACCTCCCATTAGTTTATCAATTACCAATGAAGATATAGTGTTTCAAGTATATTTAAGTATATAAAGGTACATAACCGCTTGTTTGGCCTAGCATACTGAATGAATGGAAACATCTTAAGTTGAAAGTATTCAAGTTTTTAAAATTTGAACATTTTTTGTGGTAAATGTGATTTTAAAGTCTGTTTTCATTCTCCTTTTCTCCATCCTTATCTATATATTGTGGCATATTCTTATCTTATTTCTAGTACACGCATGAGATGATATCCTATATATTCTAACTTGTCAATGTAACAAATTGTCGTTTTAAATATATGTTTTGACTCATGGGCTTTGGTTATGTAAAAATAAGTAATATTTTCATTTGGAATGCTAGGTGATCGGAGTTGGATGGATAATCGGATGGTCCATAATGCACTTTCAGATGAATCTAGAGTTGGCGTTAAGGAGTTTCTTAACTTCCCTTACGGTAATCCAATGTTTGTTACAATGGAACGATCTGATGCCCTTGCGCTGTTTGTAAGAATTGTAAATTTCTACGCCACGATGAGGTTATCATACATTTATGGAGAAAAGGGTTTTTGCATCACTTCAAGAAGTGGACCCTACATGGGGAGGTTACTTTCCCTACGAAACAATTTCTGAAATTAAGCGATAATGTCGAAGAAGATGTTGGAGAAATAGATAGAATCAATTCAATTGGGATGTGCACGAGGATCTTGAAATTTAAACTCAAACTAATCTAGCAAATATATATAATAATCAAAATAAAAAATAAGCTAGATAATGAGTTTAGAAAAACTTCTCTAAACAAAGAGGGATGAACAATTGAGGTTGAACTCTTCTAGGATGAAATTTCGATTCTCCTCTTTGTGAAACTCTCTTCACATAAAATAAACTTGATTTTTCTCAAAAACATTTAAAACAAATTGCCAAAACTATTTTGTAAATATTCTAGGTGAAACAAATGGGTTATGAGGCATATATATAGCCTATATAGAAAAACAGCCCAAAAACTAGCCGTTGCTGGGCTTCTGACCGTTAATCGGTCGACTGATGATATGCAATCGGTCGACTGATCGGTCTGAAAACTCAGACGCTGAAAATTTTCTCTGATCGGTCGACTTATGAAGGTGTGTATCGGTCAACCAGTACTGTTCACAGAACACTATTCACGTGAAAAGCTGATTTTGTAAAATTAATTAAAAATAACAAAGCAACTCTAAAAATAGTAAAACTTGAGGAAATGTTTATATACATTAAAATAAATATGTTAAAGAAATTTTTTTTGAAATATCATTTTCATATGTGAAAACTCATCTGGTTTGCAAAAACAACATGAAACCGAAAAACTAATTTTCTAAATTTAATTAAAAATAACAAATTAACTCTAAATTTAGTAAAACTGTAATAACCGTAAATTTCTAATACGGGTTTAAATAATTTCCTAGTATTTAAATATTAAATATTTTTTTCTAAAAGAGTATTTGGATTTTTTTAATTTTTCTAGAATTTTCTACGATTTAAAATACGATATTATATTATTTTAATAGTTTTGCTAATTATAAATTTAATTATTTTGGTAAAATTTTTAAATTAATAGTTAATTATTCATTATTGTTATTGTTATTATTATTTTAACCATAAATTTTTAATATTTATTTGAATAAATTTTATGATATTTTTAAATTATTTAAAAGGGTATACTTTTCCATGTGTTTTTCTCTGTGGTATTTCTCTCTGTATTCCTCTCTCTCCCTACCCCACTTCCCCTAAAACCCTCCCCAATTCACGCAAACCCCCACCTCGTGTTTCCCCAACTCTCATCCCACATCCTCTCAACTACCCTATCACGTACTCTCTCTCTCTCTCTCTCATTAAAACTCCCTCAGATCTCACTCTCTCTCACTGTCACTCTCAATCTCTCACTCACTCACACGTCCTCTCTCTCACTTTTATTTTCTCTCTCCTTATTTTAATCCAACGAATCTCTCACAATCTTTCCCCATCTCATCTCTCTCACTCTCCAGCTTATCAACTCCAACTTCTTCCTCTCTCTCGTTTTCTCTCTCTCCTCAAAACCCATCACCGCCGCCATCCCTCGTGTCCGCTCTCCCCTCCGACAACCTCTGCACTCAGCTCCTCCTCCACTCAAGCCAGCGCGCCCTCATCTTCTCAACCGCCCCAGCCCGCCGGCCGAACTCCGAGTCCACCGCCTCCTCCCAGTTAGCCGAGCACCCATGACCGCCTGCAGCCCCCTCGAGCCGCCAGCATCCCCTCGTCCCCGACGCAGTTCGACCATCACTCCGAGATCGTGAACTTCGCCGCCTCCCCACCGTGGCCACCCAACCTCCGGTGAGCCTCCTCTCCCGACGCGTCGTCGAACCCCGCGTCCACGCCCTCCGTCGTCTCCCTGACCAAATCAGTCTCCCCCGTCGAGCCCACCGCCTCTGCCCTCTTCCCCAACCAATCACCGCCCACTCTTCCTCTCCCTGCATTCGCCAACCCAACCCCGCTGACCCAACCTCCAGCAGTCCCCTCCGGCCACCGCCCTCGTCCCCTACTCCAGCGAGCCATCACCAAACCCCCAGCGCCCCTCAGGCCTGCCACCTAGCCCCGCTCCAGCGCCTCAACCAGCAGCCCCGACCATCTGACCGTCGTTCAACCACTGTCGGCTGCCCCTTCACCCCCGTTCATGCTGCCCCGCGATCACTACCCAAGCTCGCCGCTGTCCTCGCCTCGCCGTCGACGTCGCCGACAACCTCTTTCGCTGACGGCAATCCCCAACAGCTCCGACCAACGTTCTTCAGACCCGCGCTAAGATCAGACCCGCAGCCCGCACCGACAGCGTCGATACGTTCCACAAAAACCCGAAGCAAGATCTCGCATTCACCCTTGTCATTAATTAATGGTTAATATTGTTGTTAGTATGATGATTATATATAGTTAAATTATTACGGTGGTTAATATGCAATTGTGAATATCTGCATGGAATGATGATTACGAGCGTACGGTAAAAATTTAGATTAATAATGTTGTTAGTCGAATTTTTAAGAAATTACGAACATGAAATGACAAGTTATGTGTTAAAATTTGAATTTATGAAATTTTATGGAAAATAAATTATTTAAAGAAAATTTATAAAATAGAAATATATTACTTTTCATGTAGAAATGAATTAATATATTTTTATTTTAATTAGTTATAACAAAAAATAATTTTAAATAATAATTTTTGGAAAAAGAATATTATTATTTATGATAGTATGACTGATTGTTGTAGAGCATGACATTTCATGTGCAAAACGACCTCGGTTTCTAGTTTCCTTCCTACCGTATTAATATACCTCAAATAATCCTGTGTGGGACTGACGAACCTCCAATGGACGACCATTTTCCATGTTCTCTTTGAGAGCAAGTTCAGCTTTGGGGCAAATAAATTGATTCCAACTTTCAGCCATGACTCGTCGCTCATTCATGTGAACCATAATCTGTTTACATATGTGCTCTACCAGTTAAAGTATCCGTAGAAGCCTAGCCTCATGTATCCATTTGTTGAATGACTCTGCAACATTTGATGTAACGTGACCATATCTGAAACATAATAGGGAATTCGTCAAAACTTACAGTTTGTTCGTCTGAGTGTTGATTCTATTAGATATGTTATTTCTGGCTGTGTTCACGTCTAGATTCATTAAAGAAACGGCTTATAATAGATAAGTAATGAAATAGCTTATAACTTACCTAACTCCAGGGAAAAACGCATTGGCCCAGTTTTCTGGAGCGTAGTTCATCACAATATTGTAAGCTCTTTCGTCAACCAGTCTAATGTCGTTCGTATAATCGTTCAATTCTGCTGTAGTATATTTATAACAGGCAGATTGCAATAGATTACCCAAGATCTGAGCATCCTTTGATTTGAATCCCAAATCCTTCAACTTTATCCTGAAGTTCTCAACTAGATGCAACACACATCGAGAGTGTATAGAATCTGGGAAATTCTCTAACTGCTTCTCGAATCCCCTTATCCGCATCTGAAATTATCACTAGCTTGTGTGGAGGGTTGTATGGATCTGGCCTTTCATAGAGAATAGACCACAAACTTACAAAGAGTTTACCATACACGAATTAGAGTTAACACGGAAAGAGCTAGAACTATCATAACCTGCAATAGAACTAACATGGCTCAGGATAGAACTAACCTTGTAAGAACCACTTCCAGTTAACGTTATTTTCCTGATCGCATATACAATACGCCAATGGAAATATCCCCTGATTTCCATCATATGCTATACGGCGCTTAGGAGTATGCCTTTGAATCGATCTTTCAGAAAGGTACCATCCAAAAATACAAGTGGTCTACATCCGTGTAAAAAACCATTTATGCAGGCGGCGTAGCTGATGAATATCCTTGTAAACCTCCCCTCATATTGTTCAACATGAATATAGATACCTGTCTACATACCTAGAAAATTAAAGATTAAGTGTTAGTACCAACATTGCAAAATTAGTATAAACAACGTCACATAAATGAAATTAGTTTGTCTATTGTTAGATATCATCTTCTATTTACCATCGTAATTGATCGTAGGACTCATGGGCATCACTATATAATTTCTCTTGCGCTCTTTCTTTACCCCACCAAATCTTACTATAATCGACCCTAATCCCATACAAACTTAGAAACTCCTTTTGAACGTCAATAGGCTGTATATCTGGTCGTACCTTTAACGTGGGTTGTAATTGGGTAGCAATGAAATGCCAAGAGGCTCTAGATTGACCTGCATTATTGTCATGCTGCCCACAATTGTGATTGTCCACGAACCTTTTGATTTCAAGTCTATTATCATTTTTCGGTGGAGAGGCAAATAATATCCACGGGCAATTTTTGGCTTCCTTAAACCGACAAAACACTCGAATACGCTTCGGTTCATTCTTCCCAAACTCGTATTCGAATTTTCTTTCCATGGAGTAGTATAGCAAGGCCAATCTTAACTCCTTCGCACTTTCAAATCGTTGTCCCCTACCGATTAAAGCTGTGTGCCACCAAGCAGGAACCCTCTCTGATCTGCTAATCATGTCATCAATCATCATAACATTATCTTCAGAAGGATTGTCATTGGGATTCTTACCTGGAACACTTGTGGACGACAACGCCGGCGGGCCACAGTCTACACTTTTTGAGTTCAAACTGCTGGAAGTGCTACAAATATTAAGAGCATAAAAAAATAATCATAAACTACACAAATAGTAGTAACATCAACAAATAATATCAAAAGCTAAAAAACAAAAACGACTTCTTCTTGCAGTTAGAATCAATTAGAACTAGCAAGAACTAATAAGAAAACCATTAAAGCTAACAGCGCATTGATTAGAACTGACATAATAGCTATTAGAACTAACAATATAACCATTAGGACTAAAAAGACATAAATTAGAACTAACAAACTTTGCAGCACTTGCAGCATATGGAACTAGAGATAGAACTAGCAATAAATCTAGTAGAACTAACAAAATAGCGATTAGAACTAACAAAGAAACCATTAGAACTAACGTATGGAGCATAACAAAGAACTGCTTAACGATAAATCAATTAGAACTAACAGAACCAAGATTACAACTAACATACGATCTAATTAGAACTGAAATCCAATTAAACCTAGCATAGATCTAACAAGAAGACGATTAGAGCTAAAGTTAATTGATTATACAGCTAACTTACATGTCTTGTCGGAGTTGCTCGTTTTCTTGTTTATTCGAAGAATCATCTGCTTCTTTAAAAGCTTGCATGTGAACCTCTTTCAGTCCATGATTGTGGCAATGCTCCACCATAGACGTCAGATCCCCCTCGTTCTCAATAGGAAATTTTAAACTTCCAACTGTTTCATCTTCGTATGCCAAAATTAATGACTCATATGGAAGATCTAACATCTTTGTCACATCAAACTTGAAGAATTAATCTTCAAGAATACCGCTTTATACCGCGAATAGACAATACAGATGATGTCCTTTTTAACCATTTTGAAGGGAAGGTAAGAGTAATTAAGAGAGTAATTGAGAGAATTTTAGTCTGAGAATGAGTAATGGAAAACTAAATAGTTATTGCTCATGATAGAGTAAAAAAAAAGGGAAATTTTCCTCTATTTTTCCATCATATCGCATTAATGAGAAGTGACTACTGTTGTTCAGGACTATGCCTCGTCTGGGGAAGAAAGAGAAGGACAATTTCGGCTTTTTTTTAAAATACATTCTGCTTTTAGTATAATGCTGATGTGGAGGGGGCTTAAAACATTAAACCTTACTTTTTGGGGCTATTCCACATGGGACAAAGTACAAAGAAGCTAGTCACACGAAGTTCCCATTTTTGGGGCCTGGACACATTTTTCCAAAGAAAAAATTGCTATTTGAGGACAGGTGCACGATGGTACGGTGGAGGAGATAGACGAAGTGAGTGGTGGGCCCTCCATTGATATTGAGGTGGGTTTCCCGCATTAATACGATTTATATAAGTTGACTTGTCAGTGACCAAAAGTCAACTTATATAAATGGTCTTAGGCCCTCCAAAAACAAACACTAAGTTTGAATTTTTAATTTAGTTCGAATATTAGTCCATGTAAAAACAAACAATAAACTGAATTAGAACAAGTCTCACAATAACAGTGACCAAAAGTCCAGAAGTTACATTACCCCTTCGTCCCAAGATGAAAAACAAATATTTCCAGACATGATTAATTACATTAAGGCACCTCAAGATATGGCGGAATTATTTCGCATAGAAAAATAGATATGATATAATTCAATGAGTGACCTTAAGAGTCCATATATCTATATGGACAATCCTGAGGTTATTGACTGTACCTACATGAATAATTCTGAAAAGAAAAGAAAAATAAAAAGTCTACGGGGTCACTGTTACAGATAGTAATCTACTCGTTTGATACAACCAAATTATTGAATTAATCATGTAATTTCATCTCAAGGTACCTGGACGTCATTGATCCTCAAGGTACTACTTCAATGTAATTAAGCCTTTCAAAAAAAATTCTTAAACGACAACTCTACAGGTCACTGAGTTTTTCCCCATCTGAATGAAATTCAATCAAATCTCGAGTGTTTCAAACACACTAAATTTTTTTTTTTGTATAAATTTGTTCTCTAAATCCATTATGACATCCACAACGTTTGCTGCTTTTATCCGGTACGGTAGCGGAGCGAAGACAGAGAAAATGGTATTAATGTTTGTAACATGAAACTGTCCCGATGTGAGACTTGATTTTCAAAAGGCTTGACTTCTCAAAGTTACAAATATTTCAATCTCGCAAATCATGCCCCTCCCCTCTCCATCTTCGTATCTCCTAACCTCTTAGATGGTCTTCATTTCCTCCCGTCTCCTTCAGTTCTAGTTTTTCACTTAAAATGCAGGGGAGGGCACGAACGCAGTCCGTCATCAACCCTACTTGTAAACTGACCACAGAATAACTACAAGAGCTGTTAATCAGTTGCGCACAATAACGGGAAATCATCAAGTAGCACATAAATAGAAACGAATATCCGTCCCGCACAAATGAAAGACCAAACCTAACAAATCAAATTTAGAAAGGTAGCAGCGCATGATACCACTGCTAGTTTCTACATACACCCTGCTCACTGATCCAGCCATTTTCTTTTCCCCGGTCAACTTTGTCCAAAGTAGCATGCAAAGATTGTTCATATACACAATAAAAGGTTATAAATGTCAATTAGCAAGAGCAATCAGCAGTAGCAGCATCCAAATACTAAATGTCCATACAGACAGAATTGCAAAGCACAAACCAGCAGTACAAACCAATCATTCTATATGCACAGTAATCGCAAGCACATATGGTGACTCTTTATATATCATAAATTAGCTGACGGCCACAGGACAGTAATTATACCCTGAAGACCCACCTGCATAAAATAAAACATGACAACAAATAATGAAAGACATCAGGGAGGAGGAGGGGGGGGCGGGCCCCCCCCCCCCGCAGAGATTAACCGGAAAAGTAACATCATATTAACAAAATGGGTCAACATTATTAGAGCCTTGGGACGCTCGTGAAGAACAATAACATAGAACTTTCATGTTGATCAAAATAGTGGTATAAAATAGATAGTATTGGGAAAAATCAAGTAAATATTTTCTGGAAACTTATCTATGTTATTTTTCTAAATTTCAAATAAAAAAAGAAGGATAACATCACAAGCCCATTTCTGAGTAGAAAATTTCTATTTGTTTTGCCAACAATTCCCTTATTGTATGGAAAGTAATGCTTGATATGTATGATGGGATAGAGGATTTTCTGAATGGTTAATTGCACAAAACCCTCCCTAACCCCCTTAATAGTATTGCATTTTGTAACTATACTAGAAGAGTTGTACTGCTACAAACAAGTAGGGTCCATAGAAACTCTTTGCAATTTACAAGAAAAGGTCTCACTTTTTTGTATGTAGTAATACAAAAGTAGTATATGACTTACTACTACCCATGTAGACCTAGATGAATTTTTGACTATATTACCCTCAGATAGCCTCCGTAATTCACTGAGGGCAAATATCCGCAAAACTTTTCATCCAATATAAAGGAGTCCAAAAAAATTTCACCCAGGTCAAAACGACAGGGATAATAAGTTTCATAGAGCAATATGATCAGGGGCCCATGTGCAATTAAACCTACTTAATTGAATTAGGCCATCATATTCCACAGTCAAAGAAACTTGAATACTCTTCTTTCCTGTTAAACGATGTGTACAGCAAGTACTACAGTAACTTCTCAACTTTCATTTACGTCTAAATAGTTATGCATTTATATTCTACTTTTTGTTTCAAAGACCATCTATAATTCCAGTTTGGTTCCTGAAATGTACTACAGTTTGTTTCAAAGACAATCTATAATTCCAGTTTGGTTCCTGAAATGTACTGCCCATGCAGTTATGTACTACAGTTTGTTTCTTAATTTATTCATAAACATGACAGCAAGATTGATGAGCATAATAACACATTTCCTAAAAGCTGGAGGAGAAATTTCTTTGGTTTTCCTTTTCTACCCTAACCTATTACCTTATTTCACAGTTTCTAACTTAATTGCTATGCTTTGTGTTGAGGCATTTCCGGAAAATATTGGTCCAAATTTCAGCTTCCACTATTCACTTAATTTCAAGATTCGATTCTCATTTCTCACCAAATATTCAGCCATCTAAGGACAAAAAGGAGACTGATGAGATTGAAAAAAGGGAGTGGGTGACAAAAGTGAGGGAGGTGAGGGAGGGTGTGCCCCATGGGATTGGAAACATGATAATGGGCGAGGGAGGGTGTGTTAAGCATTTCAGCCATTTTGAGGCTAATAAAAAAAGGAAAGGTGATGAGATCATGAGACGCAGGACAATCTATAGGGCTTTACTAAACAAGTAATCTAACAAACTCAATGCGATATGCATGTAAAATTAACACAAAAGATCAGCGGAATTAAACTATAAATAAGAAAATTATAAATCGATAATATATAAAACTACACGTTTAATAGTAACTATAACTATGAAAAGATAAGTTCGAATTAAACCTAAGAAGTGAAATAATTCTCGGACAATTTGCAAACTTTAAAGAGCAATGACTTCCTGAATTGAATACCAACGAATCAAACTAATCAAAAGATACTTCAATTTCGAATCGTTACCAAACAAAAACGTATAATTTATTAACTTTGACATGTCTCTGTGTTGATTCCGATTTGAAGCTTCGCTGGTCCGTAGTTGAAAACCGAGGCAGCAATGTTCGAGAAAGGGGCTGTTGGAAACCTGCAGCGAAATGTGTCGCTGAAAGTTGCAGTTGAGGTCACTGTCGAGGGTGCAGGAACATTGCAGGTTGAAGATTAGGGTGTCTGGATGAGGGCGTGGCTGATTGTATTCACTGCTCGAAGAAGAGGAAGTCGAAGAAGTTTCAGGTTCTAGTTCTTGTGTGAAGTAGAGAAGCGGAGGTGAGAGTTTTCTGGTGTTACCTGAGGTTTCAGATGATTTGGCAGGGGGCTGGAATGAGGGAGAATAATTGACAAATGGATTTTGAGATTAAATGAATGGCTGAGATTAGTCACACGAAAAATAAAGAAAATAAACCTTAGAATAGGCCAGAATCACTCGCAGCACCTACTCTCTGGTATCACTCCAATACTTAGTCAAAATCTCAATTTTTATTCATCTCAATCTCTGAAAAAAAATGAAAAGTTCAACCCATATATATAGAGTCACAAATCTTATCCTGCTACACTTCAAAATCTAAAAGAACTCTAATCTTATAAGATTTAAAACTGAATTAAAATACTAACCAAAAACTAAATCGAAACTAATCATATTTATTATCTTGATCCCCATTATGATGGGATTGGAGTGAGGGAGGTTATGATCAGCAAAGAGGTTGAGGGAGAGAGTGAGTGATTGATATTTGTTTAGGAGAGAAACTAGGACATAAAAGGGAAAGAATTAAACTCCAACTCCATAGCTCATAAGTCATAATAAAATCCATCTTGAAAGGTTAACAACATCAAAGAGGAAGATTTGAAGCTGAAGAACAAAACTTCAAAGTATCATTCAAGAATACAGCCACTAACCTAAAATACATAATGCCATCTACACATTTCATGCTTTTTATTTTATTTAGTGTGAATTCATTGACCTTTCTTGTAGTTTTTATGACGATTATAAGGAAACTTCTTTATTTTTAGAGCTCCAGTCGTACCCTTTTGCATCATTTCACTCCCCCTTCTTGCTTTGGAGTAGGATCTAGCATAGGAATTGAACAGTTAAAAATAGATCATCAATCTACCTTCGCAGAATAACAGAGTCTATGTAATTCCTTAATTTTTCAAATTTGCAGGACACCGAAAAGGCAAGGGGAAGCAAAACCACAGAGGCCATGAAAGAAGATGATACTGTTTAAATGGCAAAGGTAAAAGCTGCTCACAGTCACAGTGAAGAGACATGAAGCTTAAATGGAGGAGTGGGGTGATGCTGATATTAGAAGTATTGGTGTTTGTACGGAACTTAGAGCAAGGTTTGGAACATACCCATTGCAGTGGGTTTAGAACTGAGTTCTGATTTGTGGGGCAAGCTGAGATCACTGCAGGATCTACTGCATCGGACATGTTCATCAGCCACTGCAACTGGTCAAATTGGCACAATTTGAAGCTTAACTTTATATAGTTAGGCTTAAACCATGTATAACAACTTCCAATCTTATTATGCTTTTCTTTTTGTGTTTACTTTGTTACTCAGTGTTGTTAACTTAATCTAAATTATGAACCCATATATAATGTCCTCTTTTACGTTTATTTTGTTAAACCTTATGTGACATTGCAAGAAAATTCTTTTGCATGGGTTACTTCTATAATGGGTGGTTGCTGTTCTATGAACTCTATGTCTTCTCTCTTTATCATTGCACAGTTTTAGATTTCAGAGTTGAAATCTTGCTCTATCAGTGAACGACTTGTACTTGGAAGTTGTATGTGAGATTTTGTCTGAATGGACAATGGAGCTAGAGGTATGCTGATTGGTGATAACCAATGCAGTTTATTTTTACAGCATTAACGAAGAGAACTATCATGATGGAACACCCATTAACCCCTATGCACCCAATCAAGTACCAGGAGTGGTGGATCTGACATGGCAGTTGTTGCCAGATCTGAAAACTCCATAGGTGATTACCCTTATGAGCTTTCATTATTAATGTCTTCAGTTTTCCTGTAAGATACTCATAAAATATTGGTACCTATTTGCTAGCATTGTTCTAATTTTATGTTGATATGGTTTACACAAAATGCACCTGAGTAAAACATTCCTCCTGTGTCATGTAGTACTAATATCTAATATGATGACTAATGTGTCCCATTCTCTCAAGGTTCTCCATGCTCAACCGAGTGTTGTCATGTTGAGTCTTATTCTGGAATTGAAATCAACCTGACTTTTAGCGGTTGTGAATACTGCAAAGAAGTCATCAAAATAGAGCTTGAATTCTCTACTTTTCCCTCCGTCTAGTATCCTTTAGATTGACAGGGAACCTTCCTTTCTAACTTTTCACTGGAATATGAAGCCATAAGTCAGATATAATGGTTGCTCCTTTCAGTGGAGGGTAGCAGCATCAAGTAGCGCTTCAATTGGTGAAAATAAAGCATCTGAATTTTGAACCTCAGATATTAAGGAATATTCAGTATCTTCATTGGAGTAGAGCTATATTTAACTGTGAAATTAATTGAACCATTTGATTTGTTTCATCATTTGTATTTGCATGGAAGCCCCGCTATCATTCATCTCAAACACCAGCTTCTCAGAGGCAGGACAGTAGCATCACCCTATATCCCTTGGAAATATACTTCAAACAATCTGACAGGAGGCACATGCCGCTGGTCCTTTGGAAAGTGCATTAAGTCATTCATCTCCTAAATTTTCCTTCTCTTCCTCATCTTATAATGAAGGCTTCCTCTTAACTTTAAACAACTCTTCCAAATATTTTGTTGTAGTGTTGGGTGTTCCCACTTCTCCAAATGATCCATGTCAGAAATTCTTTATTTAATAATGATCCATGACAGTTTTCATTAAAATTTGGATTCCCTTCACAAACTTTTGTAAATCTATCCCATTTATTCTGGATCATGGAATCTTTCTCTCTACAGGGTGAAGAGATATGAGTCCGCAACCTAATCCTCTTTTACTTTTAACATAGTGAAGAACTCTTACTGATTTATTGCTGTAAAGAAACTTCAGCAGAGGATCAGACATAAATGCAGGCACAGGAATATGTACAACTTTATGACATTATGCAGTCAATGCTTAGTAGCATTCGCGCTAATATCTAGTCTAATGTTTCTTAAACATAATATGTTTAGAATTATCGAATCCAAACCTCACAATGAAATAATGTTCTTCTACACGGTTTCCCTAAAAGAAAGGGGAAAAACAGCAAGCAGAAACTTGTAAATCAATTCAGCAAGTACCGGTGAATATGCTTCATCACACAGTTTTTATTATGTACCTTAACAAACCTAAGATAGTTTATACTACTCATATATCAAATCGTTTCTTGAATCATCCACACTGCTTGTCTTTTTAGAAATAACAAAAAAATGATAATCTCCACAGCTAGGGTCCTCTTAGTACATGTAGCATTTCATTGTGAACAAGACTTTTATTAAAGACAGCGTACTAATAAGGAAAAGAATTACCTGTTGTAGTCAGCCGGACATTCACCTAGATGTTGATCTGTATACAAAATCCAAACAAAAAAAAACTATTTATTTCCAAATATCCATGTACTTAACGGATCAATTTCAATAATTCATAATGTATTGTTAAGGAACAAATAAGAGGTCACTTGGAAAGCAGCATAATTGTGCATGCCTGCATGTGTACGTGTGCGCGAGATATATGCATATATACGTATACTTAAATCTATTATACATAAAATGTACATATATACATACATAGATACATACATGTACATGCATAACTCTGTGTGTGTGTGTGTGTGTGTGTGTATATATATATATATATATATATATATATATATATATATATAT
>BQKN01064909.1:424287-454421 GCA_022839385.1 Asparagus kiusianus | reverse complement strand
GGTTCTTAATATGATTCAACTCATCATTATGCATACAAGTATTGTTATTAGAAGTAGAACATATATAATTATCTATAAAAGATTCAGTATTATTCTTTATGTTCTCTACTTCTAACATGGCATCATCTCTTTCATGAGTTAACTTGGCAAAGTTTGAAACCAAAGAATCATGATCCAATTTTAATTTTTCATTGTTTTCTTTAAGGATCATATTTTCATTAGAAATAGTTTCAAACTTAGAAGTTATGGACTCATGATCGGATTTCAAAATATCATGCTTACTTTGTAAATTAATGAAATCATTTTGTAATTTGTTAAAGGCATGCAATAATTTTTCACTAGCACAAGAAAGTTCATCATTAGGTAAATCATTAGTAGATTTGAACTCGCAAACCTCACTAGGGCTATTGCCTAGTGGCCGTATGCATGATGCTCCTTTAGAACTTGAAGCGGGATCCTCCAAAGCTTGTTGGATCGCCTCCAAGTCCCCTTGATGTGCTTCTATAAATTTTCAAAGTTTGTAAGCACTATCAAAATGAACAAACTTGTTAGACATAGATGAATTAAAAGCATTTAGCAAATATTCTAACAAAATATTGTTCATTGTAAACATACGATGATCATTCTTATTCCATTTGGATTTCTCCAAAATGGGCACAATATAAGCATCATCTATAATTTTCCATAAATTAAAGTGTTTAGATTGAACAAAAAGTTTAAATCTAACACACCATTGGGCATAGGGGAAATTTTCTAATCTAGGAGCAATATTATTGGCATAACCTAAACCATGCATATCCATAATATAAAAGGCAAGCAAGATACAAATAAAGCTCAAAATTAGATTAGCACAACAAGCTAACTTGGATCTTTAACTTAAGGCGGTTAGTCCTCAAATCAAAGAGCACCAAGCTCTGATACCAATTGTTAGACCCTAGAGGGGGGTGATTAGGGTCTTATGCTAATCTAATCCGATTTAAATGCCAATTAAAATTAATTAACAAGTATATTCTTACAAGATGATATATAATTACTTATGAGCAAGAATATGCAATATACACAAAGTGATATATCCTATATGATGAAATATATATGCAAGGATATATAAACTAGCACAAGATAATATATCCTAACAAAGAGATATGCAATAAGATATGTGCAAGGATATACAAACTAATACAAGGGTAAACAATATGAACTAGATAGTGGATCATATAAATAATGAGCTAATGACAATGGTGTCAAGAAATAAAAACACAAGTATGAATAAACGCCAAAGCACACTAAAACACAAGATATGATCACGGAGTTCGGACCTTCCGTCCTACGTCTCCGCTCCCCACTCCCGGGGAGAAATCCACTATCACAACCGGGTTTTCTACGCTCACCCGAACAACGTTTACACCTCGCAGTATCGGTTTTTAACGCTCACCGATCAACGTCACTCCTCACACTCGGTTTTCTAGTTCACCGAAAACTTCACACCACACTCGGTTTTCTAGCTCACCGAAAACCTTACAACACTCACAATGTAACAAATATAAATTTGTTCTCTACAATAGATGAGAACACAATTAAAGCACAACTCAATGTTACAATCTCTCACAACCCTAATATACTATGTATGCAAATACAATAAGCTCAAATGGGTGTGTGTAACAATGAGATTCAATAAATCAAAACAACTAAACTCATATATAATCTAGCATGTAGAAATTATGAATAAAACAATAAATTGCTAGACATAGAGTTTAGGAATTCTTCTCTGAAAATCAAGTTGGAGAGGAGGATTGAAATGAAGTTCAAACACTGTAGATGATCTTCTCCACTTGTAAAACAAACACTGCTTTAAACCAAACCCTTAAACAAGCTTAAATAAGCTTAAACCCTTTTTAAAACCCTTGTTTAAAAACTTCTTGATTAACTTGAAAAGACATCAGCAATGGGTATATATACCCTCTAAAGATCTCACCAAAAACCTCAGGTAAAAGGACAGAAACAGCCCCAGCAATGGTAAGAAAACTAGCCGTTGGAAGCAGAGAAAAGCACTCGTCGGTCGACCGGAAAATTCGTCGGTCGACCGGAAATTTTTATCGGTCGACCGGATCGGTCGACCGACAGGTTCTCTGTCGCCCAGTAAACATTCGAACTCAGGTTCGGTCGACCGGTTTGGTCGATCGAAAACTGACATACTCAAAACCTGATTTTAAAAGAGAATTTTTGACTTTTGGAAAATTGTTAAAAATAACAAATAAAGTCCAAAAATTATGAAACTTTGGGAAATGTATATAAACATGAAAATAGACATGTTACAAAAAGAATTTTTCAAATTGCATTTCCTATTTATGAAAAATCATTATTTTGCAAAATAGTCCAAAACACGAAAGTGTAAACATGTGAAATTTGATATTTTGGTTAAACCATGTTTTGAAACTTTGCACAATGATTATATAGACTTAATAAAACATGTATAAACTGATATTGAAGTCAATAAACTAATAAGACAGTATTTTCACAAAATTGCATATTCTATGCAATGTATTCAAAAACACAATAGAGTATGAAACATATGATTATATATATGAATGTAAATTTGTTTCATATCTATATAGCTAAACCAAAACATAATAATAAATATGAAATGTGTAATCTTATATTTATGAACATGAAAACTCAAAACTATATACCTATATATATACGTGGAAACCAAACATATATGTATATATGAAACTATATATATACATGAAAACCAATATAATGTGTGTATATAATATTGAGCTTAAAGTACTTAACACACATAATATAACACCTAAACTAAAGTTACCCAAGCAATGATCTTGATCTTCATTGTAGCTCAACTTGGTACACGTGCGGATGAAGCTTGAACTTGATCTTTAACTTGAATTGTATATGCTTCAACCCGACATTCCGCCAACCTCCTCTTGATATGATCGTTATGGCGCAATCCATCCATCCTCCAACAACGTTGTTTGTCTACAATAAATACTAAAACACAAATACTAGACAAACAACATTAGAAGTAAATTGTTTGTTAAACATCATCAAAACAAGAAGGCCAACAATATATGTATAATATATCATATGTGTGTATATATATACTCTCCCTTAGTATATAAGTATACATAAGTATACTCTCTCTTATATAAGTATATATATCTACTTCTTTATCTACTTCTTTATTACTAAAGGAGAACAATTGGAAAGCTAAAATGAACAGTAATCTAAGTATATGAACAATTAAAATAAATAACCAACCCACATTTCACACAACCCATGATCTCTCTTCAAAAATAACCAACCTTTCAACTCCCACGTCTTTTCAAATTACCCACACCCCTCCCATTCCAGCGAAGTAAAAACTCCCACCTTCTCCGATTCTTCAGCATAACAACCCCCCCACCCCTCTCTCCCGTCGACCTCAAAAAAGAAAAAAAAAAGATCGTTGTCGTCCTCCTCTTTCTCTCTCCTCTTCGTCCTCCTCATCCTCTCCCTCCTCCCGCTCCTCTCCTCTGTCGGCGGCCACTGCAAGACCCTCTTCATCTCCTTCTACACCACCACCATCACCACCTCGGCCTCCACGTCATCCCTCTCCGACCACCACGCGGGCCCCACCTCCCGCTTCTACGTTGTCTACTGCATTGCCCCCTCGACCGTCGCCCGGCCCAACACCTGCACCGTCGCACCCTGCCCGTCTCGATCGCAATTGCTCCCGATCACCCCTGATCTCTCTCCCTGGTCTCTAGAAACCCTAACCCTAGATCGATTGTGGGATTTCTATCTTTTACCCCCGATCTCTCTCTCCCCTCTCTCCACTTTCGTAGAAATCCTAACCCTAGATCAATTGTGGATTTATTTAATTTAACAAGCCCTATCATCCTTCTGGCGGTGGCAATGGTGATCCTCGGCCAAAAGTGAGTCCTTTACTACTCACTTTCTCTTTATAGTTTCATTGCATTTTCTTATTCACTTATGTCGTTTTTCTCAACTCAAGATCACTGAATTGGGTCAAAAAGTACAATAAGCAAGGATCTTTGTTGTAAATTTCTTCTTTTTTACTCTTAATTACCGTCCAGGCGTGACAAAGAGAGGGTAATGAATTTGATTGTTTCAGTGAGAAATAAGTAACGAACCATGTCAAATTATGATAAAAACAACCTGACTGGTGATGTAGTTGATTTTTGTATGTAATTAAGGTAGAAACCAGTTGAATCATTGGGTCAAAATTTTGTTAGCTCTTGCGCTTTCTTATTTTACTAGAAGCATCTATATAATGAATGAATGATTGCTGTGTTATGTCTGCAATTACTTGAATTCATTTGCAAGAAAGGATATCTCTTTTAGTGTATATTAAGGTCTGTAATTTGGAAATCATCACATACTGATAGCGTGATCACAATTACGCTCCATTATTGTCATTTTCTTCAGAGCTCATGGTGGTCATGAAAAAAAAAGCTTTGTATTTATCAAATAAACGTATGGTGTTCGTTGCAAAAAAGCTGCTAGAGATTTTGTAACTTCCGATAGTTATTTGTCATGGATTCACCAAAAAATTATGTGTCTTAAGTTATTTTTATAAAGTTAAGCTGCTACAAGTAGTCATCCTGTATTATACGTTGAATTTTGCACTAACTGGTACATGGGTAATGCACATGAGCTCTCATTGTAAATACTATATTTTTATTTGTATTTTTTATTTTGAAATTACTACAGATTTGTTGGGGGGGGGACATTGCATTGAAGTAAGAAGCTAAAGTTGCATATCAAGAACCCTTCGATGAGAGAACCAAGGTATTCTATGCTTTTGAAGCCTCCAATTTATTTGCTTTTCTACTCATTGATATGTTAAATATGAAATATTTTTTTTGCTTGAGTGGTTCACTGCAGCGGTGGCTATGCAGCGATGGCGCGGTGGCTGTAGTCGACGGGGTTGCAGCACTTGGCTTCGCCGCTGGCCTCGGCGGATCAGAGGTTGCTGCTGAATATCTTAATGCAAGTATAAGTCTGATATTGATCTTGGATCTGAGCGTTTTGATTTGAATTTGCAGCATCTCTTGAAATCTAGATCATTAACATGTTCAAAAAAAACTATTTTTCTACATTTTTTTGATTATATCTTCGATTTGATCTTGAATTACAGAAATTTGATGATTATTGATGATCTTTTGGTTAATTCAGGCACGTTGTCCTAGCGCCTAAAGTTGCAAAGGTGCTGCCCAAGAATCGTCTTCTCTCTGAGGTAATCCCAAAATGGGTTCTAGGGCTTTCTTTCGAAAAGTTTATACTTTTTTTGAGTTTTTTGTTTGAAGTAGAATTTTAAGGGTATATTTCACAGAACCCCTGAAAATTGGTGCGAAGTCATCGCATAGGGGCACTTTTTCAAGGTTTAGGGCTTAAATGATAGATTAGAAGGCGAAAACATTTTAAGGATTAATAATTTCGTAAAACTCCGAAAAGTTTAAAAGGGTTCTCTCTAATTTTTATAGTTGAAGTTAGTTTCTTGCAAATCATCCAACTGTTTTTAAATGCGAATCAAATAATTACCTTACGCTTGCATATCATTTTAAATCTTTTCACGGGATCTATTTATATTAGCATATGTTTTAATAGTAATTATTTTCCATTGTTGTTTGGGATAACTTCTTTTATCTGCTTATTTTATTTTATAGGAAAAGTAAAGCACGTGACACAGTCGGAGTCGGAGTTCTGCACATTTTTTGCGAACACAATATATTTTTTTATATCCGCATCTTCTTCATTGTAATATTTTTATGGTATTTTAATGCTTTTTATTCGCTATCGAATTGCTGTGCTTGATATTTATCTAAAATCAATTATCAAAACAACAATATATTCATATGAAATCTCAGGCGGCGTCTGGAGCGGTCCACTGCAGCTTGCAATTTGGGTTATATGCACATTACAAAGGTATATTATAAATGATTAATCATATAAATGTATAATTATTTCGATATGTATCTTTTTAGACTATGATAATTATTTCGATATGTATATTTTTAGACTGATATATATCTGATTATGTATCTCTTTTGCATGCCCATTTTGACCATTTCAACTTGCTTAATTATAATTTTATCCTATATTTTATACTTAATTTAGGGTTCTAATGAGTTCTTGAAAAGATATGATGATTGTTTACCAAATCAAACATACATTTTGTTAGATTCTATTCATTTATAAGCCGAACACTGAAAATTATTTGTTTAGTACTAAATAAACTATCAAAAAAACTTATCCACATATCTGGCCGAATAATAACAGAACTATTTATTAATTATTCAGTTCACTTCCACCCCTATACTTTATATCTAAAACAGAATAATTTATTTTAGTAACATGTTCAATATATGCAGAATTTTTTTTAGAAACCGTGCTTTGCACGGGTCTAAATACTAGTTACTAAAGGAGAACAACAAAAAAGCTAAAATGAACAGTAAATTTTCTAATTTTTCATGTAATTTCTTTAAAAATTTTCCACAACCGTCCATTGTTAAGTTAATTTACCGTAACCGTCCAAACTAGCCACGTTTAGAATCAAAACTCACGTCTCTTTCAATAAGCTTTGATGAACAGTTAATGAAAACGCACGTTCTCTTCTTTTCAAGGTGCGCACTGCGTTCTCTATTCAAGAATAACTGCTATTCGCTTCAAAAAAAAAGAGAAGAAAAATCCTCAAAAAAGGAACGCCTGGTGTGGTTCAATTTCATCCACTCTCCCCCCTACCCATCAAAACCATGACCTTTTCTTCATCTTCTTCTCAATCTCTCTCGCTCAATTGCAATAATTTTGGAGAAATCATAGAAATCCAGAAGGAGATTTCAGTGGAGATGACCGTCGATGGGACCCACCATGCTGTTGTGGCTTCAGGGTTGGTGGACGAGCTGGTTAGTGAGGCTCTGGTGTGGAGCTCTCTCCATGGGCTTGTGGTTGGGGATAGGAGTATTCAGGTCATCTCTCTTACTTTGGTTGAAAACCAAGTAATTTTTTTTTGATTTTTAAGCTTTTGGTCTGGAAAAGATATCAACTTTGTGCTTAAATAACCCTCAGCTATAGATCATTGGTAACAATGAAGCTTTTCTTTGCTGTAGTTTAGTTTAAGTGGGAGTTAAATATTTGCATATTGTAGTACGCACTGTAGTTGTCGCTGCAGTTGCTGATTTGTGCTGTTCTGTTGATGCGAAATGAAGTTATGCCAAATTCTATAGTTTATGTGGATTTTATTTACACAATTTTGGAATTAAGTCAGATTCTACGTGACTTTTAATTTTAGGCGAGAAGCAATTATGGACGAATTTACTAGACATATGCAAGGCGAAGTCTCAAAAAGTGTGTTATTTATATAGTATTAGATTAGATTATTGAATGTCTAATTTCCTAAAAGTACAAAGCTGAAAGAACACTCGAATCTAATATAAAGGATTTATAATTAGCAGACCAAAAAAATGAAATATAAACCTAGAACGTGGGTTGAAGATGAATTACAAACTATTTCTTTTTTATGTGGCAGTTGTCTTGAGCTTTATGCTTTAATTAATTTCAGCAAATATTAACATTTTTTTCTACAGATAAAAAATGATACATGCTGATGCAGCCTAGCATTATGTAGCAAAACAAATAGATGATAGTATGGTTCTTTATATTTATATAGAAGAGTGCTAACCTTATAAATATGTATAAGGAATACTAACCTGTTTTTTAGTTTTCCCATTTCTTTAATGATTTCTATTACTATTTTTTATTCTGTTTTCTATTTATGTAAAAATTTGAGTTGTTATGATAATTATAAAACTATCATAACCACATGTATATTGTTTTTTCCCTTTTATTATGAAACTAATGATGCTATTTGTATCTTCTCATGACCCTGTTGAAAAGATTGTATCTTCTCACATGTTAGGCTTTTTGGATTAGCATTAAGCCTACTTATTTAGCATTTTACCTAAGATAAACTAGATGGGCTTTGCTGGTATGTGACCCTTATGTAGTTTGGGTTTAATTCATGGCTCGGTCTTCTTTTTGCTTGTGGAAGCCTGCAATGACTAAGATGAAAAGGCTGTATATTTTCAAGGTTATATTATTATTTTCTATTATTCTTTCATTTTACAGAAGATTCCAACCAAATATAGGGTTGTTTCATTTTCAGTGTGGTTTCTCCTCTTGCATTTAATGCACTTTTCTGGATTTTGTTTGGCCTGTCTTTGTCCTCCATGTACTTAACGTTTAGTGATTTTCATCGGCTGCAGGTTGCTGAAGTTCAGTTCAAGAAAAAACGTCTTGTCCTGACTAAGGAAAGAAAAGGTACAAAAAAGGTTCACATTCTTCCTTATGTTTTCGTGATTATTATTGCTATATATTTTGCAATTTCTGTTGACTTAAGGCTTGGGATAGAGGTTTCTTCTCTTCATTTTATATTCATTTAGAGAAATAGAGGTTTTTCCGTATAATTTAGTAAAAATTTGCTCAATTTTCCACACAATCGACTGACTCCACTTCTTAAACTTTTTAACTTTCCTAGCCCTAGAACCCACTCTTACCTATTTATATGGGTAGCATTTGTAAATAAAAATTTATATAAGTAATATTTGCAAAAAGTTCAAATAATAGGACTACCGAATCGAACATTCAATAAACTTTCGAACATACATTTGGTTATCAAATTGATTAGTTGATGAACTACCGAATCAAACATACTTTTGGTTAAATTCTATTTATTTATAAGTCAAACATTGAAAATTATTTGTTTAGTACTAAATGAACTATTGAACGAATATTTGAACGAATAAAAAAAAGCAAATAGCACCCCTATACTTCATATCTAAAGCAAAAAACTTTATTTTTGTAACATGTTCAATATTTACAGAAAATCTTTTAGAACCCGTGCTTTGCACGGGTCTAAATACTAGTGTATAAGTATATATAAGTATACTTTCTTTTATATAAGTATATATAAGAATACTCTCTCTTATATATGTATAATGTATGTATGTATATACTCTCTCCCTCTCTTAGTATATATGTATATATAAGTATACTCTCTCTTATATATGTATACTCTCTCTTATATAAGTATACACTCTCTTATATATGTATAATATATGTGTGTGTATATATATATACTAATATACTCTCTCTCTTAGTATATATAAGTATACTCTCTTTTATATATGTATACTCTCTCTTATATAAGTATACTCTCTCTTATATATGTATAATATGTTTGTGTGTGTGTGTGTATACTCTCTCTCTTAGTATATAAGTATATATAAGTATAGTATATTACAATGGCTACTTCTTCCCCATTGGCGCAACGGGTAACGGCTACTTATGCGATTCTCTCTCTCTCAAGTTATAACTTATAAATATATACAATATATTTACATATAATATATGTATATATAATATATAGTTACATAATAATTTGTAAGTATATACTAATACATAATTATATAAAATATAATAATATTAAACTAATTTTTAGCATTTTTTATCAAAAAAAAAGAAAAGAAAAGAAATTAAAAAAAACCTAGTTGGGATGTACTTATCTATTGTGATGCGATGAATTCCAAAATAAATTTATACTTATAATTTGTAAATGATTTATTAATTATTAATAAAGAATTTATGTTTATAATTTTTTATTTATAATTTATGTTATTTTAAGTGATTAAAAATTATTATTTTTTATTACTTTTTTTGTCTTTTTGTATAATTTAAAATTTAAATAAAATTTAAAAAATTTGATAAAAAAATTTAAAAAAAAGAAAATAAATCGGGCCGGTCCGGAACCCGGCCCGGGGTACCCGGGTCCGGGTACGGGCTCCGGTTTTGTCCGGCCCGGGCCCAGATTTCTGGGCCAACCCGGATGGACAGGCCTAATTTTGGAAGTAGATGGGTTTAATAGTAAATGAGCATAAATCTTCGGATTCATAGATAAAAAATTATTTTAGAGGTAGATGATCATAATTTTAAATAAGGATAAAAATTATTGGTTAAAACTCATCTATAATGCCACAAAATTTGCGTGAGAAATGAACTAAAGAAATTTAACCCTTTGGCTCAAAATATAGACCACATACATAACAACTTGTAGAAAATATAGAAAGCTACAGGATAATATAGCAACTTACACCGTCTACCAAAGTGTTGAAATACAAAATGCGTTTAAAAATATTTGGAGGAGTATTATGGATCTAAGAGTGTTTTTTAGAGGTGGGTGAGTTTTTAAAAATAAATGAAGGTAAAACTTTTGGGTTCATAAACAAAAAATTATTTCTAGACTATTGTGAGTTTTAATATAGGTGAGGGTAAAACTTCTGGTTTGTACGTAAAAAGATTAGTTAAAATTTGATGACACAACATTAGTGTGAAAAAAAATTTAATATTTGGTTTAAAAAATACAATGTATGCCTAACTAAGTAGTTAGCAGGTCATAACAAAATATCACAGTGGTGGAGTAGGTAAAAAATCATTTAAAATTTTGATGACCATTTAAAATTTTGATGACGCGACATTAGTGTGAAAAAATAGAAAATAGTTTAATATTTTGTTTGAAAAATACAATGTATAGCTAAATACTCAGTTGGCGAGTCATAACAAAATATCACAACTCACACTATCTAATAAACTACTAGAATACAAATTGAATTTAAAATAACCTAGTAAGTGTTGAAGAAATGATTTTGGGAATGAGTGGGTTCAAAAATAAATAAGGGTAGAAGTTTGTAATTACAAGGAAAAAAAAGACCTTTATTGAAGCAAGCAGGTTTTAACAATATGGAGTGAATCGTTGGTTGAAGTATTTTGAGTCTAAACGTGATTTTGGATATATCCGGATTTAAAAATAAAAATTTGGTGGGGGAAAGGGTGAGAGTTTTGGTTTATTAGAGAAGAAAGGTGAATTGAAACTAATTAGGCTAAATACAGGGTTTATAAGCAAAAGATGTTTATATTACACCTCACCCTCTTATTATATTATCTTATTAAAGCCCATGAAGTATTATCATATTATATTATCCCACTAGTACAAAACAGGTCTGCCCAAACAGTTATTAGAACCGTTTGGACAAGTCGTAATAGCCCAAACGGGTTAAACCGTTTGGGTTAATTATTACAAACGGTTACAACCGTTTGAGCTATTAGATAATCCCAAATGGCGCTCCCAAACGGGCTAAACTGTTTGGGATATTTCAGCCCAAACGGGTTAAAACCGTTTGGGTGATATACTAGGGTTAAAAAAAATTGGCCATTTATTTTCGGACCCGCGCGTCCTCCCCAAAATTCACCCGCGCATCCTCCGTCCTCCCCAAATTTCACCCGCGCGTCCTCCCCAAATTTCATTGATCCCCAAATTCCCCTCTGCCTCATCTACTCGTGATCTTCGCCTCCACCTCGATCCCTCATCTACTCCCGATCTATTATTGTTTCGCCTCCGCCTCATCTTCGTCGGACGCACCTCCGCCTCATCTCCGTCGCCCCTCGTTATCCTCTGCCACCTCATCTTTATGCCACTCTCGATCCTCCGTTGCCTCCTCCTCCTCCTCCATCGATTCCTCCGAGCGTTGGTCTTCGCCAATTCTTAGGTTCATATAAGAATATAATTCTTATTAATATCCGCTTATTAATATCCTCATATAAGTAGTAAATATTGCTAGTGTCTTTTGTTTCTTTTTGTTTCTCTAGCAGTCTATTGTGCAATAATGTCACTTATTAATTTTTTCCCTTGTGTTACTTTTAAATTTTTTTAAATATATGTTTTATGACTTTTCATCACTTCATTATTGTAGATTTTCATAACTCGAGATGGAGGAAGCAAAAAATTCTCTTCAGTTTTAGCCCCTGGTCATCACGAAGGAATAAAGTGAGGCTTTCATTTTATTGCTTTAGAATTATTATTATTATTGTTATTATTTGTTGATTTACTTTCTCCCTTATTTTTATCGATACAGTTCTTCTGAGAACAAATATAAATGTAGGTAAGAGAAGAACAATATAGACGCAAGATGTGGCTATGACAAGCATCTTGATTTAGCATCTACTTTCTTTTGCAAGTACTTTGCAAAATATGGAATTCATATTAGAAATTCTCATAGAACAACTGCATTAATCATATATAATGTACAAGCATTTATTTTTGGTTTTGATTTGTCTCACATTCTAAATGTTGTAGTTAACTAATATCATGTATTCGAAAATATTCAGAAACAAACATAAACGCATCTGATCTAATTATTCAGGACAGATCTGAGACTGGTTTGGTCAAGAATCTGACTCTGAACAGGTTAATCATACCTTGAATAATTTCCTCTTTACTATTGAGTTGCATTACAACCAATTTTTTTTCTTTTGACTGAACCAGGTTAAATATGGTCATTGTTTCTTTTTTGTAACATCTGAAGATGCATTATAATTTCTATTGGAAGGATTTGTGATTTCTTAATCACATTTTATACAGTATGTATCCAACTGTTTGGCAAATGTTGTGGTAGGAATGGTTCGGTGCTAGTGCATTAGTATGATAGTATCATAGGCATTGGAAATTCAGTCTAATCTATGTCCTTTACCCGTAATGTTCCTACGTAATGTTCACATATCTCTATTTTAGTACCTTATGGTGTATGGTTGGTTTGCCACATTTTTATTCGGGATGATGTACGTCAAGAGATAGAATTGAGATAATTTGATCATTTGCCCTGGAGACCTTTAAATGACGAGAAGTGATAAGATTATAGTTAATGGAGAAAGAACTAGAGGTAGGCCTAAAAGAAGTTAGTTAGAAGAAAGTAAGAAGGATATAATAGTGGCTAACCTAGTTAATATGAGAATATAATTCTTATGAATATCCTCATATGATTAGAACATGAAATTTTTGTAATTGTATTGACCTCATTTATTGTCATACTTAACACTATACATGCTCTTCATCTTTTTATCAATTTCTAAAAAGGGGCGTTTTTGTCATAATCGATTTTTAATGGTGTTTTCGATATTCTAATGCTAAATAACTTAGATTACTTATTTGCTAAGCTAAATCATCTATACTTTGAGTTCTTTCTATTGAAGTCTTTTTATTCTGTGTGATTGCCTTTAAACCAGTGTATTAAACACCTCTTAGAGCATCCTTGGCTTGTACTTGTTGAGACTACACATTGACGTCAATATTCACATGGGAACATTTTATGTTGTTCTGAAAAAACATATGAATCTTTAATGAAAACAAATCTTTAATTTAAGAAACTAACATGCACACCAATGGAAAAGGAGAATGCAATGTCTTTATCTGGATTGGTTTAGAGTTATAAGAGTCTTTAGTTCATCTTTAAACTTTTTGACTTTTAATTGTAACCCTATATTCGAAGCAAAGTAATGATCATGCTTAGCTTATTCCTAAATCCATGTTTTTAGAAGTCGTTACTAATAATTTATTTTATTTAGGTTATCATGGCCCGTAACTACATCAGAGATAAAGATTGGATGTACGTGGGTCGTGCAGAACGCATGCAATCTATTTTCGTTAATGGAGTTAGTGCTTTTCATGGACTTTGTACGTAGATGGTCCAACATGGGAGACTCATTTGTCCATGTAAATTATGCGCGAATAGGTTGCATCAATTGGAGGAAGAAGTAGAACTTCACATTGTGAAGAATGGTTTTGTTAGTGATTACAAAACTTGGGTATATCATGGACAAATTGAAGGTCTCAGTGATGCAGATGAAGAAGAACAAGAAGATGACAACTTATTTCTTGATGAGGAAATTGAGGAAATGGTTGATATAGCTCTTGGTGACACTAACCTTGCTGAAGATCCTCCTTTCGGAGGACATCATGAAGACAATTATGATAAATACATGAATGATGCTAGGAAGCCCATTTATGAGAATGCAAAACACTCCACGCTGTCATGGTTTGTCCATCTATTCCAGATTAAATGTCTAAATAAATGGAGCAACAAGTCATTTACGATGCTCCTCAAGTTTCTTAAAGATTCTATGCCTCTGGGGAACCATGTGCCTGATAGCCGGTACGAAGCTCAAAAGATAATGTCAAATCTGGGTCTGAAGTGTGAGATGATACATGCATGTCCCAATGATTGTATAATTTACTGGAAAGAAAATTCAGATAAGACGGAGTGTCCTACTTGCGGAGAGGCTAGATATAAGAAGAAAGTACATGGTCAAAAGAAGGATATACCTATCAAGATAGTACGATACTTTCCCATTACACAGAGGTTGCAGAGGTTATTTAAGCATAAGAAGACAGCGGTGGCGATGACTTAGCATCATCGTGCACGTCCAAGTGAAAATGGACGAATGAGTCATCCTAGAGATACGCCTGCATGGAAGGATTTTGATAGTAGGCACCAAACATTTAGTCAGGAACCTCGTAATATTAGGCTAGGATTGGCAAGTGATGGCTTTTTCCCCTTCAGCTTTAAGGGCAATCCCTACAGCACATGGCCTGTTATGATGATGGTTTATAATCTCTCACCGTGGTTGGCTATGGACTAATCATATTTCATGATGCCTCTTCTTATTGATGGTCCAAAGTCACCAGGAAACAATATTGACGTCTATCTTCGACCTCTTATCGAAGAGTTAAGGTCTTTATTCATTGATGGTGTGGATACATACGATGCGGACACGGGGACAAACTTCACCATGCGTGTAGCCTTAATGTGGACAATCAATGATTTTCCTGCGTATGGAATGCTATCTGGTTGGTCTGTACATGGTTACACTGCATGTCCTTACTGCCATCTCCAGACAACATCGAGAAGACTACCATTTAGCAAAAAGACTTGTTATTGCGGCCATCGGCGCATGTTGGATGAAAATCATCCGTACAGAGATGATATCATCCACTTTGATGGTACTAAAGAGAATTGCCCGCGTCCAGACCCATTATCTGGAGAGGAAATACTTGCTCAGTGGAATGGTAAAAACAATGTGACTTTCGAAAAAATAAAGGGAAGGCAAGAAACACCACAGGGATGGAACAAGAAAAGTATCTTCTTCGAACTACCCTACTGGAAGACAAATAAAGTGTGGCACAATCTAGACGTCATGCACATTGAGAAGGGAGTATCTGAGCGCATACTTAACTTACTTCTCTGTAAAGATGGAAAATCAAAAGATAACCTTAAAGCTCGAAGGGATCTGCAGGCGTGGAACATTAGAAAAGAGTTGCATCCTATACCAAAGGTAGACAATCCTGACCAATTTGTACTCCCCAATGCTGTATATCATATGTCACCAGATGAAAAGAAAAAGTTTCTTCAGGTGTTACATGAGTTGAAGGTTCCTACGGGGTTTTTAGGATCATTTAGTAAGAAGATTAAAATTGTTAATAGCAAGATCGAAGGGTTGAAGAGTCATGATCACCATATTATTATGAAGCATCTTCTTCCACTCTCTCTCAGGACCTCTCTCCCTAAATCAGTCGGTTTAGCGATCAACGATTTTTACAGATTCTTTCAGGAATTATGTGCTAAAAACATCAAGGATGAAAAGTTGAAGAAGCTAGAGGCTGAAATTCCCTTAATTTTGTGCAAGCTTGAGCGGATTTTTCCACCATCATTCTTTGATATCATTATACACCTGACTGTTCATCTTGCAACCCAGGCTAGGCTTGCCGGACCAGTATAATATCGATGGATGTACCCCATCGAAAGGTACCTTTAGTTTTATAGTTAACGTAATCGATATATTTTTATTTTACATCTTGGATGTGGTGATTTAGAGTAAGCTTTTGTAGGTACCTTCTCACTCTGAAAAATTATATTCGTAATAGAAATCGACCAGAGGGTTCTATTATGGAAGGTTATCTGCTAGAGGAAGTAACCACTTTTTGTTCCCGTTATCTGGATGAAGACATTGAGACAAAACTCAACAGACCTCTTGTGATTCATGACGGACCATCAAAAAAGCTAGATTATAATAGAATGAATCTCGCATTTATCAACAAGATTCATCGCTTTATCCTTCTCAATATCGAATGCCTTGGAGAAGTTAGAGAGTATGTCTATTTCACATAATGCTATATATGTTTACTACACCCAAATATACTTCTCACATTACCTACTATTTTTTGACATTAGAATACACAAGGATGAAATACGTGCAATGCATAGTAATTGGAATGAGGCATGAGTTGAAACACATCATCAGGACAATTTTTGCAATTGGTTTAAACATTATGTAAGATTTCTATTTTCTTATTTTTTGACTTATTCATTCAATTTAATCTAACATCTTTATGTAATTGCCGTATTGACCTTTTTGCCAGAGCCGATTACCGACTGTAGAATCGATATTAGATAAGGATCTTGGATATTTGGCTACACTTCCAGATGCTGAAGTTAAATACTATAAAGGATTCGGTGTTGGCAGTTACAAGTTTGAAATCAAGTCTATAGAAGAATCTCGAACCACCCAAAATAGTGGAATTGCAACTGTAGGCACTAATAACGAGATATACTATGGGTACCTTGATAACATACTTGGTATCAACTATCCAGGTCGAGCAGGATGCATTTATGTCTTTCAATGTGTTTGGTATGATATGAAGACTGGAACTGGTAAGTGGAGAGACAATTACGGGACTTGGGTAGATGAATATGGATTGACGAGTGTAAACACCACACGTTTTTCCTTTGAGGACGATCCATTTATATTTCCAGAACAAGCATTTCAAGTATACTACTCGAAGTGCTTGAGGCATTCGGGGTGGAGTGTTGTATGTCGATGGAGGCCCAGGGATACTTACGATGTCCCACAGTTCATAGATTCGGAGGTCATAGAGATTAATGATGATGAAGAATTTGAGCAGGGAGGGGTTGTATGTCAAGATAAATCTCCTGAATATGATAAAATTTCATGGGTTAGAAATGATTTGAATAGTGAAATACTTGTAGATATTCCTACAACTTCTAGGGAATCTATAGAACCTAACACTTCTATAAAGCAAAAAAGGTAACCTTTATAAAAAGCATGTTGTTTAAAATTATATATTCACCTTGATAAATATGTCTATTTCACATATATCTTATATGAATTGTAAAATTCTTTATAGGGCTTGACGAATATGTCTGGAGTTCCATCACGGAGCAAATCGCGTTGACTTCTACAGCGCGGAGACCTATAGCGTCAGGTGAGAGAGTGTAGGGGAGAACTTGAATCTGCTGTAGATACACAGCGCGCAGACCGGCAGCGTCAAGTGAGAGAGCCTACGAGAGAACTTGAATCTGCTCATGTTGCTACAGCCATACCTAGCATTGGGGAGTCTACTCCAGTTAGAGGTAACTATTTATTTTTCTTTTGATTCTGTTTTAACATGACACCTAATCTTTATCCTTTACATATAAAAATCTAGTCAGTTGCAACAAAGTTTTTTTTATTTGCAATCTATCTCTTACACAGATATAGACGCAAATCAACAAGCACCTACACAAGAAAATGATTTACAGACAACCCCCCTTCACACTCCATACCTTTTGGACAATCGTCAGGTCAGTATCTTTCTTCATTATCTTTTGGTGATTAATGTGCTTTTTGCTAAGAAATGCTTACATAATGCTTCTATCTCTTACATAATTTTGAAAGACTTCTTTATAAGTTCACGTAATATTAGCATCTCAATTCTGTCTTGTAATCATCTTACCCACACGTGCGCCGGTGTTTGCACAAATTACTATAACCTGCCTGCTCCCTTTATAAACTTATGTTATCCAATCTATTTATTGCGAGAAGGAGAGGGTTGCATTTTGCATCGGAAAGTATTAGGCTGAATTTAGATGTTTATTTAAGAAAAATGAATTAGTTTGCTTTGTGTATACTTAATTGCTCATTATGATCTCTTTAGTTGTACAATAATGGACGTGGCTTGTAGCACAGTTATCATGCATAAATTTTCCTCAAAACTGAACGTAATCGATATCATGCATAAACTTTCCTCAAGTCTATCACACATTATTAGCATCTTGCAGTGTGAAGCCACGCTAACTAGCTAACTAACTATGCAGAGTTGATTGGCAATGCATTTGATAATTGGATTGATGCCAAAAGAACTCTAAGAGAAATTAATAGCATGTGTATCTGCAGATACACAGCAGATACACACTGCTGTGTATCTGCAGCAGATACACATTGCTACAGATACAGCTGTGTGTATCTGCAGATACACAACAAATCTGAAGCTGTGTGTATCTGTAGATACACAGCAGATACACACTGCTGTGTGTCTGCTGCAGATACACAGCAGTGTGTATCTGCGCGTATTCAGTGTATACGTGAATACAATTTGTAATACCTCAACTCCATGTGCTATGTATACCCTCCTTTGATACCCTCGCAAATATGCACCAAAGGAAAAAAGGAAAAAAGGGAAAAAAGAAAAGCAAGGTAAAAATATTCTCTTTAGTTCTAAGATCTTATGACTTATATATCATGTGTATCTGCAGATACACAGCAGATACACACTGCTGTGTATTTGTAGCAGATACACATTGCTGCAGATACACAGCAGATCTGAAGCTGTGTGTATATGCAGATACACAGCAGTGTGTATCTGCGCGTATTCGGTGTATACATGAATACAATTTGTAATACCTCAACTCCATGTGCTATATATACCCTCCTTTGATACCCTCGCAAATATGCACCGAAGGAAAAAAACGAAAAAAGGGAAAAAAGAAAAGCAAGGTAAAAATATTCTCTTTAGTTCTAAGATCTTATGACTTATATATCATTTTCTTACTTCCTTCTTTTTGTTGTACATTTTTAGTTACTTACATAACTTTCTTTCTTTTATATGTAACACAAGGATATAATATGTCGAGTGTAGCTAAAAATTATAAAATGAAAAAAAAATTACTCATGTAATGGATGCTTCCAATGCAGAGGGGTTCTCAAAAAGGCCAGTGTCATCTTTCATGCCTGTAACTATGTTAATAGAAATATTGTCGAACTCTTTGGCATCTGGAAAAATATACTTGATAAAAATGATTCATAAGAGCTTAAAGAAAAGTGGTTAAATCTAATGATTTCCACTTATTAATCTCAAACAGAAGGGCTTTTGCTTACCACTTATTAATCTAAAGATAAGTGGTTAAATATACTTGTCAAACATTCCACTTATTAATCTCAAACTACATGTCTTACTCTTTGTACTCTTATGATATTCATGCTTGCAATATATTTCAGTGTTTGTTTTTGGTAATTACTTCAGCTACTAGCTGAGAACATGTAGTTTGAATTTACATAAATAATTTTTATTGTCTAGCTGCATCTACATCTGCACCGGCATGTGTTCCAAAACACTCTTTTAATCTTCATCCTAATCGTGCTATGAGACGTGCAGAGCGACAGGGAGATGGAAGTAGTCGTTTGTATAAATATATCATTTTAATTTATATAATTTATTATTCTTAATATTATCTAATATCTTATTTGTCTCATCACATACAGTGCAGTCACAATCCTCTATTCGCACTTGAGGCTCCAATACTAGACATAACCTGCAACCTGATGCTGAAAAGGGAGAGAAGGCATGGCCTTTGTATCTCAATAATAGGGCCCGCCCCATTGGTGAGTATGCTGAGAAATGGGGAAAGTATGTAGGGGTGGAGAGCCGTGTGTACTGCAAATATCCTCTCCATTTAGAATGGAGCGATGAACATAATAGGTCATTTGACGATTTCTTTATAAGATGTCAGGTATAAATATATTTTATTTTGATTTATCCGATTAATTTGTTATCATTAGGTACAATCTATTTTAACCATGTGATTCATTTATTGAATATTCAGAAGGATTATGAGTTTCTCCCCCTGGATCCTAATCAGCCTCTCTCCCGTAATATTGTTTATCGAGGAATGAAGTCTCAGTTGCAAGAGAGGGTCCGGTATAATAGGTGTCAGGTAAAACAAGAGTGTTTTGAGGTGTGGAAAAATACTCCCGAAGCAGAAAGGGACGCCCTTTGGACTACTCCAGTGTTTTCTTGGATTGATAGAGACTCATGGGCTAATTTGTGCGCTTATTATGATTCAGAGGACAAGAAGGTGTATATTTTAAACTAAAATCAAATGTTTATTAGGTAATTATAATTTTGCCTTTGTTTGATTACAAATCTAAATATGATAATAACATGCAGGAAGAGGCAAAACGTAATGCGCAGAATCAGGCGTCAAATTTGCATGGTCGAGCAACCTATACAGGTGGCTCGAGGAACATGAGTCGGGCTATGGTTCAATTGGTAAATTTGCTTCTTAAAGCTATTTAAAATTCATATTTTATAATTCTTAATGTTTTTATCGATTATACAACATATTTTTGGTGAATTGTAGAAATGTCAAATCATTAAGGATGGTGGCACACCTACAATGTTGAAACTATATTTGGGTACTCACTCGTCATCAGAAGATAAGATCACTGGAGAGTATACATACCCGGACAACAACATTAAAGAGTATTGTGTAAGTCTTCTAGATGAAAATATGGTTACTACGCCCAAAGTTCTTGATTTTTCTCCCTAGAAATATATTTTTTCTTTCTAGATTTAACAAAACTGATTATTTTACCCCATGTTCTAGTTCTCAATTATTACGTTAACGATTGTTCATTAACGATTGCATCGCTGCGTCTATTATTGTTCTGTAGCAGCAATTTTGTTAAATCAGGAAGCTTTTTGACATAGTTGCTGGTGGTCAAATATTGTTGTTCTTTTGGTGAGACTTAAAAACTTTTTTAACTTTAATTTAAAAAAAAGGTAGTGTTTGATTCAGTACTGAACTAATTGTGATAAAAAAAACCCTACAACTGTGGGGATAACTGAACGATGGGCTCGTTCAATGCGTTTTGGTAGCGATACTTCCGCTGTTTGAGCAAACCTAAATATCTGTTGTCCAACGCATAGGGTTGCAATGTATATATAAGGCTAGGGTTTTAATGTATGTAGATTTAAAAAAAAAACCCGCATAGGGTTAATTACAGGTTGTATACATATACATTAACACTATCCTTCCCCACTATTTCCTCTCCTCTTTTGTCCCTCTCCTTGCTCTGTCACCTCTCCTCTTTCTCTGACATCATACTGCTCTACTGTTGAATTACTACACATCAAATATACCTCATTATTCACTACCACTTCATTCACTACCTGAATCACATTAGGAAGTTTAACAATTCACTTCTCCAGTAATTCACTTCTAAGTTTAATAGTACACTTCAAGCTCTAGACTCTTTGCTATTGTTGTCGAAATGACACTTTTCCTAACCAATAGGTAAATATAAGCAACTCTCTGCTGTGTGTATCTGTAGATACACAGCAGATACACACTGCTATGTATCTGCAGTGTGTATCTGCTGCAGACACACTGCTGTGTATCTGTAGCAGATACACTGTATCTGCTACAGATACACTGCTATGTATCTGCTGTGTATCTGCAGCAGATACACAGCAGATACACACTGCTGTGTATCTGCTGCAGAACACATGATTCACCCTTTACTAGTTGGAAAAGTTAACAACGTCGCTAATAATGCCAGTGATCAATCTTCTGCAATCACTTGAACTTAATAACACTTGCTATGTAAAAACTAATCATAGTCACATATATGCAATTTGATTTTATTTCTGTATCTTACCTTTAGTAAATCATCCAGACTTCATTTGCAATAATCCATATCAAAGATAGAATTGCTTTTATGCTATAATCATACTTTTATTTCGTTTTTATTTGTTTCTTAAATATATCTACTTTTGCATTGTCGACTTACAGTTGACTACTTTATATTGTGTAGTCATCCAGGAGGCAACCTTATCAGGGGTCGATTCAGCCACAGAGGACGATGCACTTTGTTTCATCCAGATGTTAGATTCCCTGCACAGAGGGCATCACGGTGGTTATGAAAGAGGCATGGGCATTGGTGCCACTCGGACTTACTTGAGGACATCCTCCATACCGGAAATTGACACTTCTAATCAGGAGCTACGTCGCGAGGTGGCTGATCTTAGAGCTCGGGTAGCTGAGATGGATAGTCTCAGGGAGGAGCTTAGGGAGGAGCTTAGGGAGGAATTTAGGTCTCAGATGCATTTGATTACTAACAATATGGTACATACACACTCTCGCATACACATGTACATTGGCACAAATATACATACATCTTATACACGTAAACATACACACAGACTTAACACTCAGACATGTATACACTCATACATTACTACTATTTTATAGGTTAATTCTCAGGGCACTCGTTTTGCTCCCACTCTGATAATCACATTTTATTGCAATTTTATACCCTCACTATCTATTTTATATGAATAAATATGCTACTAATAATTGTTCTTATCTTTAATTGCAGGTAATGAAGAATAAATCTCAAACTCCAATCTCTCAACAAAAAGCCCTTGATTTAATGAAGAAATAAAGCCCATGAAGCCAAAGGAATTCTTTTAAATATTTAATGAAGAAATAAATCAAAGCCCAGTGGAAAAATCAAGAGAAAATGCCAAAGCCCAAATGTCAAAGCCCAAAAGTCCAAGCTAAAGCCAAAGACCCAAACCCAAAAGCCAAATACAAGAGGATCTGCGGACAACACACAGGAGAAGGGCAGGCATCGATGCCTGCATCGATGGGGGCATCGATGCCTGCATCGATGCCTACATCGATGCCTGCATCGATGCAGGCATTGATACCCTGGGCAGTTAGTTACGAATCTAAGGCTGATTTTTGATGTTTTTGGATAAGATTTTAATCCAATGGCTCTCATTCACTGATATTTACTATAAATAGGGGTAGAGAGTGAGGGGTTAGAGGGGTGAAAATTTTTGTAACTCCTTTTGGAGAGAAGGGCTACTCTTAATTGAGAAGACCTTCTAAATTTGTAACTTTTGTTACAATTAATAAAATAATTTTTGCACCACTTTAAATTTTTCTCTTCTTCTCTTTGTTGGATGATGAGATGAAGATAAAGATGAAGAATTATTTGAAGTTTGCATTTCTCTTTTATTTCTTTTTTATTGTGTATTAGTTTAAATTTATTTCTATACTTGTAGTTAGATTTTATTTTCTTGTTAAATAGTCAAGAGGCTAGAACCCTCTTGCCTTAGATTTATTTCATGCTTATAGAGTAGATTTATTTTCTTGTATTTAATTCTTGTAATTTATTTTATAGTTTAGATTTTACAATTTATTTTATAGTTAGATTTTAATTTCTTATACTATTCACCTTGAGGCTAGAACCCTCTTGGGTTTAGTTTTTTTTGTGTTTATTTTCATTTTGTTTGATTCGCCTTTAGGCAAGAACCCTTTAAGGAATCACCCTTTTCTAAGAAGTGGGTTCAATTGTAGATTACCCATATCTATAATTGAATCCACCATCTTTAATTTCTTGCATTTTCTTTTATTCTTGAATTTTGTTTTTCATTCTTGATTTTTTTATTTGTTTCTTGATTTTATTCATTTTCCCTTCTTGCCTTATTAATCACACTCATTCTTTGTCACATCCACTCTCACTTACATTTTGCGCCGCTTTACACACTATCACTTTCACTCTCATTATCTCTCCACAATCACATTTATTCATCACTCCTTTTTGTCACGTACACAACATAAGAACCGATTTTATATTTTCTCCTACAAAAACACCTTCCTCGTGGGATCGATATCTTTATACTATAACTTGACACGGATGTGCACTTGCAACCTTTTTGGTACATGTTTATGCCGCATCAAGTTTTTGGTGTTGTTGCTGGGGAGGGTGCTTAAGTAGGTTTTAATTATTTTGGTTCTTTAACTTGTGTGTTTATTGTGAAGGAAACACTTGGAGCTTGAAGATCGCGGATTGGAGAACTAGGATTTGAAGATTTGGTTTCGGGTAAGTCTTCTTTCTAGCGTTTTTAATTCCACCCCTTTTAGTTAGCTTCACAATTAGAGACAATTAGGATTTAAAAAAAGTTGTATTTTTGTTGACCATAATAAAGTCCATCTTTCACTTGGATATTAACTAACATGATAATAAACTCAAACAATTTTCCCCCTTCTCATAGTTGTTTGATTGTTAACCCTAATAAAAAATAAATATAAAGATTTTCTTTTTATCATCCTTTTTAGTCGCTTTTAATTTTTAGGGTTACATTTCATATAGTGTAGGAATTCACCAAGTGATTTGAGCATCTTGATTTGGCATACACTTAAAAATATTTTTAAGGGAAAAACCCCATAATCAAGATAAGGTGAGGGATTTCATCACCCTTTCCTTAGCCCAAAAATCACTAATTCCTCACTACACTCCCAAGCCTAATAAAACTCATTAGGCGTTGGCCCTAAGGACTCGAGCTCAATAAGGAACAAGAAATCCTGAAGTGAACCGGTTTAAGTTTTCTCAGATTAGTTGGTGTCTAAGGCAAGGTTTAAGGGTTGCGTAAAGCGATCCGCAAGGAAATAGGTACTTAATTGATCTTTGATCACCCTCTAGTACTATTCTTACCTGGCTAACTACCTGGGTAAAACTTTAATCTTTTCACTGTAGGAGTTTTTGGTTAGAGGCTGGTCTAGTGAGTTAGGCTAAACCCTAGAATTAGAGTGATTGAAAAGTGATTGCTTTGTTTTGTTTTAGTTAGGATTTCTCTATCTTTTTCTTTTAAAAAACTAACTTTCTTTCTTTCCTTAAAAAAAATTTGTTTTGGTGTATGCAAACTTGGGTTAGGGATTCTGTGTCGAACTAATCCAAGAAATAACAAATCAACCTGTTCTTCAAGATATGTGTTACCCCACCAGAAATGCAATTCCATCTTGCATAAGGCTCCCCGAGGCAAATGGAGCAAATTTCGGGCTTAGACCGTATTACATAAACATGCTTCCCAAATTCCTAGGAAATAAAACAGAAGATGCATATATTTTTATTTCGGAATTTGAGGAAGTATGTATTATGATTAAAATAAGAGAATTAACTGAAGATGCGATTAAGCTTAGATTTATTCCATTTGCTCTTAAGGATAAAGCTAAAAAATGGATGTACAGCTTACCGACAAATTCCATCTCAACTTGGGATGAATTTATCATCGTTTTTCTTAAAAAAAATTTCCCTATTCACAAAACAGTAAAGCTAAGAAACAGCATTCAAAACTTCAAAATTATTCCGAGAGAGCCATTCTGGAAATATTTCGACCGATTCAAAGATCTTTTAATTCAATGTCCTCATCATGGTCTAGAAAAATGGTGATTGTGCCAAGTCATATATTAAGGATTGGACTATTCTTCAAAAACATCTTTAGAATCGATGTGTCAAGGAGATTTTATGAGGAAAAACACCGATGAAGCTTGGGAATTTCTAGAGAGTTTATCCGAGAAAACAATGCAATGGGAACACTATGATGACAGGGTTTCATCAGTCCTCAATTCTAAGTCTAGTGGTCCTTCCTTGGAGTCAAACATTGCTTCTGGAGCGAAGATGGCAACAATTCTGCGGAGGTTAGAAGCCTTAGAAATTAAGGAACGAGCTCCAGCTCAAACCAATCATGTTTCTGCCCAAGGATGTCATAATTGTCAGTCTCCTACCCATGTTTCAGAGGAATGCCCTCTCCTAGGAAATAATTAGCCATTAGGACAGATGAATGCTGCATTCCAGCGCCCTAGAAATGATCCATTTTCCAACCTACAATCCAGGTTGGAGAAATCATCCCAACTTTGCATGGAATCAAGAAAATTCTCTCGGAACTCAAAACTTCACCCCCGCTTCGACCCAACAATTTCCTAGGAGAAACGCAGTTCCGTTCAATTCTTAATTCTCATTCACAATTTCTATTCATCAAGCTGTAATTCAGACTCATCACAATCCAGATCAGGATAAATGTCTCAACGTCTTGGAAAGGGGTTTGGAAACCATAATTAAGGCCTCCACTCAAACCACAAATATGTTGACTCAAACGTCTAGCACTCTGAATTCCTTCATGCAATCAACTGGACAAATGCTTAACTCCAACACTCAAGCTATAGCTAGATTAGAATCCCAACTTGGTCAACTAGCTAGTGTCGTGAGTGAAAGAGAGAAAGGAAAATTTTTGAGTCAACCCGTGGTCAATCCTAAGAACACAGGATGCAGTTCATCCTATGAAGCCCAAGTGAATGCAATCAATTCACTTCGGTCAGGTAGACAGGTCGATAATCAAGTGAGAACTCCTCCAAGTCAAACTCTTGATCCTGTATAAATTCCTTCTCCTTCTCTTTTTGATGAATCTATTCAACAATCACTCCCCTCAGATGACCAAGAACCTAAACCCAAACCTGAGCCTGCTTTTGATGGATTTAGACCGGTTGCTCCATTTCCAGATAAACTCAGGTCTAGGAAACACTCTCCTCAGGAGGAGAAGATCCTAGAAACATTCAAGCAGGTTAAGGTCAACATTCCTCTCTTAGATGTAAATGAACAAATTCTATCTTATGCTAAATTTTTAAAAGAATTGTGCACTAAGAAGAGGCGAATAAATGTTCCAAAGAAAGTCTTTTTAGCCGCCAATATCAGTGAAATGCTATCAAATCCCATACCTTTGAAACGTAAATATCCAGGTTCCCCCATCATTTCATGTATCATTGGTAATACTCACATTGATAAGGCGCTTTTAGACTTAGGGGCCAGTGTCAATTTGCTTCCATATTCAGTCTGTCAGCAATTGGGTCTAGGTGTACTGAATCCAACCAAATGCACCTTACAGTTGGCTGATAGATCTGTCAAGGTCCCTATTGTAGGCGTATAAAATTGCCTATAGGTCCCTTAACATAGCTCGGCACGATGATTCGACAAATCAACGGACGTTCGAGGTGACGAGGCACGCAAGCAACGGAATATGTTCGCATGTGGAACCAATCCAACGGTTCGGAAAGTCAACGAGTCGTCCAAACAACAAAACGGACTTGAACTCAAACACCGAGGCGGATTTACTGCCAAATCAAGACCACACAACCGAATCAAGGTCCAGATCAGCCACGAAGCAAATCTCGGACAAAACAACAGAGCAACGGACGAAACGAACAACACCCGGGGGACTCGGCCGAAACCGAGCCACCCCAGGGTGGCTCGGCCCAAGCCGAGCCACCCTAGGGTGGTTCGGCCAAGGCCGAGCCACCCTGAGGTGGCTCGGCCTTAGGTGGCTCGGCCAAGGCCGAGCCACCCTGAGGTGGCTAGGCCCAGAACTGTGCTCGGGCACAGTTCTGGGTGCCTATAAATAGGCCATGGGTTCATTCATTTGAGAGGACTTTTTTTTTGGAAGAACTTTTGGAGAACCGAAACTCTGCCGGATTGTGACCTTACCTCAGAGTTTTGAAGGCTTGAGGACTTGGACACTCGGATTCGGTTCTTGACGAGCACCCGCACCAAACAAGGCAGGAGTTCGAAGGAATCTAATCCTCAGATCTACATCGTTATACTCCGGATCAAAGCTTGGTTCTTTGATCCTGAGATTCGAGCGGTTGTTTCCTTGGTGAAACAATCCCTCCCGGCTATTATCTCCTTGGTGGGATAATACCCGTAATACTTCGTAGATCTGCTCGGATCTAGATCGCGCGGTGGTCTACGGTAAACAACCCCGGTGCAGGCAAACAACCCACAAAAGCAAGAGACCGGATAACAGGATCTTGTGATTTGTTCGACAAATAAGGAAAGTTGTAATTTTTCTTTATTTTCTTTGATTTTCGTTGTAACCGGCTCTTATAAAAAGACCGGATCTCTGTAATGCAAAAAGTTGTTAATTGAGTGCAATGACATCAACAATGAAGAAAAGTTTGATTTTTCCCGCGAACAATCTGGCGACCACAGTGGGAGCCACCGATCTCGCTGCCGAGATCGGAGCGTCATAGCCGCGGATCTCGATCCCGGTCGTGGAGGAGGTCGAGTATGAGTTCGACCAACAGAAGTACGAGGAGTACGTGTCCTCGTCCGGATCTACCTCCTCCCCCAAGTCCAAGAAGTCCCGGAAGTTCTCCTCCAGGAGAAAAGTCCGTTGATGCGAAGAAGTTGAAGCCACCAACGACAACCTCACCCCGATCGACGCCGAAGTTGCGTTGGGTGAAGTCCTACCGGCCTCTAAGAAGGTCAAATCCGCCGTTGAAGGCGTGGTGACTCTCTCTAAGAGAGCCCGCCAGAGGCAGCGTCAACGCCTTGCGAAGCAATTCGCAAAGGTCATGGAGTCCGTTGACGGGGTCCGCTACCATGCGGATCTGAAGAGCAAACGAGGCAAACAGCCTCAACAGCAAATGAAGGGTGGTTCCTCCAAGCCATCAACTATGGAGTGGGTCCATGTCAAACGGAACCGTTCGACGCTGGAGGAGCGTATCCGCAAACGTCGCGCATTATCGGCGCAAGCACGGGCCAAAGCTGAAGAAGCCCGTCGGAAGCTGCAGAAGGAGGTGGTCAAGAAGCCGCCATCAACTCGCAAGGTTTGGAGGCCGAAGTCTGAAGCGGTTCAGGCTAAGGAGAAAAACCCGCAGCCTCCGAAGATTCAACACCCGGCAAATCAATCCAAACAGCCGGTGATTTCTGTAACTGCTCCGGGAGATCCCGCAGGACCATCCCAGAAGAGAAAGTCAGTTTTGGAGCGCCTCGGTCCAATTCCCAAAGAACGAGGCAAAACTCCAGTCCAGGAACGTTTGGGGCCAATGAAGAAGTCCCAAACAATTCAACATGCTGGGGGTCGCCGCAACCCTCAACACTTGGAGAAAATCACGGCACCCAAGCGCACAACTTTGCGCATCGAAGTGCAAGAGCCCGCTGAAGATTCACGCTCACAAAGGCGCGTTTCAAGGCGTGTGACTCTGGATGGTCCGAAGAAGACAATTCATCCTCAGAAGGAAACGTTGTCGTCTGATGACGACGACGTTATACCTGGGAGAGCGTGCCAACACACGATAGGTTGTTCCAACCTTCAAACGGACGAGCTGTACTATCGTGCCGGGGGTACGAGTAAATCCAGAAAGAGGATCCCTCGAAGGTTCGAGACTCAGTGTCCTTGCTCGAAGCTTATTCGGGCGGTACTGTCGGAATGCAACTGTGTCAAGACAGTCCCTGAGAGAGTTTCTGTGTTCGAAAGACTCAGCACTGGAGCGCCAAAACCAAGGCATAGGCGTTTCCAACGAAGAAGAACGATGGTCAAAGACGGTGAACACTCAAGGGTCACCGCCAATATGACAAGCACAGGAATATCGACTCAGGATAACCCCGAGGCGATTCCAGAAATACCCCGACGAGTAACTCATCTTCAGTCCGGAGCTATTATCCGTGCAATGTATGGTAGGGTTCGAACAAGAGTACCTTCGGGAGATGAAGAATCAGATGTCGGCTCAGCAATCGCATCTGATAACACCGTGTCCAGTGAAGGACAGTCCCGCGAGTCGTTCATGATAAGCGCGGAGCAAGTGGCCAAGATGCTTGAAGATGCCATGGCCAAACAATAGGAAACCTTTAGGTTCGAAATGCAAATGGCTATGCAGAACATGAGAGAGATGCATGACCAACAGATTCAAGCATTGAGGAACCAACAAGGCGAACCAAGTCGTCCTAACCAGAACAACCTGGAAGATGAAGATACAAATGAAGCTCGTAATACCAATAACCCTCCCATCAATCCAGGGGGTGGTAACGAGAACGCCAGTGAAGACACAGGTGAAAGCCTAAAGATCAAAAATCTCGAGAGCAAAATTAATACATTGATTTCCGCTCAAGAGACAAAAAAGACGGGCATTCCTTGTCCGTACCCAAGAGAGTGGGAATCAATCCCATATCCGGCAAAGTTTAGTCTAATTAACTTCACGCCGTTTAACCTACTCAGCATTTGATTTACTTCAAATCGCACTTGGGGGTCATCTCTGGTAATGAGTCTCTGATGGTGCGTGTAGGCGTATAAAATTGCCTATAAGTCCCTTAACATGGCTCGGCACGATGATTCGACAAATCAACGGACGTTCGAGCGACGAGGCGATGAGGCACGCAAGCAACGGAATACGTTCGCGTGTGGAACCAAACCAACGGTTCGGAAAGTTAACGAGTCGTCCAACAACTAAACGGACTTGAACTCAAACACCGAGGTGGGAATACTGCCAAATAAA
>BQKN01064909.1:380885-391285 GCA_022839385.1 Asparagus kiusianus | reverse complement strand
GCGATATATGCCAAACGGTTTCAACCGTTTGGCATATATTGAGGTCCCAAACGGGTGTACTCGTTTGGGACATCGATATATGCCAAACGGTTGCAACCGTTTGGCATATATCGTGGTCCCAAACGGGTATACCCGTTTGGGACAAGTTCCAAACGGGTACAACCGTTTGGGACTAGTTCCAAATGGGTACACCCGTTTGGGCGACCGTTGGGGAAAAGTTATCCCCAATAGCTTTAGCCCAAACGGGTGTTTTTTCTCGCCCAAACGGTTATAACCGTTTGGGATTATAACCGTTTGGGAGGGGTTTTCCCAAACGGTTCCAACCGTTTGGGCAGATCAGTTTTGTATTAGTGTCCTATTAAAATTCATCTTATTGTTATATTACAATCATTTTATAATTGATTTATAAATTGGTTTTGTATGGAAAATGCTATTTATTGAGTTGTGCCTAGCTCTAAAAAATGATATTTAACGTGTAATAATTTCTCGGCCATATAGATGTCTTTTAGCATTTTGCAATTGTACGTTAATAATTTTTAAAATCTCAATAAACCCGTAATAATTTTTCTTTCCTCGGATATATGACCAAATGGTTAATTTTTTCCCCCGTTTACTATGTCACTTTCTTAGCTTCAAGTGCTTATCTATACTATCTTAACGTTCATGAGTGTAGTCATCAGTCGAGCTAAATGCTAAGCTTGAGGCAAGAGAGATTATGTTATAGATTCACATGGATTTTATTATATTAGAAATGGATAATGCTGTCGTGGTTATTACAACTGGTAATACTAATGAAATGTAATCATAATAGTACATTGAGGTTGATATAATTCAAGCTCATGGTAATTTTGTATTCAGCCTCTACTTATCAACATCAGTGTGGTTAAAACTAGGCTAAATTGCACTTAAGGGGCTGTTTGGTTGTATGTTTTTAGCATGTGAAAGGATGGAAAGTGTAAAAAAGTGGGTCTCAATGTCAGTTTTCATCACTTTCAATTGTTTGCTTGTAGTTGTGGAAATAGTATAAATTGATTTTATATGCTGATGTGGCTTGTAAAGTGATTTCATAAAAAAAGATATGATTTTAGGAGAAAGCTGACATTGAAGTCAGGAAAAAATAATAAAAAATAATTCTAACCAATATGATCATTTTGAGTAGAGACCACGTTTTACACTTCCAAGCAAACAATTAGGGCCCGTTTGGTTGCTGAAAAGAGGAGTTGAAATTTACAGAAATCCTGTCAAAACTGACAAAACTGTCATTTTTGGCAGGCTTTCTTATAAAAACGCCCCAAAAAATAGCGTTTTTGTAAGAAAGCCTGCCAAAACTGACAGTTTTTGTTAGTTTTGGCAGGCTTTCCCAAGCCATCTTCAGCAACCAAAGGGGCCTTTAAAGTTATATTTGCAAACCAAACAAGCAATTTATGATTCTAATGGAATAAAAAACAAACAAAGAAAAGTATAAAAGTGAAATCGATGAGGTGGACAACAACTTTCTAAGTTGTGTCATAAATACACAACTTTACCAACAACAACCAAACAACCCCTAAATGGCCCATAATTTCACCAACCATGTATTTAAGTGACTACTATTTTCAAACCAATCAAATAAATACCCCATGTATTTAAATATTACAGATGAATGCCCGAAGTTTTAAAATACTGCACTTTGGTGCCCTCTTGTTAACTTAATGTTGCAGGTTATTGCCCTCTTGCTTACCTAATATTGCTTATAAATACATTTAGTCTGTAAATAACCTCACTTTAATGCCCTAATGTTTCTAAAAGTTACACTTAGTACCTTGTGTTATATGATATTCTTGGATAAGTAGAGAAATGTTAACACCATCTGGGATTTTCTTAAGTTCGGGGTAGTGATATGCAATATTTAAATATTTTGAGGTACTTATTTGTCCGGTCTTAAAATAAGGGTCATTTAAGTGAAGTGTTAGTGAAACTACAGTACATTTAAGTGCAACTTAGCCTTAAAACTAAGGAAAGCACAACTTAAGAAAGAAGGAAATCCAATGATTTTCCATTAAAGTTAAGGTGTTGGTTACTTGACACTAGAATGCATTTGAAGCATTCATTAAGTCTTGAATCATAATTAAATGAAATAGAATGTTATGATGTGATGTTTCTAAGATTTTAACTTCTCAAGTGCTTTTGAAACGGAAAATATTTGTATATGATTAAAAAAAATCGTCTATGTAACTGATTGTGGCATTGGGGTCTTGATGGATTGTATGAACTCTTTTCTTGTGCGTGGGATATGTTTCGAAGTTCGATCCCACAAAAAAATGTGCAGAAAAATTTTTAAATTGGATCTTAGAATTGTGTATGGACAAAGATGAGAGAAAATGAACAGATATAAAGAGTGTGTAATTATTTATACATGAAAGAAAACTAGAACAATAGGAGAGAAAGAGAGTGAACAAATAAAGAAAATAAAAAATAACAAAGAGGAGAAATCGTACTCTCTTTAAAAGTACGAGTTCGGGAAAATCTTTCTATAGTCAATATTACCCTTATCTTTTTTTGAATATTATATTATTATACTAATCTATTTTAATTATCCTATCTTCATTGAATTGGTAACCAAATAATTTATTATATTCATAATTCATAATGAGACTTAATATGTTATTGAATAAAATAAATATGTTTTATATAATTCAAAGCATTTACTTATTTCAGTTCGTAGAGAAATCTAAAAAAAATATGCTAGTCAGCACCTAAAAGTTTTGGACTTTGTAAAAAATATTCTCTAAGTTTTTTAAATTACAAAAACACCCCTACAAATTTAAAATTTTATTAAAGCATCTTAAAAATTATAAATTTTACTTCTCAATTCAGTAAGAAATCTGAAAAATATATGCTAACTAGAAACTAAAAGTTTTTTTTGACTTTAGAGAAAATATCTTTTAAGTTTTAAAAATTACAAAAACACCCCAAAAAATTTAAAATTTATAAAAAATACATTAAAAATTTCAAACCTATAAACATACTAAAAACCTACAAATAATACAAACAACCCCCAAAAATTTATGGAATTTACAATACATACTCTGAACTTTTTATAAATTGCAAAATAAAACCCTCAAAATTGTAAAATTCACAAAAATCCCAATAATTTCTGACCTAATAGCACATTAAAAATATATGAATTACAAATATCCCTTACATAATTTATAATTTATAAGAAACACCCATAAAGTTTTAAAAATTACAAACAAACATTTAAAATTCAAAATTTATAAAAAAACACCCTAAAAATATCAAAAGTTTAAAAAATTACTAAAATTTTAAAAATTTTCTAGGGGTTGTTAGTTAATTAAAAGCATAGGAATTATAAATAGTAAACAATTTACCATCTGTAGAAAAGGCCTATAAGTTTAAAAAATTAAAGGTTTAGAAAAATTACTAACAACCCCTAAAAAATTAATATTTTGTAAAAAATATGCAAAATTACTAATCTATAGAAAACATGTTGCAAAAATTACTAATCAATGTATCCCTAGGTAATTTATAAAAAAAAAATATCATGAGCATTTCTAATCTATAGACACTAAAATGAATATGCAAAATTACTAACAACCCCTAAAAAATTAAAATTTTGTAAAAAAAATCATACACCTTTTAAAAGTATAGGTTTTAGGAAAAACTTTTCATCATAAATATTACCCATAACTTTTTTGAAAATAACATAACTAATTAAAAATCAATTAAATTTGAAATTTATAAAAAAACACCCTTAAAGTATAGTACATTGCAAATTACCCCTCCAAGTTTGAAAATTTTCAATGATTTTTTTGTAATTCCTTGATTTCAATTAATGTAATGTTTAATAGTTTTGTGTATTTGTAAGTTATAATTTTTAGGGTATTTTTTTACACTTTTTAAAACTTTTGAGGGTGTTTATTATATAGTTTTCTAAATTTTCATTGTGTTTTCAGTATAATGCACATATCCATCAATTAATGATGATATTGAAGAATAAGCCGTTCTTAAGATTATTAGACCATAGTTAAGTGTGTACATCACTATTTCTAGGCAGTATAGTTTATATATACAAAATTTTTTAGACAATCTATATAGTGGTTAAAAAGATTTTGAGTTTAATATACTATTTTTTTACAAATTATATTTAATGTGAACCCACCATATAATTTTGACTGTGGTCATTATAATTTTAATGTGTTTGATTGATTGACTATATACGTATATAGACCAAAGATTACTTTACTTTCTCACATGAGCTAATATTTGCTGCTTAATAATTTAAATTATTTTAAATTTAATATAAAGAGGAGCTCTAATAACATTTATTTATTTACCTATAACATAAAACAATCTCAATTCCTATTTTTTGCTGGAGGTTTATTTCATAGTTATGCATATCAAATTAGTAACTAAAATAATAATTATTTAAGCTTAAATTAGGACGATTGTAGTTGGTTGCTTACTATGGAATTTTTATGAAGATATATATATATACCTTACATTCTATATCTATCTGCTCTGCCCATGTACATTTTATAAATTAGTTCTTAATTTGACAAATGAAATTACTTTTCCTTTGTAGAAATTTCTTCTTTGATTTTTAGATAGTGTAATCACTATATCACCATTCTAGCATAGAAATGACCTCACTCTAAATGACTTCAAGCTAATATTTGAGTTGCACTGAAGTATATACTATTGCTACTATATGTATATATTTTTTAAGTAAAAATGTTAAAAATTTTTAAATAGAAGAAAATATTCTAACATCTGATATTATAAAAACTAAATATAGCCAATTAAATGATTAGCAAAAGAGAACATACATCAGAAAAGTATGAATAATAAGATAAAAAGGAAAGGTAATGACATTGCCAATAGTACTATAAATAGCAAACTATAATGTAAAGTTAACCTATTTTGTGAAGCTCAACTACTGGCTATAAGCATCGAGGTTTCCATATGTATACTTTATAATTTATTAAAAAGGGTCATATAATCTTATATAATAAAATTGATTTAAAACATTGAATTGTAATATCGTTGTAATAATATCATTATTAGGAAAAATTCTTCATGAATCGATATGTTTTTTATGATATATAAGCTATGCACTTCCAATTCTTGTGTCTTTTATAAAGTCAAAAAGGTTGAATACGAGCCTCTAACATGTTGCTCTTACAATAGCAAAATCTACTTAGGAGATATGGATATTTTAGACGAGATATGTATCCTAAATACAATACAATTGCCCTAGGCAAGTGAGTTATAATAGCATTTTTTATTCACGTCATTTACGGTAAGATTTGATAGGGACCTTGCATCAAAGAAAAAAATTTATATTTAGAGCACATAGCGAAATATATCATAATCTCTCTATTCTACTTTCGCAAGAAAATAATTTTTTATACTTTCAGTTTTACTTCTATGATACAGAGAATGAGCTATAAAATTAAATAAGAATATTAGATAATATAAATATGAATAAAACACCAACTAAAAGTTAACGTGAGTATGGATCAAATAACAACTAAAAGTTTAATGGACATATTGAAAGTAAATTCATATGTAAAATTCATTTGCGAATTGAATGATCACCCATCTTTTGAAAACTTCAAGATACTAATAAATAGAGATATTGTATTAGATTAATATGTTTATAACTCACAAATCGTAGATCACCTGGCCACAGTTTGGATTAAAGGAAACAATGATAATATTTTATTTGAGAGAGAGATTATTGAGTTGATGATCAATCCCATAAAAAACTTTTTTTTATTTTTACTCTATTTTTATCAATTTAAATAATCATGATATTCAACCATGTGCATTACACATGCATCTCAACTCATGATATTCAACCACGTGCATTACACGTGTATCTCAACTAGTAAAGAAAATAGAAAAGAACAACAAAATCAAAACTAGAAAATTAACTAAAAAGAGGAAAAATCAAAACAAGTAAAATATGGAGGAAGTTAACAGAGAGGATAGGAATGTAGATTAGAATCCACTATTTAGTTTCATTTAGGATTGATGAACTACTCTCTTTTTATCAAATCTTACTTTAGATTTTTTTAAAGCATAAACTATCAAATCACTTAAGATAAACATAATCTATTAAATTATTATCAAAGTAAAATTATCATTTATGAAAAGAATAACAATTAGATAGTAATTCAGGCTTTATAAGCATAATCTATTAAACCACTTAAGATAATTATAGATTATCAGATTCTTTTTTTATTAATTAATTCTCTAGTTGAGTATCCTAAACATAATCATTTTGAGCACAACATAGCAATCCAAAAATCATAAAAGAAATCAAAACTAATTTCACACAATTCTAAAATTCCTACGAGATTTGGTTGCACATTTTAGAAAATAAAAACAAAGAAATAAAATGTAGACTAGAGAGCATAAAAGAAAGAGAATAAAAATAAAAACTAACTATAAAGAGAAGACCAAGAACAAGAAATAGAGATCTAACTGAGAGCATAAAAGTAAATCTATACTACAAAAGAAAAATGTAAGAAAATAAATTCTATAAAGTATAAAAATAAATAAAAAAATAAAAGAGCATGAAAGTAAATATACACTACAAGGTATGAAATAAGTCTAACTTACCAACATAAAAAGAAAATAAATTCCTAAAATATGAATTTCTAAAACTAAAATATAAGAGAGAAAAATGAAAACTTATTTTGCAAAAGGTTGGCCCCTTGAAAGAAAATCTTCATCTTCATCAACAAAAAAGAAGAAATAAAATTAGAAAAGAAGGAAAATTTTATTTATTACAAACTTAAAAAGATTACAGATTGAAAGACCTGATTAAAGGTTCTCCTCTCCAAAAAGAAGATTAAAAATTTTTTCACACTCTAAACTCTCACCCTCTACCCCAGTTTATAGCCTACAACAATCAAGTGAGAGCCCTTAGATTAGTCTTTGGCTCCAATGAATTAATTTTAGCTGTTTACTATCTTTGTTATGAACCAATTTGTAGACCAATCGGTTGGCCAATCAGTTGGTCAATGTAAGACCACGTAATTTTGAATGTTGTGAGATATAATAATAAACATGTTATATTATGATAACTAATGTTTATTGATATTTGAGTATGCTAGGAATTGATTTGAGATCAATTCGATACATATATGAATATATGAGTGTAAATGCACAAAACATGCACGAGAAAAATCTAGGAAAAATGACCAGTTAAGAGTTTATAGATTTTAAACAATGATACACTTAGAATCTGGAAAAACTCAAAAGACCAAAGTTGTATGTCTTTTCAACAGCTTTCCAACAAATCTTTAATCACCTCATTCTGAGGTCGGATGTGAAAGTTATCACCAAAATACTGTGTATAGATTTCAGAAACCTGTGTATTACTTAGTAGTCGACTACTATGCTTAGTAGTCGACTATCGGGAATTCCTGGATGTGCCAGGTTTCAGTTTTCGGGTTGGATTTGCATTGTATCCAAACCTAGTTGTTACCCTAAGTATATATATTCGTTTTAAAGCTCTTTTTACCCTATTTCACGTGAGATTATCACCAGCCACCTTCCTCCTCAAACCCTAACCCTAAACTTAGAGTTTTGGGAGTGTTCTTGAGAAGTTTGTCGAGAAGAAGGATAGTTTTAGCATTTTGGAGAAGAGAGATCTTACGTGCACGTGGTTGAGGAGTCCAACAGCACCTTGAGGCAAGATTATCTTCGTCCAAACCCATCCCCATAGTTAAATAACTAGATTAGAAGTTAAATATTGATGTTTATGTGCATGATCTTAATATGAGATATAAAAAGATTAGATTTTTATGTTATTTCATAAACCCATACTAGATCTATACTTGTTTTTCTTGCTGTTGTATATAGTTTGTGATCATAATCATTGTGATGATTTTAGTTTCACTTTTAATCCGTTAATCATGTTTAGATCATGCCTAAACCCTAGATATGTAATTAATTGAATGTACATGATGTTTAAAGAAGTTTAACCCTAGACTTGTGACATCTAGGTTTTGTAAATCAGAATTTGAAACAAGATTGATCTCTGTTTATATGTAGATTTTAAATCATATTATTATTATCATATTGTTTACATATTGATCAATTGAAGAAAATGATTAATTTTGATGTAAAACCCTTGTTGGCCCTATAGTTTTGATGATGATTTATCAAACAATTTATCACTAATCTATTCTCTAGTTTTTGTTGTTTTGTTTTCTCTTTACAGGTATTTCAACACATGACAATCAAACGATAAAGATTCAAGTTCATGTGTGTGCATTCACCTAGGTATAAGTTTAGTTTGCTTACATATATTGTATGTTTATATGTAAGCTCAATATATGTACACTTAACACATATTTGACGTTTTCTATCATATAAATGATTTTTCATCAAACTTTGTTAAAATAGTTTTTATTTCATGTTTACAGCTCATTCATACTTTATTATATATATATAACGTATGCATGATATATATATACGTATTTACAAGTCATATCTCAATTTTCATATTCGCGAAAAATAGGTTTTATGAACACTTTTCAAAAACAGTGAGTTTTCACAAACAAAAATTGATTTTTCAAAAATTCCTTTTCAAACATGTTTATTTCATCATTTAGGAACTTTCTCCAAAGTTTTACTATTTTTGGAAATGATTTGATATTTTTAACGTAATTTTAAAATCAGCCCAAAACCTGTCATATGTCATGTATTAGTTTGCGGTCGACCGCCACGGTCAACCGCCAGCAGCAAAATTTCTTAGTATGGCTTTTATGTGCTCGCGGTCGACCGTGACGGTCGACCGTGAAACTATCCAGATGTAAAACCCCGAAAATTTGAATATAGTGTGATAAATAATTATAAATATGTTATATGATGAAAATAATGTATTTTTATGTTTGAGTATGATAGGAATTAATTTGAGATCAATTCAATGTATATTTGTGAATATACGAGTGTAAATACACAAAACATGCACAAAGGCAAATAGTGAGAATCTGAGAATTTTGACCAGTTGAGAGTTTTTATGTTTTACATACTGTTTCAGTTAGAATATGGAAAAGTGTATAAGATCAAAGTTGTAGGTCTCTTCAAGAGCTTTCCAACGAATATTAGATCACCTCATTCCGAAATCGTATGAGAAAGTTTCAGCCTTTTTACCGAACCCCAATCTGAGAATGACCCAGAACTCTGCGCAGTCGACCGCCGTGGTCGCTGCGGTCGACCGCGCAGCGAATCTGGTTCTGCCAGTTCTGTTTCGGGTCGGGTTTTGTCTATACCAAACCCGATTGTTACCCTATGTATATATACTCGTTTTGAAGCTCTCAGAACCCTCTATTGAACCCTAATAGCCTCAGCTACCCTCTCTCTCTCCCCTCTAAACCCTAGCTCGGATTTTGATGTTTTTAGGTCATTTCAAAGGATTTTCGGTGGAATTTCGCAAGATCCATCGGTGTTCAGCTATAGGGATCATCCTCCTACAAATCTAGGGTTTTCTTCTCATCAGAGGCAAGTAACATCTCGCCCAACTTCTCCCTTTTTATGTTTCATGTTTTATTTGGGTTTTAAATTTGGTTTTATTGGGCCAAAATCATATTTTCATGTAGATAAAGTAGATCTTTATGGCATAAGATGAGAGAATCATATATTTTAGATTTTAAAGGCTCACTAACAAATTTTTATTATTTAGATCTAGATCTGAAAATGTTTTAGCAAAGGTTAAATCCTGTTTTTACTATTTTTTAGAAACTTTTAAATCATATTCATATATATGGGATCTTGATGATGAAATTTTAAAGGTTTAAATTCTCTGTTTTATATTGTATGATATATTAGAATTGTTAGATTTACTTTAGCAAAGAAATTATCATGTTTGTATGAGTTTCGAAGGTGACAGAAACCTATACTGGGATTCTGTCTGCTTCGCGGTCGACCGTAGCGGATGCGGCGGTCGACCGCTGTGAGATTTTCCAGCAGAATAGCTTCTGCTCTTTGAGCGGTTGACCGGCATGACCTCAGCGGTCGACCGCCGCTCAGTTTTGAGCCCAGTGAATCTCGGCTCTGTGAACGGTCGACCGGAGTGGTCTCTGCGGTCGACCGCCACATAGTTTTGGCCACTGTTGATTTGTGATGTATCTTTCATATGTTGAGTGTTCGCCTCAATTATTTGACACCAATTTATTATGTTAGTGAGTTATCTATACCTGTGAGTCGACTGTTGACACAAGTACTGATCCGCATGTCGAGGCACGTGCGACATGAGACCTTGTGTATCTTTTGTGCATATATATACATATTTTCGACACTTACACTTTGTAAAGTTCATATTTAGTCCTCGTTTTGGACATTCACTTTGCTTAGTCCTCGTGTTGGACATGCATTTCTAT
>BQKN01064909.1:353155-380875 GCA_022839385.1 Asparagus kiusianus | reverse complement strand
CATTTCTATTTAGTCCTCGTGTTGGACATTCACTTTGCTTAGTCCTCATGTTGGACATGCATTTCTATTTAATCCTCTTGTTGGATATGCATTACCATCCGGTCCAAGCGTTGAACAACGGTCACATCCGGTCCATGCGTTGGACAACGGTCACATCCGGTCCATGCATTGGACAACGGTCACATCCGGTCCATGCGTTGGACAACGGTTATATTCAGTCCATGCGTTGGATACTCGTTACTTTCAGTCCATAAGTTGGATGTTTACTTCATGCAGTCTATGGGTTGGACGTTTAATCTATATAGTCTATGTTTTGGACACTTCATTGTTTTCTGACATGACACTCATGTGAGTTTGACATGACACCATGTTTGGAAGTAGAGATGTGTTTCGTTTTCTTTTATTATTGTTCATGTATTAGATTATGGGTTTGGTACTTAGGGATTTTCAATTTGAGATACAAGGTATATACATGAGGGTTTCCTTGTTTGGATTATTTCGCTCGACGTACCTATGCTCGTGTTGAAATTTCCTAAGTACTAAAACCCCCCTTAGTTTTAGGACAATTAATTATACATATATGATTTGTGATAACTGTATTTTCTTATACAACGAGCCCTATTCATTGGGGTTGGTTGTGATGTTGCTCGCTAGCGCTTTGACGCTCGTTGTCCCTCCCCCTTTCAGGTCACGAGCTAGGAGCACGGAGAGTCGCAGGTTGATAGCGGACCACTTTAGTGTTCAGCTTTACATTCTAGCTATGTATTATTTTCTTTGGGCTCCACTGTAGTTGTTGTTAGACATTTGAGGACTATTTCATAGATGTTGTAAAGGCTGTAAGCCTTATTTCCTTCACTCAGACTTGTTGTATTTGAGACTTGTTAAGAACTCCAGTTTATTCATTTCAGACATTGACTTTGGATTTCTGTAATGTTGGATGATGAAATATTATTTTGACTTCTATCATTTCATCAGTTATCTCTTGTATGATCTCTTACTTGCTTTTGTACCTACACCTGTTATTGACTCTACTAGAGTGATAGAATTGTGATGGTGAAACATGTTATTACACGGTGTGGTGCATGGCAGGTTTGACATTCTTGGTTTCACATTGGACTGCAGCCTTGTGTGAACCCAGGGGCGTCACACCAGAGACTTTCGCGGTCGACCGTCGCGGTCGACCTCCAGCTTTCAAATATGTTTCTCAGCTTTTTGTGCCTCGCGGTCAACCGCGAGATTTCCACGGTCGACCGTCGATCTCATCATTGCCTTTTAACGGCTATTTTCTGCAATGGCTATCTGAGGGTATTTTTGTCTTTTCAAGTTGGTTTTGGCTGATATTTTGAGTAGGTATAAATACCCCATTGATGTTCTCTTTCAATTGACCAAGTTTTGTTTTACAGTGAAGTTTTAACAAGATCTTAAGTGTGTTTAAAAGTCTGTTTAAGCTGTTTCTGATCATCTATTTTAAAAGAAATCTGCTATAACGAGAAGAGGCCTTTCATTTTAACTGAGGATCCTATCCTCATCATCCTCTACCGTTCTTCTTGTTTATTGAGAAGTTTTCCTAACTCATCTTTTTATATAGCTTATAATTTCATTTTCATATCTTAGCTATATTTATTGAGTTATATATTTTCATTCACTTTATCACACACACTATATTGAGCTTAATATTCCATACTATATATTGTGAGTTGTGGTTTGTGATTTAGTGAGTGTGAGCTTCATTTGCATTCTCATTTGTTGTTGAGAACAAACCATTGTATTTAATCTTTTTTGTGAGTATCACTTGTAATACACTTGTACACCGAGAAAAGTGTGAGACGAGAGATAGGGTCGAATCCAATAGGAGTGGCGTCGGTTGACGAACCTAGGGAGAGGTTGCATCTGAGCACTTGAGGAGGAGTACACGGGCTAGGTTCCTACACTTAGTGTGTAAACTATGATTACATAGTGTTTGTTGTGTGAAAGTTTTCGGTAAGCTTGTAAACCGAGTGTGTAGAAGTTCTGGCTTCCAAACCGGATTGTGATAGTGGAGATCTCCTCGAGGTGAGGAGCGGGGACGTAGGTCGTGGTGACTGAACCTCATAAACATATCGTTTGTTTGTGTTTTGCTTAGCGTACTTTTATTTGTGCCTATTCATATCATTCTTGCTCATATCTATCTTATATCATTCTTGCAAGAACAAATTGATCAACATAATTTTAATTGATATTTAATCGGGATTAGATTAGCATAAGACCCTAATCACCCCCCTCTAGGGTCTAACAATTGGTATCAGAGCTTGGTGCTCTTTGATTTAAGGTCTAACCACCTTGAGTTAAAGATCTAAGTTATCGTATTTGTGCTAATCTAGTTTTGATTGTATTTTGCTTCTTGCTTAAAATCATTATAGATATGTATGATGCATCTAGTCTAGGTTATGCTATTAATCTTGCTCCTCGCTTGGATATTTTTTCCTATGCTCAATGCGTGTTAGATTCAAATTTTTTGTTCAATCTAAACAATTCAATTTATGGGAAATTATTGAGGATGCCTATGTTGTTCCCATTTTGGAAAAATCCAAATGGAGTGAAAATGATAAAAGATTGTTTAATATGAACAAGCTTTTGTTAGAATATTTGCTTAATGCTTTTCACTTTTCCTTTTCTAACAAATTTACTAACTTTGATAGTGCTTACGCCTTATGGAAATTTGTTGAAGCACATGAAGGGGACTTGGAGGTCATTCAACAAGCATTGGAAAATCACGCTTTGAGTTCTAAAAAAGCCTCATCTCCATGTACAATACCACTAGGTGATAACCCTAGTGAGGTATGCGATCTTGACAACGATGATGTCATTACTTTTGATGAACTTGCTCTTGAGTTTGAAAAATTACACAGTTGCTATATTGATGTAAAGAGTAAGTATGTTGATATGAAATCCATTCATGAAACACTATCCACTAAGTTTAAATACATTGCAAATGAAAATATAATTCTTAAAGAATGCAATGAAACTTTGAGATTAGAAAATGCTAGTTTGCTTAATGAAAAAGGTGATGCCATGTTAGAAGTAGATAAGTTAAAATCTATGATAAATAATCATGTTTATCCTACTTCTAGTAGCAATGCTTGTATGCACAATGATGAGTTGAATCAAATGAGAAAACGCATATCTACCTTAGATTCAACACTAAACACTTGTATTGCTAATAATAAAAAGCTTATGGACTTGTGTGCAAAGTTCAATGTTAATTCTTCTAAGAAACCTATTCACTATGCACACATGTATGCTAAAATTCACAAATGTTCTATTTACGATCTTAAAGGCCATTTAGCTCAATTTTGTCATAATGCACAAAAAATTGACAAGCCTATTCATGATTGTGCATCCCATCAAGCTTCTTCATCACATACACATGTACACACACATAGTGTAAATCATAAACATGCTCATGTGTATAAATGTGATTATTGTGGTCGTTTTGGTCATTTGGCCATGTTTTGTTTCGATTTGAAAAGAATTTCTCATTTGCAAAATAATTACAAAGAAAAATCTATTTTTACAAATGAACCATGTGCATTTCATTTCGGTCAACGCAAACCATTCAAACCTCTACATTGCACAAATTGCAATCGTATGAGTCATGTTTATAATTTTTGCTTTGATCGTATCGGTGCACAAAATACGCCCAAACGGGTTCATAACCCTAGGGCCTTGGATTACATAATCGGGGTCATGTCCCAAATTTTAGTGGTACCAAAATGATTTAGGTACCAAAATGAGTTTCATGTCATTTTTTTTGTGTTTGTTTTGTTTTTGTTTTAAGTAAATTGGTTCTTAGGCTTAAATGATAATTATTGTTGTTTTTTAAGCTTAAATAAAATATTTTCATGATTTAAATAGCTAAGAACTTCTTATATATTCTTATATATGTATAATAAACATAAAACAAATCTTTATTTAAGTCCAAATTATATTCTTCTCAAACTCCAGTTTTTAAATATGCCTATGCCTTCATTTTTCTCGCGGTCGACCGCCACGGTCGACCGTCGAAGTTTCTGGAAGTTGTTACGGTCGACCGTTGCGGTCGACCGTAAGAAATTTTTTGCGTCGATTTTGTTTTGACTTCGGGTTTTGGTTAATTTTTGGATACTGTTCATAACCCGATTCTATCACCACCGTTGATCTTATTTCTGCTCAGATCCAGACCACTCTTTTTCTTCTCAAAACACCCGACCCTCTTCATCTATCCTATTCAAAAATTTCCCAATTCTGTCGATTTCCCCTCACGGTCGCCCACTGTTCGCCATCGTTCAACCGCGGTCTTCCTTGAGGCCATCTCTTCATTAATTTTAGTTGGAAATTGGTTGGGTAATCTCTTCTCTCATCTTTTGATCTCTTTTCCTGCTCTAGAGTTTCAATATTTTAATTCTAGGGTTTCGGTTTAGGGTTTGTTCATTTGTATTTCTTGTGCTCTATTTTCAATTCTAGGGTTTTCACTTCTGTCTAAATCTTATCTGCGAAACCCTAGTTAATTCTGATATCATGCCTCCTAAGAAGAGATCTAATCCTGAGTCTGGTTCCTCATCTTCCATTGCCTCCCACTATGAGGATTATCTTCTGTTCAAACCCCTTATTAAGAAATATAGGGAACTGTGTAAACTGAAAATCCTGCCTAGTAGATATATCAAATATGAGGAATTAGCCATGCATAATATTCATGATATTTTATTTGCTGTTGGTTTGCATGATTTGCTTGATGTGGAACGTAAAGTTTCGTATTATCCTTTTCTTGTTTATCTATTTTATGCAAACCTATCTATTTCATCTTCTGCTGATGGTCTCCAAACCATCACCACTTCTGCCAAAAATATTTAGATTTCATTTTCTGCCGACGAACTTGCGGGAATCCTTAAGATTCCAACAAGTGACGTTGAGCTCATGTCTATCGAACACACCGATCAGGCTATGAACGATATCTTGCTTAAGCCCGGTTGCACCTATCCTATGAACAACAAATCACTCAATCCCATCGCTAAAATCATATCTCGTATTATTGCTCAAAATCTTATTCCAAAAACCGGTAGCTTCGACCACTTTGCCCCTGATAAGGTTAATGCTGTTTATGCCATCTTTGCCAAAATAAAAGTCAATTGGGCAAATGTTTTTCTTAAGAACATGGCATGCAAGCATTACAAATTTCTTCCTTTTGGTAGCTTCATCATCCTTATTCTTCAACACTTCGGTGTTGCTCTAACCAATGAACCCAAAGTTAATCTGGGTAAGGAATACTTTGATAGAGTCTCTCTCTCTCGTATGCAAATTTCTGGCTCCTTATTTGATCCTTCTAATCCATCATCTTCCCGTTCCCGGTCTAGAGCTTCCACCTCCTCCACTTCTGATATTTGTGCCCGATTAGATCGTCTTGAGACTCAGGTCCCAACTATTCAGAAGGACGTTAGGACTATTCTATCTTATCAGCGTCAGTCTCTTGGGATTCCAGATCCCTCTACCAGTTCTGACTCTGGTTCTGATGAGGGCTCTGATGAAGGATCTGCTTCTGGCTCTGGTTCGGGCTCTGGTTCGGGATCTGGCTCCGGATCTAATGATGGTGGTGATTGACTTTGTTAATTATTGGATTTTATGCTTATGGTTATGTTTATGTTTTGGTAAAAGAAAACTTGATACTTATGTTTTGTTTTGTGTTGTAATAACTCTATGCTTTGTGTGGAAAACTATGTGTTATTATGGAATAAATTATGTATGGTTTGTGTGGAAAACAATGTAGTTTTGTGGGACAAATTCGGTTTATTGTGATTATGTTAGTTTATCATTTCTATGAACAATGTATGGTGAAAACAATATTTATGCTTTGTTTTGTGAAAATATGTTGCTAATGATGCTTTATGCTTGGTTTGGACTTTAAAATGTTTATGGCTGTGTATGAATAGTTATGATTATTTAGCTCCTATATATGATCTTTATATGTCATTTATGCAAATTGACAGGGGGGAGCTTTTGGCCATACACTTGGTTATTATCTGTGCTTATATGCAGGGGGAGTGTTGCTCCTAATCTCTATGTTTTTTCTTTTTGATGTTGTCAAAGGGGGAGAAAATCTACATATTGATGTTCATGTGGTTTATTCATATTCATGTTGTATACATGTAGTTTATTCATATTCATGTTGTATACATATGGTTTATTCATATTCCTGTCATATATGTTTGGTTTATATGTGGTTTATCAACATATACTTCATATCATAATAAATTGTTTGCCATCATCAAAAAGGGAGAGATTGTTGACCCTATAGTTTTGATGATGATTTATCAAACAATTTATCACTAATCTATTCTCTAGTTTTTGTTGTTTTGTTTTTCTCTTTACAGGTATTTCAACACATGACAATCAAGTGATAAAGATTCAAGTTCATGTGTGTGCATTCACCTAGGTATAAGTTTAGTTTGCTTACATATATTGTATGTTTATATGTAAGCTCAATATATGTACACTTAACACAGATTTGACGTTTTCTATCATATAAACGATTTTTCATGAAACTTTGTTAAAATAGTTTTTATTTCATGTTTACAGCTCATTCATACTTCATTATATATATATAATGTATGCATGATATATAGATACGTATTTACAAGTCATATCTCAATTTTCATATTCGCGAAAAACAGGTTTTATGAACTTTTCAAAAACAGTGAGTTTTCACAAATGAAAATTGATTTTCCAAAAAATTCTTTTTAAACATGTTTATTTCATCATTTAGGAACTTTCCCCAAAGTTTTACTATTTTTGGAAATGATTTGATATTTTTAACGCAATTTTAAAATCATCCCAAAACCTGTCATATGCCATGTATCAGTTTGCGGTCGACCGTCACGGTCGACCGCCAGCAGAAAATTTTCTTAGTATGGCTTTTATGTGCTCGCGGTCGATCGTGACGGTCGACCATGAAACCATACAGAGATTTTTGCGGTCGACCACCAGCTTTCAAATATTTTTCTCAGCTTTTTGTGCCTCGCGGTCGACCGTGAGATTTCCACGGTCGACCGCCGATCTCATCATTGCCTTTTAACGACTATTTTTTGCAATGGCTATCTGAGGGTATCTTTGTCTTTTCAAGTTGGTTTTGGCTGATATTTTGAGTGGGTATAAATACCCCATTGCTGTTCTCTTTCAATTGACCAAGTTTTGTTTTACAGTGAAGTTTTAACAAGATCTTAAGTGTGTTTAAAAGTCTGTTTAAGCTGTTTCTGATCATCTGTTTTAAAAGAAATCAACTACAACAAGAAGAGACCTTTCATTTCAACTGAGGATCCTATCCTCATCATCCTCTACCGTTCTTCTTGTTTATTGAGAAGTTTTCCTAACTCATCTTTTTATATAGCTTATAATTTCATTTTCATATCTTAGCTATATTTATTGAGTTATACATTTTCATTCACTGTTATCACACGCACTATATTGAGCTTAATATTCCATACTATATATTGTGAGTTGTGGTGTGTGATTTAGTGAGTGTGAGCTTCATTTGCGTTCTTATATGTTGTTGAGAACAAACCATTGTATTTAATCTTTTTTGTGAGTATCACTTGTAATACACTTGTACACCGAGAGAAGTGTGAGGAAAGAGACGGGGTCAAATCCAATAGGAGTGGCGTTGGTTGACGAACCTTGGGAGAGGTTGCATCTGAGCACTTGAAGAGGAGGACACGGGTTAGGTTCCTACACTTAGTGTGTAAAGTGTGATTGCATAGTGTTTATTGTGTGAGAGTTTTCGGTAAGCTTGTAAACTGAGTGTGTAGAAGTTCCGGCTTCCAAACCGGATTGTGATAGTGGAGATCTCCTTGAGGTGACGAGCGGGGACGTAGATCGTTGTGACCGAACCTCGTAAACATATCGTTTGTTTGTGTTTTACTTAGCGTACTTTTATTTGTGCCTATTCATATCATTCTTGCTCATATCTATCTTATATCATTCTTGCAAGAACAAATTGATCAACATAATTTTAATTGGCATTTAATCGGGATTAGATTATCATAAGACCCTAATCACCCCCCTCTAGGGTCTAACAACCCTAACTAGACAAATTTATACATTGTTGTCATGCTTAGAATAGTTATTACTGTATGTTTAACAAGTTTAAATCATGTAAATATGGAGTGATAAGTGTATGTTAAGTTGATTTCATGTTTGTGCACGTTAGTATACATGTTTTCACAGTGTAGTCGACTACTAAGCATAATAGTCGACTACTCTGTCAAACCTTCAAAACACAGAAAACTTAGTTATAGTAGAGTAGTCGACTATTGACCCTAATAGTCGACTACTAATAGTAAATTTATTTTCACGGAGTCTGGATTGACTCAGAGTAGTCAACTACTAATCCTTGTAGTCGACTACAAAGGTTGTTTTTCTTGAGTTTTGTTTTATGTCTACTTAAGATGTGATCGCGGACTTCGAGCCATACTTCTTTACACATATTTTCACGAATAGTGCAGTAGTACACACTTGGGGTTTCTGTGAGGGATTGTGAAGGGTTAAGACCCAATTACTTTGAGAAAGAGTTTAGAACATACTATACACACACCTTCTGGATATCGTTGATGAGCTCAGTTCAGTACTACGGGGGTAGTGCGTTGATATTCCATTTGTGCAGGCCATTGAGTCGGGTTTGGATGCTTTATTTAGCAGTCCGTCTACACGAGGGTGCGTTGAGGCTTGTGAGTCGTACTTCTAGGATACTTATATGGTAGGCCGTTCCGCACTCATGTTACGCACTGAGATCGCGATGACACTAATGAGTCGTGTACACTGATTAGGATACCTACAGGGTAGTCTGTTACATATGATAATGCTAAGTATCAAAATCTTGCACGGAGTTGCATTGAGATAGCCAAGCGATAACCTAAGTCATTGGCGGATGCCAGTTATGTTTTTGACTCACTGCTAAAATATATGACCCAGAGTAATTTGCATATGAAAGTACACGAGATTTGTGCCGGTATTCATTCTATTTCCGCAGTGGAAGTGACATATATTATGAATACGATATGTTGATGTCTTTATTTTCTTTTTCTGCTCTTCTTTATTTCTTAGGTTAGGATCAATGATTAGCTGTTCACAATTTGAGACATATGGTATATACATGAGGGTTTCCTTGTTTGGATTATTTCGCTCGACGTATCAGCCTCGTGTTGTGAATTTCTAATTGTTGATTTTATTTAGATTGTTTATCCTTATTTCGGTATTAATGTTTAGATGTTTATGATTCAGGACATATGGTATATACATGAGAGTTTCCTTGTTTGGATCATTTCGCTTGACATACTACGTCTCATTTTGTAGGTGTCTGAATATTAATTCCGCTAGATACGGGGAAAATGATACACGTAGACTATGCTTAATAGATAAAACCTCCACTCCATCTAGCAGCCCTTCCCCTGGGGACGGATGGAGGTAATCTTGCTGTAGTGCTCTGACACTCTTGTTGTTGTTTCTTTTTTTAAATACCATTTCATGTAGCTCGGAGTTCCAGAGAACCGCAGGATGACGGAGTTCTTGCATAGTCGCCGTCCCGCGAGATTTATTAGAGGCTCCACTGTAGTTTCAAATTTTATCAGACTTAGAGTTTATTTTCATTTTGTAAAGGCAATGTGCCTTAGTTCGACTTTCCGTTTTGATTCATGTTGAGACGTCGTATGTTATTTCAGACTCCAGATGTATTTCAGCTTATTTTCAGTTAAGACATGACCTTTATTTATGAGATATCATCTTCTTTATCATGTCTATTATTGTCGTTCTACTTCTTTGCCTGTTTTGTACCTACACTTTTATTTGATCCCACTAGAGGATATTACTGTGATTGGTGAAACTTGTTGTTGCACAGTGTAGGTGCATGACAGGTTTGACATCTCTGGGTTCACCTTGGACTGCAGCCATGTGTGAAAACAGGGACGTCTCAGTTGGTATCAGAGCTCTAGTTCCAGTATCCTTAGGATCATCCTATATCGAGTCGTGAAGCTAGTATAGAGTTTCTTAGGATTCATGTATAGAGTCCGCTAGGAATTTCTAGAATCAGTGAGGACGATATAAACGTATATCCTAAAAATTACAAATTTTTTTATTACTATCTTACTTTGATTGAAAAGTATTTGCATGAATGATATGTGATACATATTTCTTATTGTTATGTGTTTGCGATCTCATTTGATGTGTTTATTAAGCTCTCCTCTTGATACTATGAATATCGGGACGAGGATGTGGTCGAGGTATAACTTGTACCCGGAGATCTGGGCAAGCAGAGCCCGAGCCGCAGCAGGCTCCATAGTATTTGATCGACTTGGTAATGCCGACTGCAGAAGTAGAGACTAGCAACACTCGAGGAGCGAGTAACGAGCCAGATTATATTTTCTGAAGTTCCACCACCAATCATATTAGCTGTGCCTATTGGGGAGGTAATACCGACGATTACACCATCGCCACATCCATTTGTTAATAGAGCCGCAGAGCAATGAGCTTGGTTCAGTAAGATTTAGGAAGATATTAGAAGCTGAAAATATCGGGAATTTAGGGCATATTGGACACAACTGCAGCTTATAAACGAAAGGAATATGTGGGAAGTATTTTTAGATATACTTAATGTCAACTCAGTACATAAGCAGAGGTTAGCTATATTCAACTTAAAAGGCGACGCAGAAAGATAGCACATGCTTCATTTCACCCCAGAGCATCGGATGGTACTCACTTGGGAGGATTTCATATATATTTTTTTGACGAGCAGTACATCTCTTCCGCGGCACGGGCCGGGAAAGAGCTAGAGTTGTCTAAGCTAGAGCATGGAGATATGCCTCTGGCTGACTATGAGAGCCAATTTATGAGTCTTCTACGTTTCACGGGCATGTGGCAGTCAGGAGAGCGCCAGGCGCAGATGTTTCTTATGGGACTTCGCCCAAGTCTTCGCCATTACCTAGTTTTCAGAAGATTTCGTTCGGTTCGAGAGGTAGCAGATGCAGCTATATCGCAGGAGACAGAGACTGTAATGTTCCAGAAGAACAAGGAGGGCAACAACAAGTCTGGACAGCAGAATGACAAGGGCAAGGGCAAGAGACCTTTTGCCGAACTAGGATGACCCCAAAAGCAATGTAAGGACTTTCATCACCATCAGCAGGACAAGTTCAAGAAGGGAGCACAACATGACTCGAGAGCACCACCGCAGCGCAAGATTCAGGGTGCATGATATAACTGCAAAAAGATCGGGCATAAGGCCAATGACTATCGCAGTGTGCCAGCAGGAGGCCAGTAGGACAGAGGCCAGGGCCAGCAGTAGAATCGAGGACACAGTCAGCAGCAGAACCGTGGTCAGGGTCAGCATCAGCAGGGCTGCGGTTACCAGCAGCAGTAGCAGAGGATTGAGGCACCGCCAGCTGTTCCTAGGATTGAGGGGCCAGTAGGCCAGATTCGCGCGATTCAAGAGATTCTCGAGGGACAGATAGTCCCGTATATTCTACCATCGACAGTTTAGCAGTCGCCAGCCACTGGCAGAGTCTATGCAGTCGTACCGTATGATCACGATGTGAGTGGAGCTATAGTAGAAGGTACTTTCTTAGTAAACTCTTTTCTAGCTCGGATCCTGTTCGATTCCGGAGCTTCCCATTCTTTTATATCTCATGCCTTCATGGATAGGCTCCAGTTAGTCGCACATCCTTTAGATATTCCGTTGTCCGTCTCTACTCCCTTAGGAGAGGTATCTCTATTAGAGAACGTCTATAGGAAATGTGTCATCAGCTTAGACGAGTCCGAGTTTATCATAGATTTGATCGTCTTGTGGATGTTGGATTTAAACGTCATTCTCGGTATGGATTGGTTATCATCCTACCATGTTACAGTCAGTTTGTGAGCGTTCGATGGGTCTGAGTTGATCATAGCGACCTCACAGGGCAACCATTTTGCGGAGTCATTTCTGGCCTATATCGAGGAGGTGATGTTGAGAGATCGAAGTGCTGATTTGTTCGAGACTAGGGTTGTCTCATATTTTCAGGATGTCTTTCAGGACATACCGGTGTACCTCCTATGAGAGAGGTTAAGTTCTGCATCGAGTTGCAGCCAGGCACAGTACCGATATCTCGAGCTCCATATCATATGGTACCTGCTGAGATGAGGGAGCTACAGACTCAGCTGGACAAGTTGTTGTCTCAAGGTTTTATTCACCGGAGTCATTCTCCATGGGAGGCGTCGGTCCTTTTCGTGAAGAAGAAGGACGGCAGTATGCGTCTTTGTATAGATTATCGGAAGTTGAACAAGGTCACTATCCGGAACAAGTATCCATTATCGAGGATTGATGACTTGTTCGACCAGCTACAGGGAGCGTGACACTTCTTGAATATTGATCTTCGTTCTGGCTATCATCAGTTACGGGTCCAGGAGATGGATATTCCTAAGACCGCCTTTCTGACTTGTTATGGGTCCTTCGAGTTTCTTGTCATACCATTTGGGCTAACTAATGCACCTGCGGTATTCATGGATTTGATGAATCGAATTTTCCATCCATACTTGGACTAGTTCGTGATAGTATTCATCGACGACATTCTAATCTATTCAAGGTCGGAGGCAGAGCATGAGCAGCACCTTCAATTAGCATTGCAGACTTTGCGGGAGCACTAGCTATATGCCAAATTTAGCAAGTGCGAGTTTTGGCTATCCGAGGTCAGATTTTTGGGCCACGTCATCAGCAGAGAGGGCATTGTAGTGGATCCAGCTAAGGTTACGACAGTACTTGATTAGGAGCCACCGACGATAGTTACCGAGATCTGTAGCTTTTTGGATTTAGCTGGCTATTATAGGAAGTTCATTTAGGGCTTCTCAAAAATAGCCACACCACTTACACGCCTTACGAAAAAGGATGTACCTTTTGTTTGGAGCACGGAGTGCCAGGAGGCCTTTGAGACTTTGAAGGCTAAGTTGTCTACAACGACAGTTTTGACCATTTCTAGCAGTGATAAGACCTTCGTAGTCTACACAGATGCATCGTTAGTAGGTCTAGGAGGTGTTTTGATGCAGACCCAGAGGGTAGTAGCATACATTTCGCGTCAGTTGAGAATGCATGAACAGAACTATGCCACACATATCTTGGAGCTAGCAGCAGTGGTCTTCGCATTGAAGACATGGAGACACTACCTATACGGAGTACAATTCGAGCTATTCACAGATCATCAGAGCTTGAAGTACCTCTTCTCTCAGAAGGAACTAAATCAGAGATAGCGACAATGAGTTGAGTTCATTAAGGATTTTGAGTTCGTGATTCAGTATCACCCGGGGAAGGCGAATGTTGTAGCAGACGCATTGAGTAGGAAGCGTCGTCACAGGATTGCAGCTTTGAGATGCTCGTTATATCGAGATCTCCACACACTTAGCCAGTTTGACTTTAGACCGGAGATTGGTGGGAGCAGCGCATTTTTGGGAGCTTTATTCGTACAGCCATCTTGGAGTGATAGAGTGGTCAGAGCTTAGTTGGACGACTCTTGGATTCAAGCCCGAAAGGGGGAGATTTCCAAAGAGCCAAAGACTGATTGGACCGTTAGAGCAGATGGAAGACTTCGGATGAAGGGCCGATTAGTAATGCCAGCTAATGCTCAGCTTAAGAAGGATTTATTTGACGAAGCGCATCGTACCAGGTATACAGTGCATCCAAGCACAACGAAGATGTACAAGGATCTGAAGAGACATTTTTGGTAGAGCGACATGCGTAGAGAGATTGCAGAATATGTAGCTAAGTGCTTTACCTGCTAGCTAGTGAAGGCAGAATATCAGAGACCGGCAGGAACCCTACAGCCTTTACCCATTCCGAAGTGAAAGTGGATAGATATTTCTATGGACTTCATTGTAGGATTGCCGAGATCGAATAAGGGGAATGATTCAGTTTGGGTGGTAGCAGATCGGTTGACAAAGTCAACACATTTCATACCAGTAAAGACGACATACACGGCAGAGACGTATGCACGTATATTTATTCAGGAGATCGTGAGATTACATGGAGTTCCAAAGACGATTGTGTCAGATCGAGGCTCGGTTTTCACTTCACATTTTTGGAGAAGCTTCCAGAACTCTTTCGGCAGCAGATTATCTTATTCTAGTGTGTTTCACCAGCAGACGGATGGGCAGATGGAGAGAGTGAACCAAATATTAGAAGACATGTTGCGGGCATGTGTCATTGATTTCCAGGGTAGCTGGGAAGACCACATCCTATTAATCGAATTCGCTTATAATAATAGCTACCAAGCGACTATTGGGATGGCATCATATGAAGCATTGTACAGGAGGCCTTGTAGATCACCTATTTGTTGGGCAGAACCAGAGGACAGCCTATTGCTTGGACCAGAGCTTGTGAGGCAAACTACGGAGAAGGTAGCAGTCATTCGAGAGCGCAATCTTGCAGCGCAGAGTCGTCAGAAGAGTTATGCAGATCATAGGCGATGACAGTTAGAGTTCCAAGTTGGGGACTATGTGTTATTGAAAATATCACCAATGAAAGGAGTTCAGCATTTTGACAGACGAAAAAAACTTGCCCTGAGGTATATTGGACCATTCCTGATTATTAAGCGCATTGGAGCTGTTTCATATCGGCTAGACCAACCAGCATCCATGTCGAGCATACACGATGTTTTTCATATTTCGATGCTTAAGAAGCACCTACGCGACGAGAAGGAGTAGCGAGTATTAGATGCACCAGAGATCAAGATTCAGGAGGATCTGACTACTATTGAGATTCCTGTATGTATTCTTGCCAAGGAGGAGAAGTTGAGAAATAAGGTGATACCTTTAGTTAAAGTTCAGTGGAATCAGAGAGGAGCTGAGGAGGCTTCTTGGGAATGCGAAGAGGATATACGTCGTGACTACCCACACCTGTTTGAGCAGGTAAATTAAATTTAGTATGGCTTGTTTATGATTTATGGTTACCTATATGGTAATGTTTATACTTAACGCTAAAATGATGGTACTAACACTTAACTCCTAAGTACTCAGAACATATGGTATATATATGAGGGGTTCCTTATTTGGATTTTTCGCTCGATGTACTTGTTCCATTTAGTTAGGGGTTAAGTGGGGGTATTTGTATTTTAGACTATTAAGTATAGACATTGAGGATGATTCTCGGGAGCGCGAAGATGTTATGCATCGCGACTACCTGCACCTATTGAGAAGGTGGGTTGATTTATGTATGTGATTATTTGTATGATTATATTTACATTTAACATTAGAATGGAGGTATTGACACTTAACTTCTAATCATTCGGAACACATGGTATATATATGGGGGGTTCCTTGTTTGGATTTTTCGCCCGACGTACTAGTTCCGTTTAGTTAGGGGTTAAGTAAAAATATTAGCATCTTAGATTGTTAAATGTAGATATTGCTATGTTCATATCTGAAGATTAATGATGCGAGATGTGTATGTGAGGGTTTCCGTCTCTGGATTATTCCATCAACGTGCTTTTCTAGCATTATTAATCTCTAAGATACGAATGCGGAATTTCGGGGATGAAATTCTTTTAAGGGGGAAGAATGTAAGACCTCGTAATTTTGAATGTTGTGAGATATAATAATAAACATGTTATATTGTGATAAATAACGTTTATTGATATTTGAGTATGCTAGGAATTGATTTGAGATCAATTCGATACATATATGAATATATGAGTGTAAATGCACAAAACATGCACGAGAAAAATCTAGGAAAAATGACCAGTTAAGAGTTTATAGATTTTAAACAATGATACACTTAGAATCTGGAAAAACTCAAAAGACCAAAGTTGTATGTCTTTTCAACAGCTTTCCAACAAATCTTTAATCACCTCATTCTGAGGTCGGATGTGAAAGTTATCACCAAAATACTGTGTATAGATTTCAGAAACCTGTGTATTACTTAGTAGTCGACTACTATGCTTAGTAGTCGACTATCGAGAATTCCTAGACGTGCCAGGTTTTAGTTTTCGGGTTGGATTTGCATTGTATCCAAACCCAGTTGTTATCCTAAGTGTATATATTCATTTTAAAGCTCTTTTTACCCTATTTCACGTGAGATTATCACCAGCCACCTTCCTCCTCAAACCCTAACCCTAAACTAAGAGTTTTAGGAGTGTTCTTGAGAAGTTTGTCGAGAAGAATGGGAGTTTTGGCATTTTGGAGAAGAGAGATCTTGCGTGCACGTGGTTGAGGTGTCCAACAGCACCTTGAGGCAAGAGTATCTTCGTCCAAACCCATCCCCATAGTTAAATAACTAGATTAGAAGTTAAATATTGATGTTTATGTGCATGATCTTAATATGAGATATAAAAAGATTAGATTTTTATGTTATTTCATAAACCTGTGCTAGATCTATACTTGTTTTTCTTGCTGTTGTATATAGTTTATGATTATAATCATTGTGATGCTTTTAGTTTCACTTTTAATCCGTTAATCATGTTTAGATCATGCCTAAACCCTAGATATGTAATTAATTGAATGTACATGATGTTTAAAGAAGTTTAACCCTAGACTTGTGACATCTAGGTTTTGTAAATCAGAATTTGAAACAAGATTGATCTCTGTTCATATGTAGATTTTAAATCATGTTATTATTATCATATTGTTTACATATTGATCAATTAAAGAAAATGATTAATTTTGATGTAAAACCCTAACTTGACAAATTTATACATTGTTGTCATGCTCAGAATAGTTATTACTGTATGTTTAACAAGTTTAAATCATGTAAATATGAAGTGATAAGTGTACGTTAAGTTAATTTCCTGTTTGTGCATGTCAGTATACATGTTTTCACAATGTAGTCGACTACTAAGCATAGTAGTCGACTACTCTGTCAAACCTTCAAAACACAGAAAACTGAGTTATCCTAGAGTAGTTGACTATTGACCCTAATAGTCGACTACTAACAGTAAATTTATTTTCACAGAGTCTGGATTGACTCAGAGTAGTCGACTACTAATCCTTGTAGTCGACTACAAAGGCTATTTTTCCTGAGTTTTGTTTTATGTCTACTTAAGATGTGATCGCGGACTTCGAGCCATACTTCTTTACACATATTTTCACGAATAGTGCAGTAGTACACACTTGGGGTTTCTGAGAGGGATTATGAAGGGTTAATACCCAATTACTTTGAGAAAGAGTTTAGAACATACTATACACACACATTCTGGATATCGTTGATGAGCTCAGTTCAGTACTACGGGGGTAGTGCGTCGATATTCTATTTGTGCAGGCCAATGAGTTGGGTTTGGATGCTTTATTTAGCAGTCCGTCCGCACGAGGGTGCGATGAGGCTTGTGAGTCGTACTTCTAGGATACTTATATGGTAGGCCGTTCTGCACTCATGTTATGCACTGAGATCGAGATGAGACTAATGAGCCATGTATACTGATTAGGATACCTACAGGGTAGTCCGTTACATATGATAATGCTAAGTATAAAAATCTTGCACGGAGTTGCATTGAGATAGCCAAGCGATAGCCTGAGTCATTGCCGGATGCCAGTTATGTTTTTGACTCACTGCTAAAATATATGACCCATAGTACTATGCATATGAAAGTACACGAGATTTGTGCCGGTATTCATTCTATCTCCGCAGTGGAAGTGGTAGATATTATGAATACGATATGTTGATGTCTTTATTTTCTTTTTCTGCTTTTCTTTATTTTTTAGGTTGGGATCAATGATTAGCGGTTCACAATTTGAGACATATGGTATATACATGAGGGTTTTCTTGTTTGGATTATTTCGCTCGATATATCAATCTCGTGTTGTGGATTTCTAATTGATGATTTCATTTAGATTGTTTATCCTTATTTCGGTATTAATGTTTAGATGTTTACGATTTGGGACATATGGTATATACATGAGGGTTTCCTTGTTTGGATCATTTCGCTCGACGTACTACGTCTCGTTTTGTAGGTGTCTGAATATTAATTCCGCTAGATACGGGAAAAATGATATAGGTAGACTATGCTTAATAGATAGAGCCTCCACTCCATCTAGCAGCCCTTCTCCTGGGGACGGATGGAGGTAATCTTGCTGTAGCGCTCTAACACTCTTGTTTTTGTTTCTTTTTCTTTTAAAAAATACCATTTCAGGTAGCTCGGAGTTCCGAAGAGCCGCCAGATGACGGAGTTCTTGCATAGTCGTCGTCCCGCGAGATTTATTAGAGGCTCCACTGTAGTTTTAAATTTTATTCAGACTTAGAGTTTATTTTCATTTTGTAAAGGCAATGTGCCTTAGTTTGACTTTCCGTTTTGATTCATGTTGAGACATCGTATGTTATTTCGGACTCCAGATGTATTTTAGTTTATTTTCAGTTGAGACATGACCTTTATTTATGAGATATCATCTTCTTTATCATGTCTATTATTGTTGTTCTACTTCTTTGCTTGTTTTGTACCTACACTTTTATTTGATCCCACTAGAGGATATTACTGTGATTGGTGAAACTTGTTGTTGCACAGTGTGGGTGCATGGCAGGTTTGACATCTCTGGGTTCACCTTGGACTGCAGCCATGTATGAAAACAGGGGCGTCACAGTCAAGCTATTGGTTCCTAATAGATTTGTAAATTTTATTAACTTACGAACCTGATTTCTTTTTAGTTCCATGGGCTTTCGTGGGCCTCCTCTTGGCTTGATTTTGGGCTTCAATAGGTGTTAGAAAATTAATGAAATTTGATTCTTTTAGGCTCTTATTCATTAACTCTTCATTAACCTGCAAATTAAAATAAAATATTATTAGTAATATATTTATTCAAATAAATTGATAATGATAATATAAAAGTGTAATAAAATATGATGATCAATATGTATATGTGTATGTGTATATATATGTATATGTATACATAGATATGTACAAATATGTATACATATATTTACATAATTATGTATACATATACATACACATTTATATATACAAATACACGCACACACACGTGTGTGTGTCTATATTTATATTCTATGAGATACAGGTCTCTATAGGATATGAGATGTAATGATCTTAGCCATCCGTTTTAATTTGATGGTCTGGATTAAAATACAGTTAATTAGCCCTCATGTGACTACATCTCTCCAATCCAGATACTATCCGAATTTATTTGCCTTCCCCCTCTCTCGTCTCCATCTCTTTCTCTCTATATATAGTATAGCCTCTCCTTTCACTTAAACATTGTGATTCAATCAAATTAAAATCCTTTCAACCCTATGTCTTGAAGTATTAGCCTCTGTTTCATAGATATCCATCAACCTCGCACTCTGCCTTCTCCATCGGAGTCCCAACAAGATCCATTCTTTTCCTCTTGATCTCTCCATTAATTGAGTTGATAATGTTAAGATCCGGTAGTGGCCTATGATGCCACATCTATAGGTAAGTCTCTTTGAAGCTAAATTTATACTATTGTGCCACATATATGGTTAGCCCAACCTTTTGTTTTTCCTATTTGAAGCTACATTGTCAGATTTTAGATATAAAACTAGTCTTTTAACTATGCTAAGCACGGTCTTATCATAATTCACCTACATTTTATTACATTTTAATCACTCATATATATCCTAATAGAATTTAAAAAAATTTAGTGATTCACCTCCCCTTGAGAAGCACAAGAACACCCCTCCCCTGATTAAGGTTAGAAATTACGTCACTGTTTGGAAACCATGATAATGAACAAACGATATAATGCTATAATTAAAATTAACATTATTTAAACTAATTTTGTCATATGAAATGAATAAACCAACGAAAATTAAAATTTATCTAGATGCAACTTGAATGTAATTAAGACATAAGATAGTTTAATGTTTAGAAATGTTATTCGCAATTGATCCATCCTAAAAAAATCTCTATCGATCAACCATTCAGAGGATATAATGAGTAAAATATTAAGAAAAGATCCTATATTTTTCAATTATTTTTTCTCCATCTTAATCCTTTTCTTCATAGTTGAAAGAGCTGGTTCTTTATTTATCTCTACAAACTGTAAAACATGTGTAATAAGTAAATTTTACATAAAAATATTATATATTAAAAAGTTAATGTATAAATAATCTAACCTAATTCTATCATTGTTTTGCCACTGGTTGTAGGTGCGGTTTTAATTGCAGAAGAGTCTAGCGTAGTAATAGGCGATATATCTAAAATCTTTTTTTGCTTTTGCTATTAGTGGATGATATTGTTGTGGATAAGTCTAGATTTAGTTTAGCAGATTGATTATTAATGATACGATCCTGATTCAATTCAATTGATTTCTCATTCTATGATAATATTACATTCTTCTTAGAATAACATAAACATGATTTAATTTTTAAAATAAAGAAACTAATATTAAATTTATCAAAAACCTTTTTTTAGAATTTTTATCAAATATATTTTCAAGTGTCTATAAGTTTGGAGCATATCCAATGGATTGACTATCAACGCCATTGCCGGGTGTAAAAATTGACTTCCCGTTTGAGGGTGTCGTTTGTGTTTATAAGAGTGGTTTATTACAAACTAATGATCATGTTTTACAACAGAGGAGAAGGGAATGATCCTTCTTGTTTAATGTGGGTTCGTTGGTAGCGGTAGGACACCTCCCTCGGTGCTTGCGCTGAGTTTGCTTCCCTTGGACGATCCGATCGAAGTTGTAGTTGGAGCTTTAGTGCGCAGTAGAGGCTCCAGAGTGACTGAGTTCGACTGTACCCAAGCTTGAATAGTATCAAATCTGTGAGCTTGGAGAGAGCTACAATGCAAGAGTTTGCAAAGAGCTAATGAGTCTCAAATTTGAGAATTCAAGCTTTGTCTTCATCGATGAACTTCACCTCCAATGATGAACTACGAACCTCGTATCCAATGAAGAACTTAAACCTCGTATCAAATGGCGAACTCTGAATCTCGTATCCAATGAAGAACTCTAAACCTCGTTTCTAATGGGGAGCTTTGTCTCTGATGTCAAGTTTCATTTTCAATGATGAGCTTTACGTCTGGTGGTGACTTCCGAACCTCATATCTAATGACGAGCTTCGATCCTTGTTTCCAATGACAAGTTTCGAACCTCGTTTCCAATAACAAGTTTCTCCTAGTCTCATTTTAAATTTGAGATGAGGTTCGTTACTAGGACGACCTTCATCATATCTTAAAGTTTGGTATTTTTTAATGCCTACAAAACCCCCTTCAAAGTTTTTAGACTTGAATTGGGTTGTATGGAGTTTGAAATACTTTAAATCTTATTAGGACGAGCTTAGCTTCATTGTTCACAATTCAATGCTTCTGTAAGCTTCACTACAAGGTTCAACAATTGGCTGACCCTCACCTTGAATATTGTCATACCCACACCTATATGACACCTTTCAGCCTTATCAGTAGTGACTGTTACGCACCTTTTCTAGGCCTGATAGGTGGCTGCCAGCTGGTGCCTCGAGATCTCCTCCATGAATCTCGCCCGCAGATCTCGTTGGGAAAGGAACTCATCCAACGATCTCAATCAAAGATCTCGACCCTAGATTTGATTTCTCCCACCTATATATATATATATATATATATATATCGCGTCATCATACGAAGAGTCTTTTCTTCTTCTGATCGCTTGAGTTTTCAAAACCCTCCATCTCCCATGTTTCAAATCTTTCCTCTTTGAGAGCTTCCAATCCTAGACCAATTGCTCCTAAAACCGCCGTAAATAAAGGCAAGGGCAAGAGGGTCACTGGTCCTTCAGATGACTCCGCGTCTTTGCCCACTTTCTTAGGAAATAGATCTGAACGCAAGATTTGCGTTTTAACGCAGATGAACCCTGTCTATTTTAGACTTGGGTTTCTTTAGGGAGATGAACAATTTCTCTTTTTTTGAGATGAAATTCATATGAAAGATAACGTCTTTTGATTTGACGTAGTTCGTCGTCTTGACATATTTTGTCTTTTTCTGACGAACCTTGTTTGTCGATTGAACTTCATATGTCCAACTTTGTTGGCTATGATGATGAGGTTCATCCTCACAGTCTATCAAATGAGTTTTTGTTTGACCAACAAACTTCGTCTTCCCTGACAATGTTTGTTAAGTCGACAAACTTTGTCTTCACTGATGAGGTTAATCTAATATACAAAGTTAGTTCAACTAACAAAGCTCGAGCTTTGTTGCTAGACGAAGTTCGTCTATTTAACGAAGTTCGTTATTGGACAAGGTTTGTCTATTTAATGAAGTTCGTTGTTCGAATGACCTTCGTATCATTGGGCAATGACTCATCCTCTAAACTAACTTTTTTGCCCTTTGTGCAATTGTGCATCCGTCTGTTCCAATTCCCAAACATGGTGCTTTTGGAGCAGATGGTACTCAAGCAATGGAATATGATTTATACTATTCCTCCTTTGAAGACATCCCTATGTTCGGGGATCGAGGACAAGAAGAACTTCGACTTTTTGAGCCTTCGATTTCCACTTTTAGGTATTTGATCACGGATGCTCCCTTAGAATTAGTCGACCATGATCACATCATGAAGCCCGGTTTTCTGTTTAGAGACTCTTCAGAGGATCCAATCTTATTGGAATTGGGCACCTATCGATGGCTTAGAATTGTGAACATGCGACGTATGTTCTTGCCCCAGATAAAACGCGATTGATCTCTCAATGCCTTGAAGATTGTTTCTATCCCTCAGAACATGGATCGGGACTTAACCCCTAACACAAGATGGGGGTAATATGTGGTCATTTCTCCAGAAGTAGTGCCAAGATAGATAGTAGCAGTCGCTACATAACCGGATTGCACCCAGGACTACTTCAGAGAGAATTGTCCGTCGGTGAAACAGCCAAGGAGGCTAATACTTTTGACCGTGCATTCTTTAACTTAAAGGGGAAATTCCCAACTAAGGACTTTAGGACTCCTAGTTGGTCTCATTGGAATCCTACCCAGTGGTTGCCTCATGTAACCGAATACATCTTGCAGGAGAATCAGGATGACTTGTAGAGGTTTGGGCCTTATGCGCCCATTAGGGTGACACAACTCGGTTTAAGAAACAACTCTCACCAATTCTTCGGTGTGTTAGAGTTATATAATTCGGACACTTGTACCTTCTTCACTCCAAGCGGTAAATTGAGAATTCCTCTTCATAAGATGGCTAAAGTCTCCGGGTTGCCATACAGAAGATACCCTTATAAGGAATATGTCCCGGGGTACAAGGAGTTAACCGATTTAGAGAAGGAACACCCTCAAGTGGTTGAAACCTTTTGGGAAGTAATGTGCCACTACTACATTTGTACAAACACGGAGGGACGGACTGATAAGAAAGGTAAAAAAGTACTCAGCCACAACATCTAGGCGCATTACCTTTTTCAGAACTTGAATCATAAGAAGGACCCCATAGTGCCACTAGGTCCTTGTGAGGCGGCCGAACTGTCTCGACTTATACTTGCCAATCTACCCATGTCTTATGTAACATCTTCAGATGAGCATGGTTATCAGGCAGGCACGACATTTGACTGTTATTTATTCTAATGTGGAGAGCCGATATCGTCCAAAGCCTTACTGGCAGGATATCTCATGTTATGGCTCAAGCATATTGTTGTTCCTTCTAGCAGTTTTGATGCATTGCCAGTAGATGTGGTATTTTCGACTGTTTGTTTGGCGCACGGTCATCAATATGCTCTTCTGTCTGCCATGATCGCCCGTATCCATTAGGGACTATGGCACTTATGTCACACTTTTTGTCAAGGTGCTGAGAATCCAAAGGTAGAATTTCCCTACGCCTATCTCATAGCGTGGTTCGTCATGCATTGTCCCATACTTATGGGTGTGCCTTCCTCTCGTGTAGAGGAACGAGTTACTTCTTTCATCCAGAGGTTGCAAAACTTAGATTGGAGTAAGCATTATATAGCCTTGGTGAGACGTATTCTCCGGGATCATAAAAATTTTGCTTTCAATCAGTGTTTTCCTTATTTCCCGGAGACCAGCTATGGCTGAGCTGTAGTAGACGAATCAAATGGTCAATGCTACACTGCCGTGTCACTCGGTTGCTTCACGTGGCTCCTGAACATTCGTCCCTGGTATCTCATTTATCGCTTCGGTCCCATGTGTGTATTAAAGCCCTATCTGTCTTGCCTCTTTGCACGCCAATTTGGTTATGATCAGTTGTATATTGCCAACCCCAACACTTAATTATAATCTGGGGGTTGTAGACTAATCATCGTAGCAAGGGCTTGGTATTGGACCATCGCTGGAGGTACATGTGCTTGCTTCTCACTCCCATAATAGGATCCTTAACCCCGGATAGCACTCGCTTATTACAAGTGGTATGGCATGGCGAATGCGGTATTCCCAAACTTCAATATTAACTCGTTGGGACTATGCTTCATTCGGCGTCGCTATAGATCAGGAACACTTCAAATAGGAGTCACATACTGGGACTCAAAGAATTTTTATATGCCAAGAAAAATGTCGGCACGGAAGAATCCTGACCTTCTAGTCCTCATGAGACTCAAGAAGAGGTGGATGTGGCTCTGGACGACAGCACACTTCTGAGATCTCCTCGCATTGATGAATACGAGAGTAATATACCCACCACTACTGAGGAGGATGAGGCTTTTAGAACAGAAGCTGCTTTCGGTGAATTTGGGGATCCCGCCCATGATGATGAGTCGTTTGAGCATTTTTAGCATGATGCTTCTGAGAGTATACCCTCACCTCAACAATCCACTGAAGCTGTATTTGGGGAACTTAACCCTACCATGGGACCCACCGGTATGCTAGTCTTAGCTTATCGTAAGCTTAGAATTATCACTCTATTGATATTTAACCTCTGACATTCCTTCTGCAGAATGAGTTGAAGGAGCTGAAGCTTCAAGGCAAATGAGGGATAAGTCCAAGGGATCGGGATTGATGTGAAAATTCAAACGTGTCATGAAGAAGCCAAGGCGAGAAGCTCCAGTGATGATCTCTCCTCTCCTCGAACCAATTAGAGTTGACACAGAGTCAGAGTCTAAGGATGATGTTCCACTATCTCGACTCCGTATAAGATCACACTCTGAACCAAGTGTAACTATTGAGGACACTACCGTTGCCCCTGTTATTCCAATCGAAGCTGAGGTCGCTCCGAGTACAACTATTAAGACTGGAGCAGATACAACTGTTGCTCTCGAAACAACTGTTGAAACTGAAGTTGCTTTGTATGTAGCTTCCGGAGCCGATGTTGAAATGACTACAAGTGTTGTGCCCGACATCTCTATCGCCTCAACGAAAATTCTAACTCCAGCGTCAACCATGTTTGCTGCTATTCCTGCCACTATCGTTGTCACTTATGCAACTGTTGTCGCTGCTCCTATAACTATTATGACAACCGCTATGTTCACCTCGTCAGAAATAACGGCTACGTCTGCTGGCCACTCGGAAGCGGTGCCTTCCTATGTTACACCCGTTATAATCAAGTTTGGGAATTTGAAAATGAAGCTCATCACATAGTAGGCTTGTCAAACAAACATCATTTGTGAAAATAACGATGTTGGGATGATTACATCGTTTAGTGACATAGAAGTATGACGTCAGATGATGAAATAGCAACACATCACATAGTAGGTTATATTAGGAAAACGAACGTTATTTATGAAAATGACAACGTTAGAAAGATCATGTCTTTCAGTGACATAGAAGTATGACCACAGATGATGAAATAGCAACACATCACATAGTAGGTTACTATTGGGAAAGCAAATGTTATTTATGAAAATGACGATGTTAGGAAGATCATGTCATTCAGTGACATAGAAGTATGACGATAGATGATAAAATAGCAACACATCACATAGTATGTTACTATTGAAAAACGAACGTCATTTGTGAAAATGACGACCTTGGGAAGACTATGTCGTTCAGTAACATAGAAGTATAACGACAGATGATGAAATAGCAATATATCACGTAGTAGGTTACTATTAGAAAAACGAATACCATTTGTGAAAATGACGAAGTTAGAAAGATCATGTCATTCGGTGATAAAGAAGTATGATAACAGATAAAATAGCAACACATCACATAGTAGGTCGCTACTTGGAAAAGCAGTTTTGAATAAAAGTTAAGCATCGACTATCAGAAGTAAATATTAACATGATAGTTTTGTGGACTCACCATCCTATTGCAAAGGATTGGTGAGAAAATCTGGAGGAAAACAAGTAAGAAAAATGTTACCTCAATTTGCTTCTTCTTTTACTGTGATACAGCCGACCAAGAGCCTACGGGTAATATTTTTTAGTAATTTTCCATTAATAGACATCATGATTTTATCACCCTCTTGATTGATGAGACGATACGCTCCATTTGAGTTGACAGTCTCCACTACAAATTATCCTTCCCATTTTGGCTCGAACTTATCTTTCTTTTTAGAGTTCAGAATCATTGGGTATCGGACAACGAGAACTAAGTCACCTTTCTTAAATATGTGGTATCTGACTTTTCTATCGAATGCTCTGGAAATCCGAACCTGATAGAATTCAATATGTTGCAGAGCTTGTAGTCGCTTTTCATCCAACAGCTCTAACTCTTCGAGACATTGGTAGTGATTTTCTTCCGTCATCATGTCAGTTGTAAGTACTATCCGAAGAGGTGGAATTTAGATCTCTAGTGGTAATACTGATTCACATACATATACCAAAGAGTATAGGGTTATACCTATCAGTGTACGAACTGTTGTACGATAAGCCTGAAAGTACCCTAATGCCACTAGGAAAGAACCCTAGGAGGGTCAATAGGGTTTATGCTAATCTAATCCGATTTAATACCAATTAAAAACTTATTAACAAATATCCTAGCAAATAAGATATGCAATGAGATATATGTAAGGATAAGCAATATAAACAAGGGTAAACAAATAGTGGATGAAATAGACAAGATGCAATAGACGATATAAGCAATGAGCACAAGTATAAATGAACGCCAATGCAAGCTCAAACACAATCAATGATCACGGAGTTCGGACCTTCCGTCCTACGTCTTCGCTCCCCACTCTCGGGGAGAAATCCATTACACAACCGGGTTTTCAACGCTCACCCGAATAACGTATTACACATCACAATTCGGTTTTCTAGCTCACCAAAAACTTTATAATCACTCACAATATAAACACACTAATTACCACCTCAAGTGTTGGTCTCTAGACTGTTAGAAGCATTTTCCACCTCATCAGTCGACTGACGACCTTATCAATCGACTGATGATCTCATCAGTCGACTGGTCAGTCGACCAAAATAAAACAGAAACTTTTTGGCATTCCAGGCGATTTCTTCAGTCGACTCATCAGTCGACTGATGTCATCAGTCGGCTAACCAGTCGACTGATAATAGGTTATCAGCCTGTTTTGAAACAAAAATCCGATTTTCAAACCTCTTTTAAAAATAGGAAATAAAATCAAAAAAATATAAAACTTTAGGAAATGATTGTAAACATGATAATATACATGTTACAAAAACTGGTTTTCAAAAAATACTTTCCAAAAGAGAAATCTCTTCATTTTACAAAATAGTCCAAAACATGTAAATGAAAACCACTTGTTTTTGACATTGGACATAAACCATGTTTTAAAACTTTATAAACTGATTTTATAGACTTAATGAAAGATGTATGTTATGATTGTTAAGTCTATAAACTAATAACTCAATATTATGCAAAGATGAGGTTTTGCACATTATGCATTTAACAAATATGAAACATGTATATATATGTAAACAATAAT
>BQKN01064909.1:313032-337854 GCA_022839385.1 Asparagus kiusianus | reverse complement strand
ATCTCATCACAATGGGTCATACTCTTCCTACTTAAGGTCTCAAAGGAGCACTCGGTTTCCTTGCATTTTATTTATTTATTTATTTATTTCATTTTTTATGAAGATCCCGTCATAATTAACACCTATTGACGTGACAGCCATACTTCTGAGGGTGCGATGCTAGGCACTCGGTGCAACAGACTTTAGGATCCCTTTTTTTAGAAGGCCGAGTGTTTCTCTAGTAACCAAAAAATAGTCCAAGTCACAAAAGGAGCCTAGATACTAATTAGATGGATTAAGCCAAAGCGATGCTTATTTATTCTAATGTCTAGAGTCAAATATCGGCAAAGTGGAACTCGAACATATGACATCCTAATCAACTGGACATGAAACATAGATTTTTTTAACAACGAGGCATGTGAAATGAATGATGTACGTGTTGAAAGGATTTTCAAACAGTGGTACTCTTTTCTTTTTCTTCTCTCTCTCTCTCTCTCTCTCTCTCTCTCTCTCTCTCTCTCTCTCTTTAAACTGGAAAATTAATAAAAAAGAAACATAGAAAACAAGCACTCAAAAATACGTAGAAAAACACACCAAAGCATACATAAAGACATAAAACATCATCCTAACAGACCCACTCCCCCATGCTTGAATTGCACATTGTCCGCAATGTGTAAATAACTAAAAAGAGGAAGAGAAAACGGACTCACTTCTCATTGTGGTGATGGTGGAGATGGATAACTATGAAGTAAGGACCATTGGTGCATATGTTGCGTCAAATCATACATTGTTCCAAGTGTATTGCCAAAATTGTCCAAGCGGGTGGCCATGATGAGAATAGATCTAGAAGTTTCAGATGTTGAATGGAAGAATATGGGCTATGAAGGTTGGCGTTACTCTGGGCAGAACGGCAAGGGTGGTGGTTGTTTGGATTGTGATTGGTGGTGGTGTTGAGGCCCAAGTGATCAGGAGAAGGGAGGCGGTAGTGGCAGTTTGGGTTTTTAATGGAGAGGTCAGAAGTTGGTAGGAGAGATAGAATAAAATATTAAATTGGAGAATACGAAAATTAATATTGGGGGAGGTTGCCGGCGCTGGTTGTGAGGGAAGGTTAGAGGTGCTTGGGCTCTTTAGGGAAGTAAGTGGGTTTTGGGAACGTTTGGGTTTTGGTGTAGTTAATGAGGGAGATGGAAATTAATGGGGATTGATAGGCTTTTGGGGAGGTGGGAAATTAATTGGGAGGTCAGTGGTGGTTTCGAAGGGGAGGTTTGAATGAGGAAGAAGTGAGGACAGGAGGGTCTGGTAAATATTTTTTTTTTGTTAAGGATGTGGTAGGTGCCACACCTTGGTGTGGTAGGGTCTGGAATGGTTGAGTTTTCTGGTGTCTAGCCTATCAGGGGTGCGGCGGACTCTGGAAGCGAAGTGAAGACTGTCGCCCGACAGCTACACGGCTCTGTCTGTGGACACATCCTGGCCGTGTAAACTGACTATTCAACATTTTTCTATAGTTTTCTCAACTTCAATTCAACATATCAATTCTGGTTGTTCTTTATCCTTGAACTTTTTGCTACCCATCTCGTTATCAATCTGTGCATCAATTCACGTCAACCTAATTAGAAAACTAATTAAAATTAAACACTAGTAAGAAAAATAGAGTGAAAGAAAAGCTTAGGTTGCCTCCCAAGAAGCACTCGTTTATGGTCATGAGCTTGACCCCTTCAATGCTCATGATGATGATAGATTGGGAAAGGTAAAAGTACCAAACTTCTCGATCGGAGTGCCTGTGAAATAGTGCTTTAACCATTGTACATTGACCTTGAAGGTTCTCGTGGCCTTATTCCATACTTCAACAACTCTAAATGGGTATACCTTACGCACTTGGAATGGCTCTGACCACCTCGAATGAAGTTTGCCTGGAAAAAGATTGAGTCGAGAATTAAATAGAAGTATCAAGTCTCCTTCTGTAAACTCTTTACGGAGGATGTGTTAATCGTGCCACTTCTTTGTTCTTTCTTTGTAAATCTTGGCATTTTTATACGCATCCAACCTCAATTCATCAAGTTCATTGAGTTGGAGCTTTCTCCGTTCTCCTGCTTCTTTCAAATCCAAATGAATGCTCTTGATAGCCCAATGTGTCTTTTGTTCTACCTTAGGTGCAGTTTTTCCTTCATAAACCTGTTCTGGACTTTTTCTGCTACTTTTTGACATGGCTGTGTCCACGGACACAACCTGGTCATTCAACCCCTTTGCAATTTCGGGCCACTGCATCAGGTTCTTTGATGTAGGTGGTTTTGGTGTAGGTGGGGCTTTCATTAAGCATTGTAACATAGGAAGTTATTTCCTGATCATCATCAACTGGTGCCTCATTCTCTACTAAGCATTTCTCAAGTGGATCACTTGAGATATATCTAGTAAAGTCTCATCTAACCACCATGTCAACTGTATCAATCCTGCAACAAGTATCATCAATTAGTAGGAATTTCATAGCTGAAAACAAGTCAAAATTCATCTTTTCACCCCTATATTGAGAGAGAGCTTTCCATTCTTCACATCAATCATCACGCCAGCGGTAGCAAGGAAAGGTCTTCCCAATATAATGGGGATTTGAAAATTCTCCTCAATTTCAAGAATAACAAAATCGACTGGAATATAGAATTTACCAACCTGGATAGGTACATCTTCTAATATACTTACCGGATGTTTAACCCATCGAACTGCTAATTGGAGGGAGATAGTGGTAGGCTTCAAGTCTCTCATCTGCAGCTTGTTACATATAGACAATGTCATAAGACTGACACTAGCACCAAGATCACATAGAGCACGATTAATTGATATATCACTAATTATACAAGGAATATAAAAGGAACCAGGGTCTTTAAGCTTAGGTGGTAACTTATTTTGAATTATGTCACTACACTCCTAAGTTAAGGCTACAGTTTCATACTCCTCTAATCATCTCTTGTTTGACAAAATCTCTTTTAAGGATTTGGCATAGGAGGGCATTTGGGAAATGTCTTCAACAAATGGGATGTTAATATGCAATTTTTTAAATATTTCTATGAATTTACCAAACTTTTTTTCCAATTTAGCTTTAACTTGCCTTTGAGGGAAGGGTAGTGGGGGCTTGTAAGGTGCAGGTGCAACATATCTCTCAACCTTCTCTCCTTTCTCGCCAGCATCTTCTTTTTCACTTGTCACTAGCTTCTCATTCTCATCAACTACATCCCTATTATCACTCCTCGTCATTGGTTCCTCTAACTTTTTTCCACTCCTAAGCGTGATGACATTGATAGATCCCTTAGGGTTGGTTTCAGGTTGTCCAGGAAACATCCCTGAAGATCTAGAAGAAAAGCTAAATTGCTGGGCTAATTGAGTGATCTGCTTCTCTAGCATTTTGTTGTGGGTGGCTAAAGAATAAACTTTAGAGGCTAGGTTCTTAATGGCATCATTCATGATCCTATTCTGATTTCTGAATTCTTCATTCTGCTTATTTTGAGATTTCACAAAATTTTCTATCAAACTCTCCAAGTTGGACTTTTGGGGACTAGGGTAAAGGAGTCAGGGGCCTAAAAACCTGGAGGTCGAAAATTTGATTGGGGAGTCAGGTTCTGGGGTGGATTTTTATAAGATAAGTTAGGATGATTTCTTCATCCCGGGTTGGACGTATTGGAAAATGGATCCCCTTTTTGATTAAAATTATTCATATAATTAACATGTTCAGATAGTGGTACATCAAGAGAAGGGGAGTTTCCAATCTAACATTCCACAGCAGAATGTCCAATGATACCACATATTTAACAGTTAGTAGCGTTAGATGCTACTGAATTCATGCCCATCTTGTCAAATTTCTAAAATAAAGCATCTACTTTAGAAGCAATGTGGTCTAATGCATCTACATCATACCTCCCGCTCTTTTTGGGTAAAGAGAGCTCACCTGACCATTGAAAATGGTTCTGTGCTATATCCTCTACGAGTTGTTTTGCATCTCGCACACTTTTATTCATTAAAGGCTCACCAGTTGCAGCATCCACGGTCATCCTAGTTTTGTAGAGAAGACCGTTGTAGAAGGTGTGGATTATAAGCCAATCCTTCAACCCATGATGTGGACACATCCTTAGAAGATACTTGTACCTCTCCAAGCATCATGCAATGACCCCCCTTCTTTCTGAGTGAAGGTCGTTATCTGATCCTCAACTGGGATGTTTTACTTAGAGGAAGTATTTAGTAAGGAATGCTTCTGAGAGTTGGTCCCAAGTGGTGATGGAGTCTGGTGGAAGTGAATGTAGCCAAGCCCTTGCTTTGTCCCTTAGTGAGAAGGGGAACAACCTTAGCTTGATCGCGTCGTCTGACACTCCATTCATCTTCAGGGTGTCACAATACTCCAGAAATATTGAGATGTAGAGATTTGGATCTTCAGTTGGAGTACCCCCAAACTAGTTTTGCTGAACCATGGAGAGGAGTGAAGGCTTGAGTTCGAAGTTATTGGCAGCAACATTAGGCTTCACGATGCTAGATTAGGAGTTATGTGTGGTTGGTGATGCAAACTCCTTTAAAGACCGATCATGGTTGCCTTGGTTATCTTGGTCTCCCATATTTTTACTTTTCAAATTGTCCTTTACTTCTCGTACCCTCTTCCTAATATGACGCAAGGTTCTCTCAATCTCAGGATCACACTCGACTGGTTCTCCAAGGCGTAAGGATCTGGGCATACAAAGGTGTATGCACAAGAAAACAAAGGAACAAGTCAAATATAAAAAAAATAAAAAATAAAAAAAATGAAAGAAAAAGTCTAGTCTAGTCAAACAATAAACAAGTCAATATTAACAATGCCGAAGTCCCCGACAACGGCGCCAAAAACTTGTTCACTCAAATTCGCAAGTGTACGGATGTCGTTGTAGCAATACAATGTCGTATCTTTAGGGACTTCGTTGTTAATTACTAATTTTCACTATTTTGTGACTATCTAAACCAATCGTGCTAAAAAGTATGATTTTTAACTATCAATAACGAATGCGCTAACTAGCGAATCCACTCAATTGAAAGAATCTAGGATTGACCTTCAAGGAGATGCAAGGATCAATAACGAATGCGCTAACTAGAAAAGATGCAAGGAAATAAGCAAGCAATCAAGGAGAAACAACTAAATTCGTTTGAACATGCTTGTAGACTTGCGTGTTCATTTGAACATGGCTTGATCTTGCTCCGACTAATTCAACTCATGACTTAATTAGTATTTTCAAATACACATCTAACCCATTATTCAACAAATTAGCACAATCCATAGTCACACTAGATAGGCTCTAAGAATCTACTACTCTTTCCATATGCATTTTCAAATCCTCAGAATCGCACAATTCACCATTATCAAAGCTACTAGTGATAGAGTCTGAGGTCAAAGGCCTTCGAGCTCCGCCAACACTTGGAGGGCAAAAAGCGATACCCCGCCTCTGCTTCTTCCTCCACGACCGTGCCGACGACGGGGAGGACTCCCTCCACCCTGGCTCCGCCGCCCCCGTCCACCCCAACTAAATAACCTCCTCCTCAAGGTCGACTTGAAGCCCCCCTCCCCCTCTTCCTCCTCCCTCCCCCTCTTCCTCCTCCCTCCCCCTCCTCCTCCTCCCCAGCACGCCAAGATCTTCACCGTCACTCCCGCGTCTACTTCTTCCTTCACAGTCGCGCCGACGGGGAGGACTCCCTCCATCCTGGCTCGAAGACCCCCTCCCCCCCCACCTACAGCACGCCGAGAGCTTCGTCGCCGCTCCCGTCTGCGAGGGTAGGAACGCTTCTCTGAGGCGAACTGTTTTTAGCATGAGAAGAGAGAAGAGAGAAGATAGAGAGGGCAGACATGTTTTTGGGGGAAATGGTTAAGGGTATTTTAGGGATTTGACATATACTCTCTCCATGTGCTGTTTTGGAAATATAAAAGAGGGCTGAAACATAACTACTTCTTGGGTTAGGAGCTTTGTCACCTAAAAAATAATACGGAGGGCTGGCCACATCCTCTTTTTTTAGGGGGGGGGGGGCTTGACATATTTTTCCAAAAAAAAGTTGTAATAAGTTCAAATTTTTATTGATGCTACTCCCCGCTCGCTTGCTAGCTCCTATATATAGTCGCCTCCACCACTTTCATTTTCAAAACTTCGCCCCTCCAATTCTAGTGACGAGGAGAAATTTTGAGGAGCTCTGAGAGAAAATTTCAGGTAAAGGTTACACCCTTCACCCTTCGATCTAGCTCTGTCATTTGTGAATTAGATCTAGAATTTTCTTTTCTGAAGCGTTAATTGCTCGAATTTATAATTCCTTTCCTGTAATCAAGATTTTTCTCCATATCCGTAATTTTTTATGATGAACTTCTCTTGATCTGTGAAAAGTATCTCAATCTATGCTTTAGTTTTTCTTACTGGTTTTTTCTTTTTCTCCTAAATTGCTCGAATTTTTGTCCTAATTTGATCGGATTTCTCACTTGTAAAACTTCGATCTAGCTCTTTGATTTGTGGATTCGATCTGGAATTTTCTTTCCTGTAGCGTTAATTGCTAGAATTTCTAATTCCCTTGCTGGATCCTAAATTTTTTCCCCCTTCCTTTTTGATTAATTTTCATGATTAGTTTCCCTTGATTTGGCGATGAGTATCTCACAGGCGCAATTTTGTTTTGATGCACAAATCGATATCTACTTTTTTTATCAAGATTTTTTTTTTGCATGTTTCTTCATAATTTCTTTAAACTGTGAAAACGATCTTCATCTATCCTCCAGTTTTTTGCTTCAAAAAAAATTAAAAAAAATCTATCCTCTAGTTTTCTTACTGATTTCCCCCCCTATTATCTCTCGTAATTTGAATGGGCTCTCTTAAATACGAACTCATGGTCTTAAACTATGAAAAGACTGATTCATTTTAATTTATGAAGGGAATTTGTGATTCTTTGTTACCTTTTCTTAATTTGTAGAATTTTTCATGGATAGAACAGCTTTAAAACTAGATCTGATATTATCAGTCTATTTCTTCTTAGATTTGTTTATGAACATGTACGATTCTTACTGCTCTTAAATTCTACTGTAGATTTGTGGGAAGGATTGGATCTTATTCAGAGCATAAAGGATGTCAAATGTTAAGGTTTGTGTGCGATTTAGACCTCTGTCCTCAAGGGAGAGAAGAATCTGCGGAGATGATATATGCTTTGATCGTTTAGATGAAGAGTCATTTGTATTCAAGGTTCACCTTTTTAAAGCTTATCACTTTCTTATTTGTTTCAGAATATCTTATGTTTATAAGGGTTTAATGCTGACAGGATGAGAAAGGAGAAGATACTACATTTTGTTTTGACAGGGTTTTCTATCAGGATGCCGAACAGAGGGATCTCTATGAGTTTCTAGCTATGTCTATAGTTCAAGGTTGCGTCACTTTTTAACAACTATAGAAGGATTTGTATATACCTTTGCTTGCTTTTTTTCCACTGCTCCTTACAAGTTATTAACTGTTTTCATAAACAGACACTGTAAATGGGATTAACGGGACCATCATCACTTATGGACAGGTGAGTGCAATAGTTAAGCTGACATATTTTCTGATTAGGTTTCCTTTTAAATGCAAATATTTACTGCCATAGAATTATACATGGAGACATGTTGGATTTGAATTTGCATGTCTTATATGCTTCAATTGGTTCTTTTGCGCAAAGAAAAAAAAATTGATACGAATCATGTAACTGTGGTCTTCCATAATCAGAATTACACATTGTTTCTTTAGCATCAGAAAAGGGATAGACACAACAGGATTATTTTTATTTAGAAGGAATCAATCAATTTTCATGTAATAACATGTTCTTACATTTTGAACAAAGCTATGGGCCGTTTTATATATGATTTTGTGATGCTTGTTGTTATTGTGAAGCTGTGTTTGCAGACACTTACATTGTGAAGCGGTGTCATGACAGACATGCTTATCATATGTATATCTAGATTTTGGCACATGTAGGTGTTTCATATCCATGCCAGTATACCATGTCCTGCGACATATTATAAAGTGATACTCAAGGAAATATGTAAATAAATGGACTTCTATTAAGTTTGATAGCAAATCTTCAATTTATGACATCTTGACGAAACTATGACATCTTGAATGATCTGTCAGATATGTGTTCTTTCTCTTACTTCTGATTACTGCCTTAGTGCCTTCTAATAACGGGCGATTATCTTATTTGTAATGTATAATAGAGAGCATTTAAAGCACTCATGATTTCTATTCCTTATCAATTTTATGAATGCATTTCACTGTTCTCTGCTGCAATCTTTTATTTCTCATGTAAGAGTACATTTCTGGAGCTTTTCTTATTTAAATGCCATTTGACCCATTTTACCTGTGATCGTTGCATATGAACTTTGGAGCAGACTGGAGCAGGAAAGACGTACAGCTTGGAGGTCAATTAAAACGCTCTTAATTGTTTTCAAACCCATTAATTACTGCTTGTTGTTTGTATTTCTGACACTCTCATATCTTGAACAGGGCCTGGGTATTTTAGAGTTTGATGAACGTCGTAAAGGGCTGTTGCCACGAGTCATAGATGGACTTTTTGAATGTCTAAAATCTTCTACCGATATGTCTGCACACACCATTAAAATTTCCATGGTATTAGAAACCCTATCCTAGGTTTCTGGTTCTTATCTTTCTTGGAGCTTCCTTTTTGTTTGTTACTGATGTTCTGTTGCTGTTTTAGGTGGAGATCTATATGGAGAGAGTAAGGTTTGTAGCTGCTTCAAAATTTGTAATTCTATATAACAACAAACAAACGACAAGAATCCAATGAATTCACACTTTCACATTAATATATGCTTCAACATGGAGTAGAAATGAACTACTTAGTTTGTACTTTAGGGATCTTTTGGATGTATCAAAAGACAACCTGCAAATCAGGGAGGGGAAAGGCCAAGGAATTTATCTTTCTGGGGCAACTGAGGCAAGCTCCAAATTTATAAATTATATATCTCTTCAGAAATGAATCTTTCCTCCACTTATCTTCCAGTTTCAAACTTAAATGAGCACCAGTAGCATTATTTGTGCACTTCTCTTTCAGGTATCTATTTCAGACCTCACAGAAGCCATAGCCTTGATTAATGTAAGATTTGCAGTTAATGTTTGAAATCAATCTCAACTGTCAGTATCTCTTTTTATGAAATGTGCAGTTATTATTGGCTAACTAATTTGTAAATAATAATGCAGCGTGGAATTGCTAATAAAGCAGTTGGATCTACACGTATCCTGAGTTGTTTCTTTTATACTTGTTTTCCCTTTTTTATCATTCAGCATCCGTTTCATGTATTTTTTTGGAGACCTTAACATAGACAGAAATGAACGTGACAAGTAGCAGAAGCCACTGTCTTTATACATTGTCAGTTCAGTATGAATCTGCAGTTGATGGGAAGTAAGTTTTTGAACTTTACTAGTTCAGCTCGTTACAAGTTTGCATCTTGCTAGGAGACTAGAAATCCTGAAGCAGATATTAGTTAAAGTATGTGGTTTTTCCCAAATAATTGGGGTTGGCTACTGAAACCTTTTTCTCCACTAATTCCCGCTAGGTTTACCTGAATTAGTAAATTAATGACTATTGGATCCTTATTGACATGTAATTTCGATGAAAGGAGAAGAAGTGGCGGAGCCACATGGGGCTTGCCCTGGGCAGCTGCCCAGGGCAAGAAAGTGAAATCGGGGAGCCCCGTTGTCGACTTCTGGAGGCCCGTCGTCGACTCTGACGAGGGGAGTCCCTCGACGGCCGAGCTCGAGGAGCTTCTCCTCGCTTCCCCGCTCAAAGCTAGCTTTTGTACCGATTCCGACGACGGAGGAGCAGGAGGACGAGGCATCTCCTTCGCCGATGTTTGCACCTTGGGATTCATCGCCAGCCAGGATTATTTTTTCGCCCAGGGCAAAAAAAAATCCTGGCTACGCCACTAAGAAAAGTGATTTATCTTTCTTAACGAGTAATTCCTTAATGAGTACATAGTCGAGAGCTAAACATGTAAATGTAGAAATCTCCCATTAATGTTGAAGAAGAATTTGTTGGATACGGTCCTAGCTGAAATATCTGTTATCTACAAATTTGAATAGCTCTCATCTTGTTTTCTTCATTTCTTGAACTGACACTAAAAATTGTGTATGTGATGAGGGTAAATTTCTGAGACTATATATATCTCTTAGGATTGTATTACTGTTTGTGATCAATGTGACATCAGGAAGACTTGTGCTCCTAGACTATAATACACTTTCTGCTTTAAATTACTATAAGGGAAGCTATATTAAAGATTTACAATGACATTGCCAGGGTAAAGTCTGGAAAACTTATGCTTGTGGACTTAGCTGGTTCCGAGAAAGTTGAGAAAACTGGTGCTGAGGGTAAAGTCCTTGAAGAAGCAAAAACCATTAACAAATCTCTCTCAGCTCTTGGGAATGTAATCAATGCTTTGACAACTGGTAAGAAGAACACAGAAAATTAAACTAATACTTGTTAAAAAAAATTATTTATGTTAGTGAGGAATGATGAAGACGTCCTAATTTTATGGCTTTAGGTAAAAGGAGTCATATACCTTACCGCAGTTCTAAGCTTACTCGCATTCTTGAGGATTCATTGGTTAGTAATTCTTTACTTCAGATTCACCAGATTCTTAGTGGTCCCATATGTGTTGCAAACTGCTACAGGGTGGGAATTCTAGAACTGCACTGCTTTGCTGCTGCTCTCCTAGTTCATCCAATACTTTAGAAAGCCTGTCTACTCTCCGCTTCGGAACTAGGCATGTCTTTTTCACAAAACATGTAAATCTAATTTCATGATCTAAAGATACCGACGTAATTAGTTTTTGGAAATTTTCCAGAGCAAAGCTGATAAAGCCACAACGACAAGAGGAAATATTTGAGGAGGTTTCTAATGGAATATCACAGGTCTATTTCCTTGATGTTAGCTGTCATCTTTGTTTTCATTTGTGCATTTTGTTTCTTAGCCATTCTCGCTTCTGTGACTTTGCAGGAAGAAGATTTGGTAGATGCTGATCTTAGCACGGCACAGGGAACTATCCCTCAGTTTGAAATACAGCAGGTTTATCTAGTTAATCTTGGCATCACTAGATGCAGTGCATCAACATATATACATTCTACATGTAGAAAACCATGATATGTGACTCATGCAAACCTGTTTCAGGTTATCCTTGATCCTGTCTCATTGCATCAGACTTTTAAAGAACTCAGAAATGAGGTGTTGAAGCTAATCTTTAAATACTGCAAACGTATATGGCATTCTAAATTTTCTGTCTACATTGATGTATGTTGTCTGCTGCATGTATTATATCCTGGGCCATTGCAGATGATAAGGATGAATGAAGCACTGGGGGGCATACTCCAAACTCAAAGACGTACACTTGAAACTGGAAGAACTACTCTCCAGTGGCTTCAGGGTATTAATTCTGCAGCTTTCATAGTTTGCATCTTTGTTATTCTTAACATGGCTAAAGTATTTCTTTTGCACTGAAGTCAATGAACACCGGTCTGGTATACTATTCAATCTTACTACTGTTACTTGCTAAACATTTTGGATAGACGCTTACCATAGGAAAATACGTAGCTTTTTTGCTATAGGAAAGAAATAGTGTAAGGTGATGGTTTTCTTCTTCTTCGTCTTCTTTTCTGTGCATGGCTCAATGTATTTTAGAATTTGGAGGAGTTAAAATAGGCTGTTGTACCCCAAGTTTCTTTATGAATGTTGATTTTTTAACAATGGCTATGAGAGATGTGACTTGCTCCGTTAAAAGACTGTTAGCGTCAAGTTTGTAGATTTCACAGAATTTTGCATTTCTTTTTTTTTTTCGCCTTAATTTTCTTTTTCTTTTGATGATGATTTTTGCAAGAAGTTTGATATGAGGTAAAAACACTTTGTTTTATTATTAAGTAGTTGTGATTATTTAGTATGTGAACAGTATGTTGTAAATACGTTAGCGGCTATTCCGTGAAGTACAGGACGTTGAAGGCCTTTGTCCTCCACTGAACGCTGGTGCTCCTACGAACTGATTGCTTTTTAGTTTTTAACATGGATTGTTTGATCTGATCGATTGATTAGAAAACTTGTTGTATTATTATTAGATGATAATAGGAAGAGAAGCAAAAGAAAACACGGTAGCTGCAATCTCTCTCAGCTCGCGAAGACCTATGAGCTAAGATACTAGGCTGGGAAAGTTTGGGATTTCGACAGCCTATCATATTTAGAGTATAATCGGCTTGATATCAGTAACGCAACTATACGATGTCCAATGTCCATGAAGAACACGGTTGAAAGAACCAGAGCCATATTGGACCGAATTCATACCTTGGTAATAAGATAATAGAAATAAGATGATAATAATAATAATAATAATAATGATAATAATAATAATAATAATAACTACAATTCCATACATTGTAGAGCTAATAGCTCCGCATAGAGCATAATGGTTCTCTCCTGTATATTTATATCTTCAGAAGCAGATATCGAAGACATGGATACGGTCACACAATGGATCTATAACACCCTGGGTCCTCATTTCTTTCAGCGGAGCTAATTTTGAAGTATTATATGCTCAAAAGAGAAGACAAAAAAATAAAGAAAAAAGAAAGAAAAATCGAATTTGATTATATTCCTTGTATTCCTTCTTCCTTTCGTCTCATTTTGATCCTGATACTGCTCAAAGATAGAGATGCCAATTTAAAATTATAAATACAATGCTGAGGCCCAGGAGGATCAGGCATTTATTTCGCCACATTTTATCTAGAAATGATCACAGATGATGCTTTAAAAATGAAAATCATATATATACATAAACCAACACATTTTTCAAAGACTCCACGGAGAAGTAAAGTCTTGAACCCTCACAGATTCAAAGGAAAAAAACTGAAAGCAGTTTGTCCCCGGGAGCTTCAATGATCTTAGAAGACGAAACATTAAGCCCGTGTCTTGTTGTCAAACAATACGAAAGAAAAGCCATCACGGTCATATCAACAACTGAAAAGAGAATAAAATCCATGCAAGGATAAAACAATTTCTACACCACCACAAAAATTGATGCAACGGCTTTTCATGGAAAAAATTTATATAATAGCTCATACAATCTCATATACTGTATGCCAGACACATTAATCTCTCTCAGTCATGAACCAAAATGACAAATAATAAATTTGAACAGCGAGACCTCTTCGACAATGTCAGCTGATTACAGAACTACATGATCCTGTAATGAAAAAGAAACAATGACTCATAATATAAGAAGCTCACATGATAAAAGTATGTGCTAGTGATCATGAGGGTTATTATAGTGATTTAGGAAGCTCACATGGCAAGGAATTTTTTTTTTGAGGAAAGCATGTGCACATATAAACAAACAATAAAAGAATAAATTCAATTTACAAGCTGAAAACCAATCTACAATCTTTTATGGGGCTAGGCATTAACCAAAAGGACGAGAAGGCAATTATAGGGAATTAGGGTCTTTCAGGCATATCAATTCCTTTAGAAGGGAGAAGGCAGTTTTTCACTTTTAACTTCTTTATTTCTTATTTTTGGGCATTTTTACAGGTCATATCATAGGTTAATATAGCCAAAGCCACTGCACGCGTTGTCCATGAAAAAAATGATGTGGATTGTTGCTAATAGTTTCCTACTGGCACTTGCTTTTATGTTACATAGATTCTATAACAGGTTTTTGTGTGTAAATAGAACAATACTTATGTTAGTGTATAAAACTGTAACTCTCACAACATTGGAGTCTTGGTGCGGTAGAACGAACATTTAACAATCTAAGAGAAGTGTAAACTCATATTACATTACTAGTTTAAAATATAACTTCATGAGAACCTTGAAATAAGGCAATCAAAATGTGGTCACAGACTCAAAAAAAAATGGCCATAAATCTGCTGATTATAATTGGCGCATTGTGTTGTGGCTAGATAATCTTCCCTCCACGCTTGTCAATACGTGCTATGACCCAACTTTCAACAAAATTCTTCTAAAAAATTCCAATGTTGTCGGAAACAGATATATAATAGGTCGTGATAAGTTGAAGAAGTTGTTGAGCTTGAATCAGATAAACAGAAAAAGAAAGGTCAATAGGTTATGGAACAAAAGTTACGAAAATCCAAAACTTCTAGGTTGATATTAAAGGTTGGATAAAGAAAGTTCCTTGTTTAGGAATTACCAATGGTATTAGAGCCTCAAATCAGCCAGAAATATGCCGAACAAAGAACAGCCACATAAAAAAACTCCTTGTTCAGGGCATCACACATGGTATCATATCCTAAGCACAGCTGATGGTAGCAGAACTAAGTAACATGTGAAGCTCAGTGTTATACAAATCAACACGTCACACAACAAGGGGATGTATTGAATTTGAGGGTCATCTCTTTGAATTCGTTAGAGCCACCTCTAGAATTCATGGGGGCCATCTCTAAAGTCCAACCCATTTGGTGAAGGGTCAAAATGGCACATGTAAAAAACCCATCGAACTCAAGAACATATATAACTAGTAAATATAAGGGAACAATCTTGGAATGCTTCTATAGTTATGCATTCTCCAAATGTAACAGTTTTAGGATGAATGGCCTCTTGGGAAGTTGCTTGCACAGAGATTTACATGCTGCCCGAATCAGTTTGTTTTTAACAACATAACAGAGGATAATTGAAGCTTATAGTTAAAGAATTTGGTCGTGATCAATACTAGATGATGCCATTATCATAACCTAACACAGGGCAGAAACTTGCACAAAGAGTTTCCAACTCATTTAAACCTCAGATCCAAGAAACAACTTTCGCCCCATTTGGTACGTGGGAATCGTGTGAAGTGAGAATGGAATGAAGCAAGGAATGAAATTAATGTGGGAACGGAATGCTCAATTTCATTCTCATGTTTGGATACAATTTCAAGAATGAAGTGAGAATGGATATCTTTGGAAGTTGCATATTTTTTTGATTCCCACTTAAATTGGAATGCCTATTCCCTACCATCTCATGGGAAACACTCATTTCAACATAAAGTGGGAATGAAGGGGAAGTGAGAATGGGCATTCTAGCTTCCAAAAAGAGCTTGTGTTTGATACGAAGGAATGAGAAGTGAGAATTATCATTCCATTCCCGCTCATTCCCGTGTACCAAACAAGGGCCTTTAGATGTTGTAATCTCAAAAAGAGAAGGGGAAAAAACATCAAAGTAATAATACATGCTTTGGTCAGTCATGCAAAACTTTGGAAAGTATGTTAAAAGGTATGGCTAATTTTAGAAAACCCCCTTGAACTTTGAGGAGTGTTGCATGTATCCCCTTGAACTATTTTAATTCGAGAAGCACCCCAAACTTTGGGGGTGTTGCAAATAACACCCAAACTTTTTGTCCTAACTAACCCTCTGACGGTGTTAATGGCCTTTATAAAAAGATTAAAAAACCCTTTAAAACTAACTCATCATTAAATCAAATTAAATTAATTAATCACTACTTAAATTGGTACTCAGACATTACAATGTGAGGGTTTTTTCGGAAAAATTTATTAAAACAAAAGAGGGTAATTTATGAGGGCTTAAGAGTGTTTTCCTCTTTTTTGTCACGTGCTTAGGGCGTGACACGTTAGACATAATGGTATTGCTTTGGGTTAGTTAAGTGAAAAGATTTCTTGTGGGTTTAGTGGAATTAAAAAAAAGTCCACGGGAATTATCTGCAACACCCTAAAAGTTCAGGGATTTTTTCTCAAATTTAAATAGTACAAGGGGTTATCTGCAATACCCAACAAAATTTGAGGGGGGTTTTCCAAAATCAACCCTAGAAGGTATCTATTACTATTATTAATAGAAGCCAGGCTTTAGGACCTGTGAGCTTCATTTTCGAAAACACAAAATTACCCTCAAAATTCAAATGACTTAAAAATTAATTTGAGGGCAAATGTGGGAAAAATCTAATAATTCTACCGAACTCCCTAAACAAACAATAACTGCTCCCCCCACATGCAAAGTTTGGCATATGTTAACAACTTCCTTCTCCACAGAATTATTGCATGTTGGTGAGAAGGTAGCAAAGGTTTTAAATGTCAGCCAACATGTCCGACATGTCGTCCGACATATCGGTTTGAGGGCTTGACTGATACGACATGGACGTTTTTAACTCATATGTCGGTTTTCAGGGTCAAATCGAAAATATCAGGGTCATATCAGCCTATTTTTTAGCTTTGAAAAATCGACAGATATGGTACTTTTTTTAAGATCTGTTTTTTGTTATCGGGTTTGGGTTTAGTGATAAATACCCAAACTCGTTTGACCCGTTCTCATGTTTAATGGTTTCTTATGAACCCGATAGAAAGAATTTATGAACCCAAATCCATATATTATTTACTTTTTTATATGTTTAGTCTATAGAATTTATAAAGTATGCTTATATTGAATTTATGAATACTTAGATTACATTTAGGACATGATATTATACATATGCGCACTACCTGATATGACAATCCGATATTTAGTCAATGTCCCCCCGATATATCCCCGATTTCCGCTATCCGACATGGATTTCAGCCATCCGACATGAACCCGACATCCGACATTTAAAACCTTGGAAGGTAGAGATGAAGCTTTTGGAGCTTTGGTTAGTGCTTCTTCCATTCAAGCCGACTTTCTTTTTTTATAGCTCAAGTCGACTTTCTTTCTGTTTTTTTACTATGCACAAGTATATTGTGTCAAGCACGCATCGCGTGCACTAGAATACTAGTTATGAACTAAAGAAAACCAAGAGGAATATAATCAGAAGTTAATTTTTAGGGGGGAAATGTTCTCAATATCTAGAATAAAACATTTAACTTTCAGGATCCTTTAACCTAACTGCCAGCTTGGTACTATGTGCTGAGTCTGCTGACAGTGTTTCTAGATCCAAGCTTAGGCATTAATTGCTAGTCTGAAATTGTCACTCTGTCCTGTTACCTAAAAGCTTCCAGTTGCAAACCAATGACGATGTAGCAACAATCTCAGACTTTAATGTTATTCCCTACTAAACTTCATGGTTCTCCGCCAAACCATGCATTTGGTATTCAGATGCCATGTACTGTATAGTGTGGCTTATGCAGAGATGAAATATACATAAGATGCAAAAACTGAGACCAGACCCACTTGCACAGTTGCCATTACTTTCTCAAGCATTTTGGCAAAAGCCCAAATTAGCTCCAAGGTCCTACCAGTGGCTAGTTTAATCTTGTACAGCAGGGGAAGCCTTTTTAAGCATTTCAAGAAAAAGAAACAATTTTGGCAGAATAGGAGAAGACTGACAACCAGCAATAATTCTGACATAACATGATTTCATATATCCATTGTTGATATCAAATTTTCTGTAGCTGGATTTACGAGAGACGTTTGTATGTACTCATATGAGGGATTAAGGAACTAAACCATGTACTACCACAAGCATATAAAAAATAGACAGCACAACTTAATCTACAAGATGTTGCAAATCAGTGTCATCAGATTTGAGCTATTGTGATTTTCCAGTAAAATGACAGAAAAGGCATCCGATCTATGTTGCAAACCTGATTACATTGAGATAGAACAAAATAGTTTGATTCATAACACATAAATAGGGAAATGATGAAAGGCAACTGATCAACTGAAATGTTTCATCTATTCATACAGAACTACATAAATACAACTTCTGCAAAGCAATACCAAAAGTGCACTATACGTACCAACAATATTTTAGGCATACAAAGACTTGAACAGTATTTACCTAGACAAGCTCAATGTAGGCCATCGGTGCATTGTCGCCACGCCTAGGTAGAGTTCTGATAATACGAGTATAGCCTCCATTTCTCTCGCCATATCTACCTTCGACCTCTGCAAACAAAGCATGGACTATCTGCTTCTCGTAGATGAATCCCAATGCTTGCCTCCTCTTGTGGAGAGACCCATCCTTGGCCAATGTTATCATTTTATCAACATATTTCCTCACTGCGCTTGCCCTTGCTCTAGTAGTCTTAATCCTACCATGTTTCAATAATTGTGTTGTGAGACCACGAAGTAATGCTTTTCTTTGATCCGGGGGCCTGTTAAGTTTTGGGACTCGTCTGCCATGTCTCATTGCATAGAATTTGCTCCCATTGTTAATGGACAAAAAATTCTGCTCATAGCCAGTACTGTCTGCAGCATTATTGGAAGGATAAATAGTCACTCAATCAGGATCCTCAATATAACAAAAAACTGACCGATTTCAAAATTCCTTTTTTATATATATATGTCAAATTCAAATTACAAAATATGAATTGAAATAGAAATCGTATACTTGACATCTTGATGGACTTTACAACCATATCCTCTAGTCATCGTTAATAAATAGAAAAGGATGATGAGTTAAATATATGTATTACGTAGTCAACAACAAATTTTTAAGAGGTGACTTTCTACTATTTAGTACACGCACCCCTCTTGCTCATAATCCTTCAGAGAATTTGCACTAATTGAATAGAGCTTACATCCATTTGATAGTCCCTCATTAGATGTCATCAAATTTTCATGGTGCCTTGTGCTCACAAACCAACCCCATTTTACGAGGAAAAGATGTAGATAACGATGATGAGTTAAAACAAATAGGAACTCAAACCCCTACTTCTCTCATTAATTGAGTAAATAAGCTTACATTTGGAGCATTTTCATTATGCATTAATAGAACCTAAACAAGAGAAACAAAGTATCAATTCTTAAAGCAAGTAAAAGTTCAACAGAATACTAAAGAATGAAATAAATAACTTAATAACCAAATACATAGTGACACTTGGACAAATCAAGACACAATGAGTCAGAAGTAAATATCTGAGAATATTCTGTACAGAAGATTTTATGTCTATAGTAAAATAATGTTGATGCACAGTAAAGTAGGAAGCCTAAAATACTTTGAAATATGAGATTTGGGTTTAGACAAGTCTTGACTAAACATAATCCTTACTTTTAGTAACTCAAGAAATAAGGTCCAAACTCATGTGCTTGGATCAAACGGATGTTTTCAGGCTTTAAGGTGATCAAAGCAGGCAAAAGAGGACCAGCATAGTGATGTACTCTAAGGTCAACAAGCTGAAGAAAGAGGATCCATTTTGAAAAACGGACTAGACGAATAATAAACATAATGAAAGCATTCACATTAAAAATAATATGAGGTTAACTTTCACACATATGAAAGCCCATCACAAGTTTCACCCTCAAGATGCCCAAGATTGTTTTTTTCCCCCTTTTCTTTTTCTAATTAGATGAAATTTCTCCAGAATGCAACCAGTCATTGATGTCGTTTGTGAGTACTATGAACGAGATGTCAAGATATATTAGGTTTGAGGTGTCGAATCTAATTGCACCCGGATCAAAGTAATTAATTTTTAAAAAAAAAAAACTTACGCACACCACAGCATTGCAGGTTAAGATTCAGCAAATGCGATCAATGTACCCACCAAAATTCAAAAGTGATGGGCCATGGATTATGTTCTACAACTAGTACCAATTGTTTATAGGCAGCCCCCTGCCTCGTTCCTAAGTTCCACAGTTCATTTCATCCAACTCAGCTTTTCAGCCAACAATGTCGTTGAGAGGGAGAGAGTGGGCTTATGCTTTAACAATTCGCCAATGCCTTAGGGGGAAAGAAAAAACTTAATCTTAACAAAAATAGCCTGCATTCGCAGCAAATACGAGTAGAATCTCAGCCTTATTAACGTAAACTAGAAAGAGAGATGAAATTTTAGAGGAACTGACCGGAACTGAGAAAAGGGGCGACGGGAGATAGGCCGGAGAAGGATCGCAGGGCCTTGATCCCTCCGCCGCCTGTCCTCAGCTTTGGGGAGGAGAAGTGGACGCGAGCAGCGGGGAGCGGGGGGAGGGCGGAGCGGAGGGAGGCCATGCTGAATGGAGGCAGGGAAACCACCGTTGAGGATGAAGAATAAGAAGCCGCCATGGCCATTGTTGGAGAGAGAGAGAGAGAGAGGAGGAGGAGGAAGCTCGGGGTTTTCGCTCTAACCCGGCCTTCACCTTTTGGCTAAGGATGTGCCATCATCCTTTCCTCATCCCATCTTTAAGGGGCGCTTGTATGTCTTTTACAAATTTGCCCTCACAAATACTCTACCCTCTCTTGGAATGGTTTGGGAAGTTTTAGGGCTTGTTTGGATTTGGAGGGGGTGAAGGGAAGTTAGGGGAACCTAGGGGAAGTTAAGTTAAGGGAAGGGAAGGGAATTTCTAAAACTTGTTTGGGAAACTAGTAAGGTGAATCAAGGGGAAGTTATTTCACCCCGTTTAGAAAGTGTAATAACGGGAAGGGAAGGGAAGGGAATGTATATAACTTGACATAAATACCCTTACATAAATACCCTCACATTTGTTTCTAAAAATTTAGCCATTGGATTTTGATCTTAGCTAGGGGTAAATATGTCTCTCTACATTTGTTGTATTCCCCCTCTTTACCTTCACCCCCATTACACCCCAAATTGGGGGGGAAGAAATCATGGTATTTTCTCACCTCCTTTCACCTCCCCTCACCCCTATTAACTTGCTATATTTACTTCCCAAACAAGGTTAAAAATTACCCTCCCTTCCCCTCACCCCCATTACCCTCAATCCAAACAGGGTCTTAGATACCAGAACAGTGTACATCGTTTTATTTAGATGCACTTGTTTTATATTCTGAATTTGTCACCGTGACGTGAAAAAAGAGAGAATAAATACATACTAGCATTATTGCAAGTCCAAATACATGTACCGTAGATCTTAAACTTATTTTTTCTAAATTTCATATAAAAAGAGCGAATTATTTTTTAGGGAAAAATGCTTCCAGCCCCCAAAACACAAGAAAACGTGCCCCCCTTCAAGACTTTTTCAACGGGTGCTTTGCTCCCAAAATGATCCGCGATTTTCTTCCAGCCCCCAAAACGAATCCTCAGGCATAACTCCGTTTAAACCTCTCATGAAATGCCCAAAATATCCCTACACAGCCTGTAACCGTCACCCTCTCACGTCGGAAACATGACGTTTCGACTGTAGGCAATAAATGGTGATTAGAATGCCGTTTTTGGGGGAGAATTCTCATTCCTCTCGAAAATTATCACCAGATATATTCCCCTTATTGCCGTAATAAAATTGCTGAGTTCCTCCCCATTCTATTACCCCAACTACTCTGTTCCTTCCACTTAATTCTCCTCAATAATAGCCTCTTCGATTCTTCAACTACTCCCTGTAATAAAATGACGGATGGATCTCTTCTATGCATGGTAACGAAGGTAAAAAGCAACAAAGATGGTGACGGTGTATTCGTCGTTATCAAAGAGAATACAGAAATAATCAGCTTGAAATATCAAGTGTCAGAAAAGACTTAAAATACCAATGCAATCTCTTTCGCTGAAGTTCATATGCGAAAGGGAAAAGATATTCAGTATTTCAATTGACAATGACGATGACTTAATTTTAATGTTCGAGTATTATCGGCATAATGGATTTACAGACGCGAATTTGTATGCTACATCCACTGGAGAATCCTCAACTTCGCAGAACACGCAGACTACGCCGAAAAATACGTAGGAATTACACTCCAGATTTCCTTATGAGTTCACTGATAGGTTTTGTCATTAGTTTTTAACATTATGCATTGATTGCTTAGGTAATGAGTTGGTTGTCAAGGTTTGGTTAAGGACTGGTTGTTAATGTTATTTGTTCGTTGTTACGTATACTAGTTGGTTGCTATGATAAGGTGTTTGATGTTAATTATATGCGTTTATTGTTAAGATCACGAGTCTGTCCTTAAGTATAAGGGTTAGTTGTTAAGGATATGTGTTGGCTGTTACGTTTATGAGTTCGTTGTTAAGGTTATCAGTTCGTTGCTGAGGCTATGTATTTTTATTACTACTTCAAGACAATACCGACAGAAAATTCTCGGTATGCAGATACCACGTTCACCCAAACCTGTAATGCTAAGTGTATTCCTAATGACAACCCCACCGGCGACTCGATCATGCTGCTGGAAGACATGCTTAACCACCAAACAAAGATCCCAACTGAGTAGCACACCTCCATACGTGAAGTTGGTCAGAAATTTGATAGTGTTGTTGAAGTTAGATTAGCACTTCAATACTATTCAACTGCTAAACTGTTCGAGTATGATTTTTACCACAATGAATAAAGGTGCATAAGAGTCTATTGCCGATTCAAGCACACACATGGTTGCCCTTGGATGTTGTTTGCTGCCCCGCTTAGAAATTCGTCTATCATGTCCATAAAGAATTTTGAATCTACCCACACCTGCGGTCAACATAGAGCAAATGCTGGCAACTCATTGGCATCAAGGAAGTTCATTGCTAGCCAAATACAAGCTGTTTTGAAGGTTAGACCAGATCTTCGTGCAGTTAATATCAAGAACGATATGCTCTCTAATTTTGACATCAATATTAACTACAGTAAAGCGTGGTGGGGCAAGGAGACAACTCAATAGGACCTGTTCGGTGACGATGATGAGGCTTACGATTCACTGAGATGGTATGTTCTTTTTTATTCTTCTGAAATCACTCTTACATTTTAGTTGCTAACTATACGTATTAGTTGTTAAAGTTGTTGGTTCGTCGTTAAGTATACGTGTTGGTTGTTAAGTTTGAAGATCAGTTGTCATGGTTATGAATCCGTTGCTAAATTTACTGCTTTATTGTTATATTCATGCAGGTATGAATTCATGGTGCATGCAACTAATCCAGGGAGTCATGTTGTTATTGACGCTGATGACGGGAGGTTTAGGTGATTGTTCATTAGTTAAAATGTCTACATTGAAGGGTTCATTGCTGGGTGCAGGCCTTTATTGTTTTTGGATGGAACATTTATTAAAAATCGCTACAGATGAATACTACTTAGTGCCACTGGGTATAACGGCAACCAGGGAATATTTCCCCTTGCTTATTGCGTATGCGACCAGGAGAATGAGGTTAACTGAAAATGGTTCTTACAATGATTGTGGACATTACTGTATGATAGGGAAAATCCTTACCAACCTCCACATCGACTGGTAATAATTTTTGACGCCGACAAGGGTATTAGGGCAGCAGTCAAGGAATTCTTTCCAGATGCATTTCATTCAAGATGTATTCTGCATCTAATCGTGAATTTCAAAAAGAAGATGAAGGATTTTGGGCATAAGGTAAATGTTACCACTATGTTGGGTGAGCTGTTACAATCTGCAGATTATAAGTTCATAATTTCTGAATGGGATGATGACATGAAAGAATTGGCAGCGATCGATCACAGGGCTTACATCACTGCAATGGAATACTCCCCCAAGAGATAGGTAAACACGCATTTTCCTGATATAAGGTAAGATAGCTTGGTTTCAACTTTATTTTATTACAGCATCGTTATAATTGTTTAGGTTAGAGTTAGCCTATAGTTTTTTGTTAAGGTTATATTTTTATTGTTATGGTTAGAATTATTCTGCTAGGGTTTTATTGTTAAGTTTAGAATTTTGTTGTTAATGTTAGTTCTTTAATGTTTAGGTTATGGTTTTATTATTAATGTTAGTGTTTTATTGTTAAGGTATGGCCATGTTACTTCAAACGTTGCTGAGTCCTTCAACAGCTGGATAAGAAAGGCACGATTATTGCGAATCTTACCTTTGGTTGAGATCATACGGAAGCAAATAATGGAGTGCATGCACGAAAGGAGGCTAGTGGGTCAGAAATGGTCTGGATACTTATGCCCGGAAGCGGAGATGGTGCTGTGCGATAATATTCAGCATGGTAGCTGTGCTTGGAGATTAAACATTCGACGGAAGATATTGTGGAGGTCGAGTCCAATAAAACTTGTAGTGTAGATTTGAAGAATCGGGCATGTTCTTGCAAGTCTTGGGACATCACCCGCATTCCTTGTAAACATGTGTGCGCTACAATTACATGGATGAGACGAGAAATTTATCAATATTATGATTGCTACATGACTGTTGACGTATTCAGAGCAAGTTATGCACTGATCATCTTTTCCATCTCAGATTACAAGAAATGCTTTGTACCGCCAGAAGAGCGAGTGTTAAAGCCTCCTCTCACAAAAAAAAACGTGGCAGACCATGCACTAGACGAATAAACAATAGGTCACTGAACACCCGTCCTGTTAAGTGCTCTCAATGCAACATGAAGGGTCACAATCGTACAACCTATAACGAGCCTATATAGTTTAGCATTTTATTGTCATATATATGGATTTTTTGTCTGGTATATCGTTACAAGTGATAAGGTCATGGCTTGGCTGTTAAGGTTACTAATTTGGTTGTTAAGTTTCTAACTTGTTTGTTGAAGTTTTGACTTGGTTGTCAAGTTTATCGATTGAATGTTAAGTTTACTGTTATCCACTTGCACTTGGTTGTCAGTGTCACCGATTGTTAAAGCCTCCTCTCATCAAAAAAAGACTGGGAAGACCATGTACTAGACAAGTTTGTTTTCTTAAAAATAGGTCGCTGGACACCCGTCCTGTTAAGTACTCTCGACACAACATAAAGGGTTACACACTAGTAGAAAAACGACCAAACTAGACGGAAAATTTTCGTCTAGATTATTCCGTCTAGTTTGGATCAAACTAGACGGAATATTCCGTCTAGTTTAACAAACGAGACGGAACAGTCAACCTAGACGGAATTCCGTCTAGGTTGACAACCAACCTAGACGGAACAACCAACCTAGACGGAATTCCGTCTAGGTTGACTACCAACCTAGACGGAATTCCATCTAGGTTGGTTAGTCAACCTAGACGGAATTCCGTCTAGGTTGAGGCAACCTAGACGGAAATTCCGTCTAGGTTGCCAAGGGCAAACTTAAAGTTTGCCAGCCGCCG
>BQKN01064909.1:258562-288032 GCA_022839385.1 Asparagus kiusianus | reverse complement strand
CGGCCATGGCCGAGACACCCCACATGGGGTGTCCCGGCCTTGGCCGAGACACCCCATGGGGGGTGTCCCGGCCTTGGCCAGGACACCCCTAGGGGGGTGTCTCTCCTCTTGGGGTGTCCATATGACCCCTAGGTTCTCTCATTTGGCTATAAATAGCCCCCTTAGCCCTCCATTTACAGGGGCTCTTGATTTTGCTCTGGTTTAGCCTTGGTTTTGGGAGAAGAATTTCTGGTCTTGGGATTATCCTCGAGATCTGAAATTTCGGAGCTTGGAGCGGCGAAGCCCTGCCGGATCGAGGAGTCTCCACCGTCATTCACCCCCTTTCCTTAGTGTTGCTCCTTAGCGGTGACACTAAGAAGAGCTATTATCTCGTTTTAGCCGAGATATACGCTTATAACCTCTAGATCTTGCACGGATCGACGAGGTTCTGCTTCTATATCCCACGCGGATAGACGAAGCTCTGCCGGATTTTCCCGGAAGGATCTTGAAGAGTCGGCGGTCCACGGACATCGACGTCCCCGTCACAGGCCAACAACCCACGCAAGCGAGACCGTACCAAACCGGGCTCTCGTGTTTATTTTCGTTTAAGTTGTACCCCTTTGTTTTCATTTTATACTGTTGTAACGCTCGAAGTTGTAACAGATATCAAAGTAATGAAAACAGCAACTTTTACCGGAAACACATGTCTCGAATGGCCAAGACGTGGTTGACGTATGTAAACGTTCCGGTGGTTGGTGCATATAATTTGCATGCACTTGACAGGCGTGACATTCTCGCGCGTATTCAATCGCGTCACGAACCATTGTTGGCCAGAAGTATCCCATTCTTCTGATTCGATCATACAGCTTGGGACCAGGCTGATGCGTGCCGCACTCTCCTTCATGTGCTTCCTTGAGAACTTCTTTTGCTTCTTCGTTCGAAAGGCATCGGAGGAGCAAATCATCATACCCTCGACGGTATAATATACGGGTCTCGGCATTGTAGAAGAACCTTGGTGCTCTTCGGCGAATAGATTCTTTTTCTTTCACATCCTCCTGCAAAATGCCATATTGGACGTAGTCAATGATGGGAAAATGCCAATCTCGGGACTCAGACCCGATTTGAGTTGAGTTCACCTCCTTGGCGTTCGTATTTCTGTCATCTTCTTCTTCGATATCCATATTGTATATGTGTATACAGAGTTGATGTGATCTCACTGTGACTAGCAGTTTAGTTTCAGGCGGCTACGCGAGTGATACTGCTAGTGCTGCCAGTGCATCCGCATAAGCATTCTGGAGACGAGGGATGTACTCGATAAAGAACTCTTCAAACGAATCTGCTATTTTGATGGCCTCCTGGTGGTATGGGATCAGGTCTTGGTTCCTGACTTCATACTCTCCACGGACTTGATTGACGATCAGTTGAGAATCCCCAAAAGCTTCGAGATATTCGACCCCCAGCTCCTTGGCGAAATTGAGTCCAATAAGGAGCACGTTGTACTCAGCTACATTATTGGAGCACGGACCGGTCAGTGAATAAGCCCGAGGCATCACATGCTTCCCCGGGGAAACTAAGACAACTCCAACTCCGGAGGAGACTTTAGGACATCCGGGGGTTACTGCCTTATTAACTACTCTCGAAGCACCATCAAAGTATAATTGCCATACTTGTTGATGCGATGTGGTGTTAACCTCATGGGTTTCATCCGGCAAGTCATCATATACTTCTGCCGTATCTGTTGTCGGGCTTACCGCCAAAAGATCACAAATCGCTTGTCCTTTGACCGACTTCTGCTGTTTGAAGTGCAAGTCATACTGGGACAAGAGAAAAGCTCATTTTGCTAAACGCCAATTCATCGAACCCGGTTGCGTCATAAAAACCCGTACCGGATTAACGTTAGAGATAACGTAAATCATTTGCCCAACCAAGTAATGCCGCATCTTTTGTACTGCAAATACCAATGCGAGACATTCTTTCTCAATCATCGGGTATCGGGACTCGACGCCTACCAAAGTCCGACTTAGGTAATAAACTGCCTGTTCGTGACCATTATCATCGTCTTGTGCTAACAAAGCACTTATCGAATGGTTCATCGCCTTGATGTAAATCAAGAACGGTTTACCTGATTTTGTTGCGACAAGAACAGGAGGGTTCGTCAGATACATCTTGATATCTTCGAGCGCTTTTTGGCAGGCGTCGTCCCAAATAAATGACACACCTTTCTTGTTTAGCTTTGAGAACGGTTGGCACTTCCCAGAGAGATTTGAGATGAACCGCCGGATATAAGCTAAACGCCCTTGCAATCCTCTGAGTTCTCTTAGATTTCTCGGGGGTTGCAATTCATGTATCGCCTTCACCTTGTCAGGATCGATATGTATGCCTTTAGTGGTGACGACGAATCCCAGGAATTTTCCGCTGGACATTCCAAGGAAGGATTTGGTAGGGTTCATCTTCAATTGATGACTCCGCATGAGATCGAACATCGTCTTCAAGTCTTTGATGTGATCTTCTTTGTTGCGGCTCTTTACAACCAAATCATCAACGTAGTACTCGACCGTTTTCCTGAGGTGCTTCTGGAAAATCTTAGTCATCACTCGTTGGTACGTGGCGCCTGTATTCTTTAGACCGAAAGGCATCACTGTGTAGCAGAAGACACCGAGGGGTGTTCTGAACGCTGTATGTTTCTCATCATCCGGGTGCATCTTGATTTGATTATACCCCGAAAAGCCGTCCATGAAGGACATCCTCTCAAATCCGCACGTATTGTCAATGATGACGTCTGTGATTGGGAGGGGAAAGTCATCTTTCAGACATGCCGCATTCAGGTCTCTGAAGTCGATGCATATCCTGATCTTGCCATTCTTCTTCATGACTGGGACAATGTTGGCCAGCCAGTCTGGATGCTGCTCCTCTCGGATAAACCCTGAGTCGATCAATTTCTTGACCTCTGCCTCGATGGCTTCCATAATTTGCGGATGAAACCGTCTTTGTTGTTATTTGACTGGTTTGGCATCTGACTTGATATCGAGGCGGTGCACCGCCACATTGGGGTCAAGCCCTGGCATGTCTTCGTAATTCCAAGCGAAGACGTCGATATATTCCCTGATGAGAGCAATTAATTCCTCTTTCTCATTTGGGGGAAGACTATCGCTGATGAATATGGGTTTCGTGTTGGTGTCATCGCCCATATTAATTTGGACTATCTTGTCCTATGTGGGGGGTTCCCTCTGTTCAAATCTATCGCCATACTGCATGTTTAAGTGATGAACCCATGGGTCCTCCCATGTTGGCATTTGATCGTCGTCTTCCATCGTAGATGGATCAGCTGTAGTCATGTTCGACATTAAGGTCTTGAACACTTCTCCCAAACTTGTGTCGGAATCCCCAGCTGAAGAATCTGGCAAGTACCCATCCTTAGCTTTGTTAGCAATTTGATCGATGATTTGCCAACCACATTCGTCATCAGACGATGAAACATAGCCTAAGCCTCTCTTGTGACGGTAATAATCATCTGGTTTCCCTTTTGGTACATATGCCACTTTGACTGCGATACGGGAACCTCGATCGAAGTATAAACCTTCTCCAAGTGTGAAGTCGTACCCTTGTTTTTCCATGAGCGTGTGCGCTTCCGGACTATACTTAGATAAGTGCAGACCAGATTTGTCATCATCTTCGTCTTCTCTTAGGAAATGATCTGGCAACGGAAGATTTTCTCCTTTACCGTAAATCACTTCTTTTTGTCCCCCTATCTTGGCAGGAATAATTCGGGTTGTTCCGAAAGAATGCTGGAGACGTTTCTTCGTTACATAAGATGATCGGAGCGGCATACATAAATCAGGATTATCGTATAATCCCTTTATCGCATCATCAAGAGACAAGGAGTACTCTAAATCATGATTTATTTTAATATCGACAAGTTGCCAGTTACAACTGCCATCTGACGATTGTTCATCGTCAAGATTGATTACAAAGGGTATAATGTCATTTAAAACAAAACCGCCATTGTAATCGAATCCGGCCTCGGAATCAGCTTCTTCTCCGCTGTCCGTGCCCTGGACCGATGGTTCCGTATCGGATTCATTACCATAAAGGAGAGAATCAGTGAAGTAATTCTCATACCCTTTGAATGGTTGCTTATCCGCGACCACCGTCCTGACCCTTCCATCAGTGTCGACATATTTCAGACACTGATGTAAGGTGGAGGGAACTATAACATTACTATAGATCCAAGGCCGACCCAGTAGTAACTTATAGGATGTCTCAGCATCAATCACGTAGCACGTGACCTCCGTCTTCAGATCGCCCATTTGGCACTTTATTCGGATCTTTCCCAAAGGCCTTGACCCGCTTGTGTTGAATCCGTAAATGACCGTGCCCGTAGACGCCAATTTGCTGACTGGAATGCCAAGGCTATGCATTAGGCGAAGCGGCATAATGCTCACAGCGGAACCCGGATCCACTTGGATTCGGTTGACTTCGCTGGAGCCAATGTATCCGACGAAGTATAGGGGCCGATCATGGTTTGAATTCTTCGTCTGCATGTCCTCTTTGGTGAAGGTGATGCAGGGAATGTTCTTAGCTGCCACATTGCACTTTTGAGCTAAAAGTTCTAGTTCCTCAGACGCCGGCTTAATCCAAGTGAGGAACACTTCTGAATCAGCCAAGGCCTCTTGCAAGGCTTCTCTAGTCTCCTTAGACAACCGCAGCAACTCATATAGCGTTATCCGCACCGGAATATTAGCTAATTGAGCCATGATGTCGAAAACCCGTGGAGTTTTCGAACTCTCCAGTTTATCCTTTCCAATCGGACGACTGAAACGAGACTGCTTCGGATTTTGAACCTCCTCGGGCCTCTTTTCTTTCTGTTTACCTACCGGCTGTCGTCGAGCCTCTTCGACCGGTTTAGGAACCGTAATCACCCCCAGCTCTGTGAGAGTCTTGGCTGGTCCCCGTTTTGCCACTCCTTGCTCAGCTAATTGATCACCAGGAGATGGATATTTGAAGTGATACTCATGTCCACTCTGGGTCACAAAGACTTCCTGTTCCTCGTCGGAAAGCGGAAAGGTAGGAGCTTCATCGCCGTCTTCTTCGAAGATTGCGGAAGTTGCATGACAAGCCTTTCCTTTGCCCCTTCTTTTCGAAGATGTTGTCCACTGTTCATCTTCAATGAGATCTGGATGAACCCAGAGGATTTCGCCGTTCGGGGCTGTGTGTGGCACAAGTCCCTTTTGGCGCTGTCCATGTGGGTCATCATTCATCGTCTTCATCCCGACTTTGGTGACGCGCTTTGGCTCGAACCAAGTTGTAGGCACCGATCCAAAACTGATTGACACCGCGTTTGCTCCCACATTCTTGGCCGGTTTCGGGGTTATGACCCCTACGTCGATTAACGCCTAGATCTTGTCCTTGAGGTGGTAGCATGACCTCGTAGGGTGATGGACCGCTCTGTGGTATGCGCAGTATTTCGGATCCGTCACTTTGCTGGCTCCCTCTTGATCCACGATCGCTGGCAGCTGAATTTTGTTGTTCTCCAACAAGTACTTGAAGATGCCAGGAACTTCATCATCCTTGAAGGAGTACACTTTAGGAAACTTCGGCTCTGAAGATTTTTGCTTCTGAGACCGTTGCTGTCAATGCGGCTGGGATTGTTGTGACGCTCGTTGTTGCTGCTGTTGCTGAGGTTGCAATTAAAAAGTTTGGTTAGCATCAACGGCATTAGCATGAGCTTTACCTTTTCCTTTCGGGTTGAAGTTCTGTTTCGGAGGATTTATTGCCGGTTGGCCTCTCTCCACCTTCTTTCTCCTGAGGAATCGCTCAGCTTGCTCCCCTTGGACCTTCAAACCCTTCCATGTCTTGGATGGTGCTGTGCCCATTGCTTCCAACACGTCCAGCGAAAGGTTGTTGTGGCAGGTCTGGAGGATGAACTCCTCAGTGATCGGATCCCGGCAATTCATCGCCTTGTTCCGGAACCTTTTGACGAAGGTGTCGACTAACTCCCTGTCTTTCTGCTTCTCATCGAGCAACGATCCGATGGATATCTCGGTATCATCGTCAAAGAAATTTGTGAGGAACTTAGTCTCCATGTCGTCCCAGCTATTTATGCTTCCTGGCTTGAGGCGGCGATACCAATCGAAGGCAGCTCCGCGAAGAGTGCCAACGAATGACCGCACCATCAGAGGCTCATTACCAGAGATGACTCCCAAGTGCGATTTGAAGTAAATCAAATGCTGAGTGGGTGAACCCATCCCATTAAACAGCGTGAAGTTAATTAGACTGGACTTCGCCGGATATGGGATTGATTCCCACTCTCTTGGGTATGGACAAGGAATGCCCGTCTTTTTCATCTCTTGAGCGGAAATCAATGTGTTGATTTTGCTCTCGAGGTTTTTAATTTTTAGACTTTCACCCGAGTTTTCATCAGTACGATTCGGAGGTGGAAGCGTGGTGTTGTGACTAGCATCCTTATTGCCACCCCCTGCATTAATTGGAGGATCATTGGCATTGCGGGTTTCATCCGCATTCGCATTCTCCACTTCCTGAACAACCGGATTACGGCAGCTTGGTTCGCCTTGCTGGTTCGTTAGTGTCTGGATTTGTTGCTCATGCATTTCCCTCATACTCTGCATGGCCATCTGCATTTCAAACCTGAAGCTCTCCTGTTGTTCGGCCTTGACCGAGCCACCCCGGGGTGGCTCGGCCACCGAGCCACCTCAGGGTGGCTCGGCTTTGGCCGAGCCACCTTGAGGTGGCTCGGTTTTTGCCGAGCCCCTTGGGGTGTTGTTTTCTGTCGTTTCCCATTTTTCGGTTCTATATTTGATTTATCCGGACCTCGATTTGACAGTCTGGATCTTCATTTGGTAGTAAATCCACCTTGGTGTTTGAGTTCGAATCCGTTTTATGGTTGGACGACTCGTTGACTTTCCGAACCGTTGGATTGGTTCCGCACACGAATGCATTCCGTTGCTCGCGTGCAATTCTTTGACCACATCGCCTCGTCACTCGATGGTTCGTTGATTCGTCAAATCCCCGTGTCGAGCTATGCTAAGGGACCTATAGGCAATTTTATACACCTACAAGGTAATGAGCTCTGGTTGGTCTACGTGGCCAGTTGTATTAATGCCATATAATTTACCTCCATTGCTTTGTATGAAACAGCCGTTTATGATACTTTCATTACTGATACCCGGTAAGCATGCTCCGGGAAATGATATTGATGTCTACTTAGAGCCTCTAATTGATGAGCTAAAACAATTATGGTCTGAGGGTATTTTAGCATATGATGCCCATTTAAAAGAGTCGTTTAGATTACGTGCTATTCTATTATGGACGATTAATGATTTTCCAGCTTATGCTAATCTGTCCGGGTACTCTACGAAAGGCAAGTGTGCTTGTCCTGTATGTGGTCCAGAATTTGAAGCTCTTCAATTACCACATAGCCGAAAGAGTTGTTATTGGTTTAATCGAAGGTGGTTGCCCTTGAGTCATAAGTACAGAAAATTATCAGCTAAGTTTGATGGCACAGTTGAGAAAAGAATGAAACCGCGTCAACTGACAGGTACTAAGATCGTTCAATTACTTGAGGGGTTTCCAAAAGATGTGTTTGGGAAAAAACGCTATTCTAAATTTAACCCGCTCGGAGTAAGAGATTACTTAAAGTTAAAAAAGCCATTGAAGCGTAAGCGAAAGGTCCGTAAAATGCAAGTTGAGGATGAAGCCCAGAAATTACCTAGAGGATGGACTAAATTTAGTATCTTCTTTCAGCTACCTTACTGGCAAAATCTTAAAATCCGGCACAACTTAGATGTTATGCATATTGAGAAAAATATATGTGATAACATAGTATCAACTCTCCTACAAGATGCAAACAAGTCGAAGGATGATCTACGGGCGCGCCAAGATCTGACTGCTTTGAATATCCGAAATGATTTGCAAGCTCAAGACGTTGGCCTCAAAAAATCAAAGTTGCCCCCGTCTCGTGTTACAATGTCAAATGAGCAGATGCAACGAGTTTGTGAAATTCTCAAATCGGTAAAGTCGCCGGATGGTTACTCTGCTAACATTTCAAATAATGTCCAGGTGCAAGAGAGAAAACTCTTAGGTCTGAAGACACATGATTATCACGTTCTTCTCTATCAATTGCTCCCTGTTGCAATCCGTAACAATATGGATAAAGAAGCGTCGAAGATTATTATTGAGTATTCTGGATTTTTCAGAATATTATGCTCTAAAGTCATAGATGTAGATGACTTTAAGAAACTTGAAGCCGATGTCCGAGTTACTCTATGCAATATGGAAGTAATATTCCCTCCTTCATTTTTTACAATTATGGTCCATCTTACCCAGCATCTTGCAAGAGAGGCTAGAATCGCCGGTCCTGTTACTTATCGTTGGATATATCCGATTGAAAGGTAATTTACGATTTTTCTTATATTTATTAATTGTATACGTGTTTTTAAAATTACCGTGCTAACAATTAACTTTTATGATTATAAGATACTTGGGCTGCATGAAAAACAATGTTCGCAATCGAGCTCGTCCCGAGGGCTCGATAGCTGAAGGATACGTGGCTAACGAATGCTTTGTGTTTGCATCACGTTACATGCGTAAGAAGAAAACCACATCTCAAGCACCTCAAAAGGAGAGGAAGCGTGAAAAATACCCGAGATCTCTCTTAGATCAAATTCATGCATATGTGTTGGAAAACCTTGATATGTTCGAAGACTATCGAAGGTAACAAAAAAAATCTGTAATATAGATGAGAAATATTCATTTTACATATAGTTTATCAATACAAACTTATATATTGTTTATATAGGCGACATCTGGAGAAGCTTAAGAATGAAACAACCGGTAGGAATGCAGCGCACAATATTCAGAAAAGACATAAGAAAGAATTTTCTGATTGGCTAAGATTTGATGTAAGTGTTTTACAATTAATTATTGAACATTCATAATATAACATCACCTAAATATTCTTAAATTATTTGTCTTAGGTTGAAAAATCACTTCTTGATGATACTACATTACCAGAAGAAATTATTATCCATGCACAACGTCCTTATCACGAAGTGAGACGTTATAATGAGCATTTGGTGAATGGATATAAATTTCGAACGTTAGAGACCGATGATAGGAGGGTAACTCAGAACAGTAGGGTCATGGGCTTGTTTGCTCAAGAATGTTTTTCAAGTATAAGAGATCAGAATCCAATTCTAGCTGACATATTATATTATGGCCAATTAGAAGATATTGTTGAGGTAATTTACGGGTTTGGTAAACCAAAACAATGTACTTACACGATGTTCAAGGTTCGGTGGTGTCCTGCAAAAAAGCAAAAGGATCATTATGGATTTACACTAGTCAATCTTCACCGAGAAGTATGTACGGATGAGAAATTCATTTTCGCAGAACAAGCTGATCAATGCTTCTATGTGAAAGATCCGAATGTCATGTCTGATTGGGTGGTTTTGTACAAGGAGCCAAGATCTGTTGTTCTTTCTAATAACAATGAAAAAAATATTGAAGAAAGTGAAGATAATTATAATGAACCAATCGGTTCATCTGATGATGTTTGGCAAGAATTCTCATACGCGCAGAATGTGGCGCTGGATGTAGGTACGAACTATATATGCTACACCACATTATCGATTTTTATCGATTTTTAACTTATCATAATAAAAACAATAATGCATTTCATAACAACATATCTCATGAGCATGTATACAATTTTTTCTTAACAATTCTCTTTATTATATTTGCAGATGAGGAGGATTAGGAGGCTCTTTGACCAGTCGGCTAATCGATCTAGGAGTATCACGCCAGGTAGTGGTGCTGATGATTCACTACCTTCTCCATATGCAGGTATAAAAATTAATTAATACTTTAATATATTTTATAAATTTTTAGTTATCTAGCTCATAGTGTTTATTTGTTGCAGATGCGGGATATTCATCACCCGGCGGTTCTGATGCAGCACCAGAACCATCCCCCGACACAGGTATTAAATATTTAATAATTAATAATGGTCAATTAAAATTTAATATTTTTTATTCTTCATTCTTATGTAGGTGCTACTTGGACCCCGACATATCCATCTTATACATTCCATACTGATTTGCGGCCAAAGACCCAGGACTTTCTCAGTTTACCTTTACCTCCGGACTCTCATAAGTCCAAGGCTGACTCAAGGAAGTACCACCCACATGCTGCGAGAAGGTATCAGGAAATGCTTCCTATGTTGGAGACTAGGAAAGCTGATGCACTCGCAGCAAAAGAAAGAGAGATAGCGAATGGTAAATTATATAAATACTTTTAATTTTCACATTTGTATATTATATGATATATTATCATGTTGTCATTATTGTAGGTGCTAAGAAGGATCGCATAGAGGGACGACGTGGCGGAGGTAAGCCTGATTCTAAACAACCGCCAAGAGGAATGAGGGCCATTATTAGGTGGAATAGTTCTAATTTGCCTGTTGGTCCTTGGTCGACTCGATTGAATGCATATATTAGGGTTCTCATGCGTAGAACGACCATTATCAACCCTTATTTTCATTTTCGAGAATTACCATGGACCGCATACGAGGCGATATGGACTGTGCTTATGGTAAGTGCATATTGTTTTATGATTTTTATTTATTAATAATTAGTAATTGATATTAAATTATCCTTACTAAATGTGTATGTAAATCTACAGGACTGCTTCTGCCTTGAGGACTTTGAGGGGGCTTGGAATTATGTGTTTAATGTCAAGGTTGAAGCAGTCCTCAAACAATGGAGGCATGAGATCAAACATGAAACCTATGACAGGTATGAGGAGGACTGGCAGAGGTTTTTAAACCTCGATGACCGAGTTGACGAGCTTCATTTCACGGCTCTCCTCATGTATTGGGACAGCGATGCCGCCAAGGTTAGTTTCATGAAATTTAGTTTATAATTTTAAGATATTATTTTATTTTATATTTACAGAATTTTTTAAAGAATAAATCCACGAAGGGGTCAGAAAATAGAAGAAAGAAGCTGCATGACCATCATTTGGGCTCACACTCCTTCGCCAATCTGGAGGATGTTTATTGTCAGGATACAGTATATGTCATTTAAAGATTTAAAAGATCTTAATGTTTAGTATGATTGTGAAATCTCATAATTTATAATATGACAGGGGAAATCATTAATGCCGATACACTTGAGGGCAAAAGCGACATATGGTACTTTCCGTGAACAATATAGGAGTGATGAGAAGAATCGGGATAAGATCACGGCAAATCTCGAGTTAGTGGTGAGACTTATACATATCTTGAGTAGTATTATTAATTCTATTTTGTTAACATTACGAGGAAACGAAAACACAAATAATATGGTCATTATCTTGAATTAACTATAAATTTGTGCTTTAGGAGGGATTTGAGAATGCATCCAAGGAGGCTGCATCTGTGTACATTTCGCAGGAGGAGGATCAATCTGAGCTGGACCCTCACATGCTTTCTGCAGAGGAGAACATTAATCTCACACAGAACCTGATGGATCATAATAGGTAAGGATGGTGAAAAATCAAATCAATTTGAATACTATATACTATTTATATTTGTTTACCATTATTGAATTTGAGTGCAAAGTTTAATATTTATTTCTCCCTAATAATAGGAGAGGAAGATATCCTCTGCATGGTGTCGGAGCTTCACCCGGTATAAGTATTAGATCGTCCACAGCATCCTCCACACCATCTAGCTCGACGAGAGCAGCCACAAGCAGTTTCCAGGCTATGCCATTTGTCGCACGTATCTCTGCTTATCTGATTGACAAAATTGACCCGGAGCTGCATATTCAGGTGACTAATGAGATGACTAGAGTTGCGCTGACGGCGAACTCGATGGACGATCTCATGGGGTATGTTATACAATATTTAGGCGGTGTTATTCCTCATAGCGCGTATGGTGGTGTCATACGGATCATTAGCTCGATTGGTGATAATTCCGGTGCTAGACAGAGTAGTGCTCAGGTACCTTATTTTTTCTTATATTTATAAATTCATTTTTATCTAATATGTTATCAAACACCATATAATGATTATTCAATTAAATATTCAGAGTGGAGATATTGGAGGGAGCAGCACCCGTTCTCGTAATCGCGATAGAGATACCCCCGCCGACGACGATGGATGAGGTTTTTTATTTTTAATGCAATATACAGTTTCATTTGTTATAACACTACATTTATTCATGTCGTGAATCCTATCTTATAGTCATGTGCATTGTTAGCATATATGTTGTTGGATGTGTATTAGACGGAACTGATTGATGTATATTTTGAAGTGGATGGTTAGATTTCTACAATGTGTTGGATTTGGTTATATTTGGTTTTTGAATGGAATTGTCATGTTTTGATTATAATTGGATGGTTGAATATATTCACGTGTACATTATTTTCTGGCTGTATTGAAATATTAATGTAATTGTATAGGAAAGTATAAATTGTAATTAATTTTTTTTTCTGTAAAAAAGGCAAACTAGACGGAATTCCGTCTAGATTGAGTCAACCTAGACGGAATTCCGTCTAGGTTGTGATAAACCAATCTAGACGGGAATTCCGTCTGGTTTGGCAAACCAGACGGAATTCCGTCTGGTTTGGCAATCTAGACAGAATTCTATATTCCGTCTAGGTTGTATTCCGTCTAGATTGATCAAACTAGACGGAATTCCGTCTAGTTTGCCTTAATCTAGACGGGGGCAAAATTAACCATTCAAACTAGACGGAATTCCGTCTAGATGAGCTAATCTAGACGGAATTGCCATCAACCTAGACGAAAATTTCCGTCTAGGTTGATCGTTTTTCTACTAGTGACAATCGTCAAAATTACGTACAAACCTATATAGTTTAGCGTTTTTATTGTTAAGTCTATGGAGTGGTTGATAAGAATACTGTTTGGCTATCATGTTTATAGAATTTTGTCAATGATATCGTTAAAATTGTTTAGTTTATTACTTGGTTGTTAACGTTATTACTTGGTTGTCAATTTTATCACTTTAATGTTAAGGTTACTATTATTCACTTGCATTTGGCTGTTAAGGTTACCGAGATATTTTTGATTTGACTGCTTTCAATGTATTTCATAATTCCCAAGGCAGTAGAGTTATCTCACTATCCCTCGACTTGTTCTAATACAGAACCAGCCTATAACCTTTCTCCTCACATTTACATCTTCTTTATCTTCCTATCGCCGCCGCTTTATTTATCCTCACTCTTTTCTCGATCATTCTAAGATCTCCCCTCTCCAATCTCATAAACCATAAGACCACGACTAGCCCTCACGCTGATGAAGACATCTTCAATATTTATGGGTTCTGACCATATAATAGCATCAACCTTTTTTGAACATTATTACCCTTATCTATTCCCCATTATCATTTTTTCTAAGTTCCATCAGCTGAGCGTGAATATAAATGGCTTTCTCCAAAGAGTTTCCTGTGAACTTACCAGGCTGCTGGGAAGCTCTTGGTGAAAACCATTTGTGTTTAGGCACAGCTGATGGAACTTAGAGAAATGACAGTGAGGAATAGCTAACATTATTAGCATTCAAATGATTGATGCTATTATATAGTCGGAATCCAAGAAATCTCCGTTGTAATAGTGAAGTCACTTGGGCAGGCAGGCTTATGGGTTTGCTGTTGATGTTAGGGCATTATTGTTACGCTTATGGGTTTATTGTTAACATTAACGTCGTATAGTAAAGCGGATTGGTTGTCAAGATTATAGATTGCATTGTAGGCGTCTAAAAATGCCTATAGGCATCCGCACACAGCTCGAGACGGAGAGAAGACGACGAACATTGTTATCCAAGTCTAAAAGGATTATCTGATGCCGACTAATGCATGAACTGGAATGGTGAACTAACTATGTCCCGTGCGCTCACCGGCCACCTCCAAGTGACCACACGCGCGCATTAATTAGCTCGCGTGCGTCCGTCAACACGCGCGCGTCATTTAGCTCGCGCGCGTCCGTCAACACGCGCGCACCAATTAGCTCCCATGTGTCGGTCAACACGCGTGCGTCAATCAGCACACGCCCATCAATCAGCGCGCGCCCGTCAATCAGCGCGTGCACGTCAGTCAACGCGCGTGCACGTCAATTAGTTCTCACGCACAGTCAACACGCGTGCGTCAACCAGCTCGCGCGCGTCGATCAACACACATGCATCGATCAGCTCACGCGCGTCGGTCAACACGCGCGCGTCAATCAGTTTGTACGCGTCGGCCAACACGCGCGCGTCAATCAGTTCGTGCGCATTCGACGCAGTCCCGTAACGAAGTGTACAAGTTAGCGAATCGATCAAAGTAGTGAAAAGTACAAGTCTGGGGAAGTCGGAAAACCAAAAGAAAGCGTCAGGCTTCGGAACCCACATCGATGCGGGACGGCCAAAACCGACCCGCACCAGCGCGGGTTGGCCGAAACCGACCCGCGGTTGGGCGGGTCGGCCATGGCCGACCCGTAGCTGTGTGGGTCAGCCTCGGCCGACCCATGCCCCCCGCAGGTCAGCGCGACCCGTCGCGCTGTTTTGACCCAAAAACGTGTTTTTGGCGGTTTCAACGGGTTTTCATGAGATCTTTTCAGTTCCAGAGGTTTCTAACTACCTAAATCCTATCTCTAAACATGGTTAATCAGTTATTAACTGAAGATAAGAAGGAATCCATCATTCTAATCCAAATACCCGCTTCCGAAGCTTATAAATAGGAGCTTGGGTGCTCATTTCTCAAGGGGGGATTTATTATCAAGACGAGGAGGTGCTGCCGGATTGAGGAGTCAAAGGAGCATGAATTTCAGCGAGGGTTGACAGATCTTGGCTAGTTCTTCGGCATAAAGAAGGAGAGTTCGAGAGATCCGAAGCCCGTTCACGTCCGTTCCTCGAGATTAGGCTTGGTCTTAATCTCAAGAAGAGCTACTGATTTCGCTTGGTCGATTTTAGCGCTTCAAGCAAATACCTCCTTGGTGAGATAGGAGCTCTACCGAAATTTCAACAATCGGATCTGATCGACGGTCGTCCACGGATAAACCCCGACATAGGCAAAGATCCCACTCAAAACAGCGGGTGATAAACGTCCTCTGCGTTTTGTTTGAACGAGAATTGTATCTTTCATTTTCATTGTGTAAAGGTCTTATAAAAAGACCGATCTTTTTGAACTTATTGTAACGATCAAAGTTGTAATGAGTCATACAATGAATACAATAATTTTTGACGCAAACAAGCTAGCGACCACAGTGGAGCCAACAGCTTCGCTGTCGGAGCTGTCGTGTCGCAACCTCGGATCTGCATCCCGGTTGAAGAAGTGGTCGACTACGAGTTCGACCAACTAAAGTTCGAAGAATATCCGTCGTCCTCCTCCTCCAGATCCTCCGCCTCTCACAAGCGTATGAAGATCAAGACCCCCGTTGCTGCTACCCTCTCGCTTTGCAACTCCCCTCCGGCTTCCAATGAGATCGAATCTGTGGATCTGAACTCCTCCTTAGTCAAGGAGTTGAGTACTGGAGGCGCGCTAATCCTATTAAAGAGGGCACGTCAAAGGCGACGTCAACGCCTCGCGCGTCAGCTTGCTAAGGCTTTAGAGCCGATATACGGGATCCGTTACGAGGCGGATCTAAAAATTAGGCAACGCCAAGCGCCCCAACAGCGGACAAATGCCCTCTCTTCCAAATCACCAACAAGTGAATGGGTACAAGTCAAAAGGACCCACTCTTGAAGAGCAGATCAAAAAGCGTCACACACTGCTTGTGCATGCGTGAATTCTTGTGCAAAAGGCAAAAAGGTTGCAGAGGGAAGAAGTGAAAAAGAAGCCACAAAAACTGCACAAAGTTTGAAGGCTAAAGTCCAAGACGGCGGCCGAAAAGATCAAGAAAAGCAGGTCACTCAAATCCGACCCTCCAAATTGCAGGTCACTTGGATCCGACCCTCCAAATCGCTGGTCACTTGGATCCGACCCTCCACTTTGTGGGTCACTTGGATCCGACCCTCCAAATCGTGGGTCACTTGGATCCGACTCTCTACTTCGCGGGTCACTTGAATCCGACTCTCCACTTCGCGTGTCACTTGGATCCGACCTGCCAATTCACGGGTCACTCGAATCCAACCCGCCAATTTGCAGGTCACTCGAATCCAACCCGCTAATTCATAGGTCACCCAGATCCGACCTGCCAATTCGCAGGTCACTCGAACCTAACCCTCCAAGCCGCGGGTCACCCAAATCCGACCCTCCGACCCGCGGGTCACCCAAACCTGACCCGTGCCAGAGTCAAGGCAGAAGATGTTCTGCACCTGTTTCATCGTTCCCTTTGAGTTCCTCATCTCCGGTGGAGCCCCACGATAGCGTAGACTTGCCTTGTTTCAAGATAAGGATGGCGGATCGTCTGGGTCCTTTGCATAAGAATCAAGACAAGGTTGCGATCAAAGAACGCTTGGGTCTGGTGACTGAACCCCGAGCAATTATTCGAGCTGGGGGTCACACATGGAAAACTTCTGTAATTGACCACCTCAAACGGCGAATTAAACTCCAAGAGCCTGTCAAGAGTTCACGCTCACAAATGCGTGACTCTAAACACGTGACACTTGAGAACGCTAATAAAGCGGCAAACCCCCTAAAAGAAACGTATTCATCTGACGATGACAATGTTATACCTGGGGAGTTGTGCCAACACACGATAGGATGCTCCGATCATCTGACCGACGAGTTGTACTATCGGGCTGGGGGTACGAACAAGTCTTGGAAGAGAAATACCCGGAACACGGAGTCTCACTGCCCGTGCGCCAAGTTAATCAGGGCAGTATTATCAGCGTGTAGCTACCCTAAGACCGCTCCGCAGAGGGTCTCGGTATTTGAGAGGATCTCCAACGGAAAGGCTAAGTCTAATCTAAAGCGTCTCCGTAAGAAACGATCAGTCGTTCAAGGTGACGAATCCCCAGAAGTTACCATTAATATGGTTGATAAGGAAAAATTGATTCGACCTTCTAGCTCTGACCCGCTTGTATCGCATCGTCTAACCCGGTTACGATCAGGAACTATTAGACAAAGGGATTATCAGAGAATGTAGAGGGGATTATCCTCGGATGATGAAGTATCAGATGCCAACTCTGCAGTCGCTTCTGACAAAATGATGTTCAGCCCAGGACAATCCCATGAGGCATTCATGATCAACACCGAGCAAATCGCCAAAATTCTCGAGGATGCTCTAATCAAGCAGAAAGAGGCATTCAAGATTAAAATAGAAATGGCTATGCAGCGAATGAAGGAAGAGCACGACCGACAGATTCGGGCTCTTTCCAATCAAATTGGCGAATCCAGCCGTCGCAACACTGCTAACCAAGCAGGTAGCGATTTAGATGTGGATGAACGCCTCAATGCTGAGAACCCTCCCGTTGATCAGAATACTAGGGGTAGTCCAAGTGAAGACAATAACACCGGGGGTGGTCCTGCCAATGATGACAACACCGGGGGTGGCCCCGTTGTTCCTCTCACAAATCGTCCGAAGCATGATACAGACGAGGATGAAAAGATGAAGGATCTCGAGAGAAAAGTCAATGCTCTGATGTTTGATCGGGAGGTAAAGAAGACCGGGATTCCGTGTCCTTACCCAAGAAGGTGGTATTCAATAGCATATCCGGCGAAGTTCAACCTGATTAATTTCATGCCGTTTGACAGGAAGGGTTCGCCCACTCAACATCTGATCTACTTCAAGTCCCACTTGGGTATGATCTCCGGCAATGAAGCCTTGATGGCTCGGTCATTCGTTGGCACCCTTCGTGGGCCCACCTTCGATTGGTACCGCCGTCTCAAGTCTAGAAGCATCAACAGCTGGGACGATCTGGAGAACCTGTTCCTCACTCACTTCTTTGATGATGACACCGAGGTGTCAATCAGGACACTCTTCGATGAGAACTAAAATGATGAAGAGACGGTCGACGACTTCATCAAACGTTTTCGAAATAAGGTGATGAACTGCCGAGATCCGATCACGGAGGACTTCTTCCTCCAAACATGTCATAACAGCCTATCTATTGAGATATTGGAAGTTATGGGAGTTGCACCGTCCAACAACTGGAAAGAGTTGAAGGTGCGCGGAGAGCGGGCCGAACGCTTCCTCAGAAGGAAGCAAGCCGAGAGTAGCCAACTGACGGCTAACTCTCCGAAATCAAATTTTGCCTCCCGTAGTAAAGGGAAAACACCTTCAGCAGCTGTTGACTCTAATTAGACGTCGCAACAGTAACCCTGAAGGCAGCAGAGGACTTTGGGTTCAAGACTCCAAAAAGAGTATTCCTTCAAGGACGAAGACATTCTGGCCATCTTCGAATCCCTCCTTGAAAACAACAAGATCAATCTTTCACCTATCACAAATCAGGAGGAAGCTGACAATACTGCGGATCTAAAATAATGTGCGTACCACAGGAGGGTCCTTCATCCCACCAAGGATTGCTTTGCTCTTAAAATTAGCATCCAAACCTTGGTTAAAGCCGGCATCATAACGCTGGGATAAACCGAATGAGAATGGCAACACTCTGACAAGTATAAGAGTATAAACTGCTCCTTTCAATACTCCAATAGGTATATGCGTCTAAACTATTTCCTACCGTTGACGGGAAGTTCCTAGAGAATTTTTATATGTAATATTCTTAAGGATAACCCGGTCATGTAACTGAGTACAATATCAGACCCAGTTCTACAAAGGAAGCTGGGGGTGGATGATTCATGTAACGGAAAGTTCCCGGAAGAATGCTACATGTAACTTTCTTAGGGATAACCCGATCATTACAAATAAAGTGATAAACACTAAACCCACCGTGATTTCTGAACACTCTTTTGCTGAGACAAGATTCGATCACTTTGTTGGATCAATCCTCCCTCACAAAACTCCCATTGGTGTTTGACGACTCACAGTTTTCCACCACAGAATCCCTCACCAATCAGACTAATTAACAGTGGGACTACTAAAAAAATTCCTTTCGGTTAAATCCACTCAAACTTTTGATGTATCTGTGCACTCAACATCCTCGTTGTTAGAGTTCGGATAGGGTGCTAGGAATTTTATTATCCTGATCATTGACGATTGTCAAACCCCTCCGTGTTAAGTATTTGTCACTTAACACCAGGACCCCCTTTTGAGTGATTTGTACGAATCAACACTCCCACTATGATTTGTACTCCTACTCCTACTGTCTACCTGGTTAAACCTTTCTACAGTTAGGACCACAACCAAAATCTCTTCTCGATTCCTCCAATGAACGAGATACCCACAAATCGATCGATCAAACCTTTCTACAGTTAGGATCGTCTCAAACCTCTCACTCGGTCAAACCTTCCTACAGTTAGGGCCAAAACCAAAATCCCCTTTCGATTCCTCCAATGAACGAGAGGTCCACTTTCAAATCAAGTAATCAAACATTCCTACAGTTAGGGTCACCTCAAACTCCCGCTTGGTCAAACTTTCCTACAGTTAAGGCCAAAACCCTAATTCACTCTCGATAAACGAGAACCCCACCTTTAGTTCGGTAATTAAACCTTCCGACAGTTAGGATTATCCGAATCTTTTTGATTCTCAGAGTGGAGATCCCACTCTTAGTTTCACCTTTCCGGATTCTGGAAGTGAAGACCCCACTTTGAGTTTCCTTTGGCAACTGGAGATAGAATATAAAATTCTTCCTCTTCAGCTTTGGGAGATAGAATATAAAATTCTTCCTCTCCCGCATCGGGTTTGTCTTTGTCCCAGAAAAAGACACCATTTTTTCAAACTCCTAAAATCCGTGCCTTACACGCACGGGGAATTTTATCCCGAATCCTGAGTAGGGATAAGTCAACGCCTAACATGCGTTGCCGATTAGTTCTTAACCTTAAAAAGAACAAAAACCCACATATTCCATATTGTGGCAGGTTGTTATTAATAACACCGTAATCCGTGCCTTACATACGTGGAGAATTTTATCTCGAATCCTGAGTAGGGATAAATCAATGCCTAACACGTGTTGCCGGTTAGTTCCTGACCGTAAAAAGAACAAACGACCACATATTCCATATTGTGGCAGGTTGTTATTAATAACACCGTAATCCGTGCCTTACACGCGTAGGGAATTTTATCCCGAATCCTGAGTAGGGATAAATCAACGCCTAACACATGTTGTCGGTTAGTTCCTGATCGTAAAAAGAGCAATAGCCCACATATTCAATATTGTGGCAGGTTGTTATTTATAAGACCATAATCTGTGCCTTACACGCGCGGGGAATTTTATCCTGAATCCTAAATAGGGATAAGTCAACGCCTAACACGTGTTGCCGGTTTAGTCTTTCACCGATTGAAGAAGACACCAGAATCCGAGTCTGGGGATTTTTTATCCCGAAGCCTAAGTAGGGATAAGTCAGCGCCTAACATGCGTTGCCAGGTAGTCTATTTTTGTGAGAAAGACGAAGTCTATGTATTCAATATCGTAGCACTAAAAGAGTTAACTCTTTTAGCATAACGTTACATGCGGAATAGACTTAAACAATCCACATGCAAGCCCGATTCAAACGGTAATCGGTAAAAGCATGTTAAATCCATTGAACGCTAAGGATTTGCCAAAAATCCTAAGTCAGCGTCTAACACGCGTTGCCGGGTAGTCTATTCCTGTGAGAAAGACAAGGTCTACGTATTCAATAACGTAGCACTAAAAGAGTTAACTCTTTTAGCACAACGTTACGTGCAGAATGTGTCTAAATAATCTGCATGCTAGCCCGACTCAAACGGTAGTCAGTAAAGGCTCATCAAACCCGTTGATGGCTGAGAATTTGCCAAAAATTCTATAAATGCGAGTCATTGACGCACCAGCTCTGTTAGTTGGTCTTGTGACTTGAGCATCCAACAACATCAGGATAAGATCCATACATGTAGACGAAACAACTTTAAGAGTTAGTCCTGCAGCCCAAAATTTGAGACCGCCACCCTCTAATTCCTTAAGAGCTTAAACTGTGTAGACTCCATCAAATGTACGAATATAAACTATGTTAACGCCGATCAACGCGTTACAGTAAAGATCAATGCCGGTCAACGCATCAGCAATCTCGCCAAAATAAGGCAAACGATGATTTCAGGGAGTTCAATCGCATTCAGATATGAATTTCTAACGAAGATGATCAGATCAAAGTCAACTCAATGACACGAGCTAAGTTCAGAAACTTACACACTAACTTCATTTCAAGACTTCAACAACGGTCAGATGATAAACGCAGCGCCAAAATAACTTCATCTATTCAACAAAATACTGAATAGACTGAAGGCTGAAGAAGTCAAGAATTGAAACAATCCACAGGCCCTTCTACGCGATCTCCTCAACAAATACTGAAGAGATTGACAACAAGGCCAGTCTTATCCAAAACATTCTAGACTCCTCTATAAAGGAATGAGTCTGAAATACTTTGGAGGGGGTATCTGTAGACGTCTAAAAATGCCTATAGGCATGCAGACACAGCTCGAGACGGAGAGAAGATGACGAACATCGTTATCCGAGTCTAAGAGGATTATCTGAGGCCGACTAATGTATGAACCGGAATGGTGAAGCAACTATGTCTCGTGCACTCATCGGCCACCTCCAAGAGACCACACGTGCGCGTTAATTAGCTCACGTGCGTCCGTCAACACGCGCGCGTCGTTTAGCTCGCGCGCGTCCGTTAACGCGCGCCCCAATCAGCTCGCACGCGTCGGTCAACACGCGTTCGTCAATCAGCGCGCGCCCGTCAATCAGCGTGCGCACGTCAGTCAGTGCGTGTGCACGTCAATTAGTTCGCACGCGTCAGTCAACACGCGTGCGTCAACCAGTTCGCGCGCGTCGATCAACACGCGCGCGTCAATCAGCTCACGCGCGTCGATCAGCTCACGCGCGTCGGTCAACACGCGCGCGTCAATCAGTTCATGCGCGTTCGACGCAGTCCCGCAATGAAGCGTACAAGTCGGCGGATCGATCAAAGTAGTGAAAAGTACAAGTCTGGTGAAGTCGGAAAACCAAAAGAAAGCGTCATGCTTCGGAACCCGCACCGATGCGGGACGACCGAAACCGACCCGCACCAGTGCGGGTCGACCGAAACCGACCCGTCGCTGGGCGGATCGGCCATGACCGACCCACGGCTGGGCGGCTCGGCCTTGGCCGACCCGCAGCTATGCGAGTCAGCCTCGGCCAACCCGCGGCTGTGCGGGTCAGCCTCGGCCAACCCGCGCCCTCCGCGGGTCAGCGCGACCCGTCGCGTTGTTTTGACCCGAAAACGCGTTTTTGGCGGTTTTAACGGGTTTTCACGAGATCTTTTCAGTTCCAGAGGTTCCTAACTGCCTAAATCCTATCTCTAAACATGGTTAATCAGTTATTAACTGAAGATAAGGAGGAATCCATCATTCTTATCCAAATACTCGCTTCCGAAGCTTATAAATAGGAGCTTGGGTGCTCATTTCTCAAGGGGGGGTTTATTATCAAGACAAGGAGGTGCTGCCGGATTGAGGAGTCAAAGGAGCATGAATTTTAGTGAGGGTTGACAGATCTTGGTGAGTTCTTCGGCATAAAGAAGGAGAGTTCGAGAGATCCGAAGCTCGTTCACGTCCGTTCCTCAAGATTAGGCTTGGTCTTAATCTCCAGAAGAGCTACTGATTTCGCTTGGTTGATTTTAGCGCTTCAAGCAAATACCTCCTTGGTAAGATAGGAGCTCTGCCGAATTTTCAACAACCGGATCTGATCGACGGTCGTCCACGGATAAACCCCAGCATAGGCAAAGATCCCACGCAAAGCAGCGGGTGATAAACGTCCTTTGCATTTTGTTTGAACGAGAATTGTATCTTTCATTTTTATTGTGTAAAGGTCTTATAAAAAGACCGATCTTTTTGAACTTATTGTAACGATCAAAGTTGTAATGAGTCATACAATGAATACAATAATTTTTGACATAAACATGCATGTCAAGGTTAGCGCTGGGTTGTTATTTTACGTTTTGTTGATAAGGTTATGTCTTGGATTGGTTGTTAAGGTTAGCACCAGGTTGTTAATTCACGCTAATTAATGTTAATATAGTTTAGTGTGCAACTTGTAATGAGCCTATATAGTTTAGCGTTTTATTATCATGTATATGGATTTGTTGTCAAGTATATCGTTATAAGTGTTAAGGTCATGGCTGGGCTGTTAAGGTTACTATTTGGTTGTTAGGTTTATTGATTGAATGTTATGTTTACTATTATTCACTTGCGCTTGGTTATCACAGTCACTGAGATATATTTTCTGCTACTGCATTCAATGTATTTCCTAGTTCCCAAGGAGGAGAGTTAAAGATAACATGGACTCCTACCTATCCCTACATCCCACTCGGCAACATCATCATCCCTTCACCTGTTCAACTACAGGTTAGGTATGATAACCTTTCAGCACAATCTTTCCTCGATCTCCCCATCGCCGACTCTCTGTTGACCCTCCCTCCTTTATATGTAAATCCTAAGCTTTTACCCTCTCCCCAGAACCTTCAAGTTCTCCTGTCGCCATTAACTAGAAAATCAATGCTAGTCCTCACGTCGATGAAGGTCATGGCGACAAGGATGCACGCTGATGAAGATCTTGGATATCCCATCCCTCACACTGATGAAGACGTTATCCCTATTGTCTTTGCTCTTAGTTTCATGAGTTGTGGGTGAATATATGTGGCTTTCTACAAAGAGTTTGTACATTAACGTCCAGTTATGATTCAGAAGTGCAGTGAATACAATCAATTCAGATGGGTCATGCGTGAATCACATGGGAAGGTATGCATATGATGGTGGAGATAGGCCTCTGGCTTATGTTAAAAATGTATAGCTATACAGTGTTAACGAAGCCAGAGGACTATCTCCACCAGCATATGCCTGCCTTCCCATGTGATTCACGCATTGATCCATCTGAATTGATTGTATTCCATACACTTATGAATCTTAATTGTCTTGTTATTGTATAAGCTCATTGAAGGGAGCCAGTTATATTCACCCACGGTTATGAAACTTAGAGCAGAGACAATGGTTGTACATGCAGTTGTCATCGTGTTGTTGAGCTTAGATATTTGTTGTTTAGTTTACGGGGTTGTTGATAAGCTTATTTGTTTGTTGTTAAGGTTGTAGCGTGATTGTAAAGAAAATCATTGCTTGATACAAGGTTGTTTTGTTAAGTTTATCATTTTATTGTTAAGATTATGACTGGCTATCAAGTTTATTGACTGGTTGTTAATCTTATGGATTTATTGTTACGTTTGGCATTTTATTGTTAAGCTTATGAAATGGTTGTCAAGTTTAGCTCTTGGTTGTCAATGTTTGGCATTGTAATGTAAGCTTATGGTTATGTTCGCCCTTGGTTGTCAAAGTTTTGGCCTGACATTAAATGTATACGACAGTTTGATTTGCAGAAGTAGATGTATACCCGTAGGTTTGGTCTGAGAGACTATCGCTTGTCTGTTACTATCAAGGTTATGTGCTAGTTATCAAGCTTTTTGATTTATTGTTAAGTTTGGTGTTCTATTGTTAAGCTTATGGATTAGTTGTCAAGTTTAGCGCTTTGTTGTTAAGCTTATGGATTGGTTGCTAAGTTTAGCGCTTTGTTGTTTGCTAAGTTTAGTGCTTTGTTGATAAGCTTATGGAATGGTTGTCAAGTTCAAAGCTTTGTTGTTAAAATTATGGATTGGTTGCTAAGTTTAGAGCCTTATTGTTATGCTTAGCCTTTTGGGTGAATGTATACCCGTAGTTTTGGCCTGACATTAAATGTATACGACAGTTTGATTTGCGGAAGTAAATGTATACCCGTAGTTTTGGTCAGAGAGACTATCGCTTGTCTGTTACTATCAAGGTTATGTGCTGGTTGTCAAGCATTTCGATTTATTATGAAGTTTGGCGTTGTATTGTTAAGCTTATGGATTGGTTGCTAAGTTTAGTGCTTTGTTGATAAGCTTATGCAATGGTTGTCAAGTTTAAAGCTTTGTTGTTAAAATTATGGATTGGTTGCTAAGTTTAGAGCTTTGTTGTTATGCTTAGCCTTTTGGGTGAATGTATACCCGTGGTTTTGGCCTGACATTAAATGTATATGACAGTTTGATTTGCGGAAGTAAATGTATACCCATAGTTTTGGTCAGAGAGATTATCGCTTGTCTGTTACTATCAAGGTTATGTGCTGGTTGTTAAGCTTTTTGATTTATTGTCAATGTTTGGCGTTGTATTGTTAAGCTTATGGATTGGTTGCTAAGTTTAGCGCTTTGTTGTTAAGCTTATGGAATGGTTGTCAAGTTTAACGCTTTGTTGTTAAGCTTATGGATTGGTTGCTAAGTTTAGTGCTTTGTTGTTAAGCTTATGGAATAGTTATCAAGTTTAGCGCTTTAGTTGCCATGGTAATCAACAGAAAAATTTTGATTTCTCTCTGCATTTAATGCATTCCATAGTAGCGTATGTTCCCAAGACAGGCAGTATTATCACCTGGCTCCTCGCTATTCCCAGCTACCACGCGGCAATTACCCTCGTCCCTTCGCCTGTTCAATGATAAGACCATACTATGCAGCCATCAATCTTCCCATCACCGCCATTCTCTACATCAGGTTTGCGAACAAGCTTTAAACCCTTCTCTCCCAATCCTAACATCATATCAACTACACTCCCTTCATTTCCTAAACCAAAAGATCATGTCTCACGATGATAGCGTCTGTATCCATTGCCATGGCTCAGGGCATATCTCCCAAGATTGCCCTCATGGTGTGAGAGCAAGCGCCACTCCATGATTGCTCCCCATGCTAGATAACATCACCAATAATATTCAGGAGCTTACTACCTTCGTCATCTTCACTCCTGAGCTGGGCTTGCCATCTTCAGAGGAGCTCAGAGAGATGCTAGGGTATCGCTTCAACGTTTGGGATTAGACCTATGAGATCAAGCGGGTATCTGCAAATAACTTCATGGTTAAATTCCCTTCTGATGAACTACTAGATCAAGCCATCGAGCTCAGCCCGGTAAATTTTGGGTCCTTCATGGGCAGATTCAGGCTTTGGAGGGAGGACCTCAGGCTAAGAACATTGCCCAACCTCATGTATATGGGTCCGCCTCTTCAATCTCCCCTACCACCTCTGGAGTGGGAGTTCCTCCAATCACTGTTCGAGGGCATCAGCCAATACGTGCACTGCTCCGGTAACGTCACCACGAAAAAAACTTCAAAGACTGTAGGGTGCTGCTAGAGATCAGGGAATATTCTGATGTCCCTAAGAGGATTAGGTTTCGTTATACCTTTCCCATGGACTGGAGCCTGATGGAAGGCTTCATCATCACTCAGGTTGTAGGTCGGGACTGGGAGCATCAGGCGAACAATGAGGCTGGTCCCATCAACATGTCTGTTGACTAACCTCAAAGCTAGCGTACGCAGCCTCCCCGCGCCGACCCGGAATTGATTTAAGTGACTTGGGACGACAGGCAAATGATGGTGGAGAAAGAGCTCTGGTAGCGATTTCTCCAGGCCTAAGGTGTTGGGGGGTCTACCCTTCCTCGTGACAGGGGTTTCTCCCATGATTACACTTCGAGCAAAGGGAGCGGGGGAGGACCAGTTGGGCCCTAGGTTATCATTAATTGTAAATTCCCTTATGTTTTGCTTAACTTAATCATGATATGTGTTGTTAACAACATATTAATTTATGATACACTTTTCGGAATGATTATACTCTTGTTAACTGTAAATATCCATGGGTTTGATGTTAAGCTTAGGGGTTGGTTGTTAAGGTTACACGCTTGTTGTTAATCTTGTGGGTTTGCTGTTAAGGTTACCCCTTGGGTGTGTGATGTTAAGCATTGAGATTATTTTGCATTGTGTTGTTGAGCTTATCAGGCCTTGGTTGTTAGGGTTACGGGGTTACTGTTCCGTTTTAGCCTTTTGGCTTGACGTCTGTTGTTAAGGTTAGTATGTTGGAAAGCTTTGGCATTTGATGATAAGGTTACGGTTTTGTTGTTGAACTCATGGGTTTGCTGTTAATATTACCGCTTGGGGATGTGTTGTTAAGGTTGGGTTTATTTTGCGTTTAGTTGGTGAACTTATAGTTCTTTGGTTTGTTGTTGTTAAATTCTTGGGTTTATTGTTAAGGTTACAGATTGGGTTTTAATTTTAATCTTTGACAACCACGAGCTAAACTTAACAAACAATCCACAAATTTACCAATATAACGCCAAACATAACAATAAATCGATAAGATTGACAACCAGACCATAAACTTGACAGTAATTTCATAAGCTTGATAATAAATCATAAACTTAGCAATAAATCAATAAACTTGGCAACCAGTACACAACTTTGATCACACAACCACACGATAATCTTTCACGACAGAAATAAACGTAGTCATTAACAACCTCATTTCAGGTAATCATTTACTTTACTAAAGCCATGACCTTTAACAACAAACAAATAAGCTTTGAAACAACCCCATAAACTTAACAACAAATGTATTTCGGTGACTGTTATAACCAATTTTAAGTTAAAAATAGTAAACTTAACATTCACGTTCGTGGCTTGCAGTTGAGTTTGTTGTTATGCTTAGGGGTTTGTTGTTAGGGTTACGGGTTTGTTGTTAAACTCATGGGTTTGCTGTTAAGGTTACCGATTGGGGGTGTGTTGTTAAGGTTGGGCTTATTTTCGCGTTGTGTTGTTGTTATGCTTAGGGGTTTGTTGTTAGGGTTACTTGTTTGTTGATGACCTCGTGGGTTTGTTGTAATGTTACGACTTTTCTGTCAATGTTATGGGTTTGCTGTCAAGTTTTATGGATTAAGGGTCAATGTTATGGGATTGCACAGAAAGTTTCTTGATTTATTGATCAGCTTAAATCTTTACGATGTTAACCTTTATATTTATAATATTTACATGTATATTGTTATTTACAAAGAATTATAATATATCATTTACAAAAAATCTACATCTCAACGTCATCATCATCAAGTTTTCCCGCATCTTCTTTCCTCTTCTTGCCTTCAATCGGTAAATATGCTGCTAGCTTCGCACGTACCACCCATGTGTTATGCTCTATGGGCGTGACGTGCAGGACATATCTACCTTCGATATTAGATTTTACGAACTAGTAGACGTAGATCCCACAGTCATACCTGCACACAAGAACAATCCTCCATTGAGATCACTATTGCTTTCAAACAAAACATAACAATAAACTCGTAACCTTAACAACCAGTTTCCAACATTAAATTCCAACAAGGGTCACTACAACAAACTGTACTTTTCCCGACGCTTATTCCCGACGCATGGTTAAATACGTCGGCAAAAATTATGTTTTTCCCGACACTTTTAGTTAGCGTCAGCAAAAAATATATTTTTCCCGACGTTTATAATTAGCGTCGCTAAAAGTGTATATTATTAGCGACGTTTTAACTTAGCGTCGGTAAAAGTTAAGGATTTCCCGACGTTTTTTCATTTTCGTTGGCAAAAGTATAGCTTTTTAGCGACGTTTTAGGATTAGCGTCGCTAATAGTATGCATTTATCGCGACGTATTAGGCTAACGTCGCTAAAAATGTTCTTTTCCCAACGCATTTACTTGGCGTCGGTAAAAGTTATATTTTTTACGATGCTTCTTGTTTATCCGCGTCGCCAAAACACACCCCCCCTCGAAATTTTCCACACTCGTACAAGGGAGGGAAAATTCCCCCCTTTTATTTTCACGAAGAGCCAAAACCCCAACCCCGCTCTCTCTCATCAGAAAATCGCCCCCAAACCCGTGGTTCTTCTCTGAAGTTCGCCGCCTTCGTCGAAGCTCACCGCCGCCATCATCGGAGATCTCCGCCTCCGTCGAATTTCACCGCCGCCTCCGTCGGATCAGCAGCATTAGCTTCAAGAATCCCCGCCATCTTCTCCTCCTCCCTCCGATCAAACCCCCACCGATCTCACCTCCGACTCCCTTCAAGAATCTCCCTCCACCGTCCAATCTCGCTCCGAACCCGAACGCTAACCCTAGCCTCCGCCGCAGGCTTCGATCAAGCTCCGATGGTATTTATACTATTCTCTTTTTAATTCTTTAAATTAGAGGCGTTCTTTAAATAAATTGCTGTTTTTAATATATCACAGGGCTCGCAATCTTAATCGTTCTTTAGATCGGCACTCTCGAGCATGGAGAAAGTTTACTTGACTAGGAATACGACTGCAAAATCTGTTCTTGAATCTGTGAGCTCGTCTGATGGCAGTCCTGTGTGTTACGATCACTTCGCTTTCCGAACATTTGGGGTAAATGATGCAATTTTGTTTTTTTTCCCCGCTTGATTCTATTACTGTTATACTATGTATTTTTTTTCTAAATTATGAAGGTAGATAGCCATGGGATTGATTTCATTGCGTCATTCTTCTTGGATTTTGGTTATACTCAACGAGATGAACTAAGATTTCCAGCAAAAAGCTGAGAGCTTTGTGGTTTGCTCCTCCTGAGACTGAGTACAGTAACAAATGTAGCTTGCCTTTGCCTAGGATTTT
>BQKN01064909.1:246369-258162 GCA_022839385.1 Asparagus kiusianus | reverse complement strand
AGAAAGGCTACCACACATGAAAGAGCTTATGGATATGTACTGTGGCCCTGATAGAGTGACTGCAAAGCAACAAATGCAGGAGTTAGATAGAGGTTCACTGATCGTGCCGTTCTTTCACTTCAAGTTTTCTTTTTTTTCAACTTAGTTTAGTTTCCTGTAAATCTTATAATGTGTCATTCTCTGAAATGGAAAACACTGAATATGGCAAACTGGAATATTTAAACAGGCCTCTGAGTGTTGACTTGGAAATGGAAATGAATGTAATTATTTTGCAATGGGAGCAAATTCTTTATTTATCATAATATGCAACTTGTTTGGAGTATAATTTGATGTTTGGTTTCTTTGTTGATGTGAATGAGAGCAATTTTTTTGTGGATGTTCAGGTTCAGTGTAGGCTTATAGTTGACAGATATTACTTTTGGCGATGCAAATTAGTGTAGACAAAATTATATTTTTTACCGAGCATAATTATGCGTTGTCAAAAATTATACTTTTGCCGACGCTATTTTGCGTCGGCAAAAGTATAGCTTTTAGCGACGCTATCTTGCGTCGCTAAAAGTATAGCTTTTAGCGACACTTCACTCTGCGTCGCTAAAAGCTGCACTTTTGCCGACGCTAACTTGTGTCGCCAAAAGTATAGTTTTTAGCGACGAACAAATTTGCATCGCTAAAAGCTATACTTTTGCCGACGCATAGCTTTTGCCGGCGTTGCATGCGTCGCCAAAAATACACTTTTGCCGACGCAAAATATTATGCGTTGCTAAAAGATATACTTTTCTCGACGCAGTGTATTTGCGTCGCCAAATACTTTCCTTGACGCACTTTTGGCGACGCGTTAGCGACGCTGCATTTTGCGTTAGGAAAGATTTTTCCCGACGTTTTTTAAACTATTGCCGACGTTTTTGTTTCGTCGGCAATATTATATTTTGTTGTAGTGGGTTCCAAAAAACTTACGATCCCTTTTTCTCCTCGCGTGAAACTTTGATTGGGTCGAATACGCTGCACAATTGGTTCTTATCGAAGCCAGCTTTAATGTAGTTGAAGGCTTTGACAATATTGAGCACAGGTTCCCAATGCCCAGATCTCTCCTTCAAGGAGTCGTAATACCTGGCAATATCATTTTCGACATCAAACTCCAGTAGATGCCAATGACCCCCCTGGACAATGGGAACTAAGAGGTTAGTACATCTTGCATCAACCAAGTGTTTGATGTAGATCTGGTATAGTTCTTGGTATTCTGGTTTCGCCACATTTATCTGGTGCTGTAATAAATAATTAACCCGATCAGGTTTCTTTTAATATAGATTCCAACAGATAGGTAGGAGTACGCCACGCCAGACATAAACTTACACTAAACCAAACACGGACCACCCTAAATTTTTTACTGGAAGACTCTCTTCGACTTTCACACACTAAATCTAGCAGCATATCAACAAGCTATAATAAGTTGACAACAAGTAATTAATAATAGTATTGTTAAATATGCTAATCAATAATTACCAATCGAAAATCTTACTGCATCATCCAGTCGACCACTGCGTAATATATTAAGAATCTCAAGCCGAGTAATAGACCCTACTGGTCCTATGTACACTTTAATAACACTGCAAACAGGAAAAAAACAAAAACTATAGTTAGCAACTAACAATTAACAGCAAGAACAAACCAATAAACTTAACAACAGACCCGTAACTTTAACAACAAATCAATAACCATAACAAAAAAGCTGTAACCTTAACAACAAACTCGTAACCTTAACATCAAACTCGTAACCTTAACAACAAATCAATAACCATAATAAAAAACATGTAATCTTAACAACAAACCCGTAACCTTAACATCAACCCCGTAACCTTAACAACCGACCCGTAACCTTAACAACAAATCAATAATCATAACAAAAAACCCGTAACCTAAACAACAAACCCATAACCTTAACATCAAACCCGTAACCTTAACAACAGACCCGTAACCTTAACAATAAATCAATAACCATAACAAAAAACCCGTAACCTTAATAACAATCTCGTAACCTTAACATCAAACCTATAACCTTATTAACATAGGAGGAACCCTAACAACTAATTGATGACCTTAAAAGCGAAGCTGTAAAAACTTATGATATGAGGTAAATACTTACTTGTTACATCTACAAATACAAAAATGGTTGAGAGTTTTTTCTTCTCTTCCGTCAGCAGCGCGGCAACATCTGCTAACACCTTATAATTATGTACAAATGTGTTTTTTCTTGATGATGAAGCCTCCTGGAAAGGGAATCCCCTCGTTCAGCTTATTCGTGTACATTTATTCTTCTGAACTCATAGGGGAACTCATGTGTTTTTTATATATAGAGTGGGGGTCACTTTGTAGCCGAGCAGGCGTTAACTCTGCTACCTTTTCCTGCACCTGCTCTTCCTCCTCCCCAGCCAATTTTACTATAGCCTTGTCCCCAATGTTGTCTTTTTCTTTCTTCTTCTTCTCTTTAGTGTACGGGGTGACTACTCACTTGGAAGGCTTTACCGTTCTTCTGCATCTCTTTCCTTTAAGGGGTGAAGTAGCGGACACCTTCGCACGTGCCCCCTTTGCACCCCTCTTTCTCTTATTCAAAGCTCCTGAAAACCTAATAGAAGCATCGTCATCCTCAGTTGATGTGTCAGGTGCTGGTGGATGGGCATCCTCTGATTGCTTTATTTCCCTCCTAATGTCCTCTCTTAGAGTGTCTGTTTCCAAACAATCCATTCGAAGTATAAATATTAAGAAAACTTAGCCCCATCTATCTAAACTTAACAATCAATCTATAACCCTAACAACTGATGCCTAAACATATGGTGAAAAGTTGCTAACCTATACAAGTTTGCGTCTCCATATCATGTCCTGTTGTGCAGACATCATCCACCAGCGTTATTTTTCTTCCAGTGTCCTCGTGTTGAGTGCCTGTTTCTAAAATTATTCAGAGTATAAATAATCAAAAACTTAACAACCAATACGTAGACATAACAACCAACCTCTAACATATAGTGCAAAAGCGAGCTTACCTATACAAGTTAGCAGCTTCTTCGCTGGTGGGGACATCTTCTCTCCCTCATTTATTTCTGCTTCAAAAGTCGTGTCAATACGATAGTTCTCTGGTGGAGGTACTTCCCCTGGCGGAGCATCTTCACTCTCCTTGTTGATATCAGAAAAAATAGTGGTGGAGAGGCTCTCCCTGTTGGAGGGTCCTCGCTCTCCTTATTAGCTTCATCAAATAATAATTGATTAAAATCCCCCTCGTACTGTATATTAATGTCACTCATAGTGCGTGGAGTGTCTGATTCAAAAAATAAACAAATGAGCTTAGGTACTTCATTATAAAAAAACATAGCATCAGTTATATAACCTTAACAACTAACCCAGATACTTACCTTGGCAATAAATCCATAACCTTAACATTAGATCCGTAAAATTAACAATAAATTCTTAACCTTAACAAAAAATTCATATACTTAACAATCAATCTTTAAACATAACACGCAAACGTTAACAAACAATTTTGTGGACGTAATTACAAGTCACATCTAACCTGTACAAGTTTGTGGCTCCATCAATGAACCGAACACTAATTCTGTAGGCCTCTTATCCATATATACAGAGAGGGTTTTGGATCGTGCTTCGCTTAGTTTCTCTCTTAGCCTTCTATTTTGAGTAAACAGCTTAGCCACTTTCAAAGAAAGAGCACTTATCTTTACACGGTCGGCAACAATCATATCCTTGAATTTATTCTTGTTATCGTGACGTAATGCTTAGTTCACTGACGCGATGCTCTTCCAGTAGATCACTTACTAAGGCCATTTCATTTTCTTAACTGCCTCATTTGGCTGCTCGACGTCTTCATCAATATCTTGTGGCATCACCTATGTAATGGACAGATAGAGTATTATTAAAAGGTTTAATTAATTAAAAAATAAATAAAATTCACAACTGCTAAATTCTTACAACTACATCAATTGGGATGTCATCTGCTGCTCCCCTCTTCTTCTTGTGAAGGTGTCTTGGGCCACGCGCCCTGCCGGCATCTACTATAGCCGGTCCCTTAATCCTCCTATTCTCTCTCTCTCACACACATATTCTCTTTCTCTTTCCCCTGCTCCATCACCCACAAACCTCCCTCAATTCTTTGAAATTGGCCATGTTATTGTGGAAGCTTTATCGTAGCTTTGCTTGCTTTAGCTACAATAGTGACCAATCTCAAAGAACCAGCAACCTCTACAAGTCTCATCCAATTTGTGAGGGGAGGCCTCACCATACATCCAACTGCTGGTTTCTTGATGCTGGTAAGTTTATAGTACCACAACTACACATTAGAGAAATAACAACTTAATAAACACCTTTATCCTTAACAATTAATAAGTAACCCTAACAATAAAAACGTAACCTTAACAACCAAACCGTAACATTAATAACCAAACCGTAACCTTGACGACCAAACTGTAACATTAACAACTAAACCCTAACCTTCACAATCAGTAATAAAAGATATGATTACTTACACAAACTAGTGAGGTATATCATTACAGATATAAAGTCGTCTTCCCTGGCTTAGGACCCTTCAATGCCCTCTCTATCACGTCAGATGTCTTACTGAATATATAGGTCCCATAAGCAGTGTTATTCACCTGTTTGATACTGTCGACGTACTTGAATAAATGCCCAGGAATGCCGGAAACACTGCTTGGAAACCAAATCATGCTCAGCTGATAGAGGATCTGCAGCAGGACAAAGTCCTTCACATCTCGACGATCAGCCGATAGTACCAGCTTCAAGAGCAGTTGCTCCACATTGCTTCTGGTGGGGCCTCCTTTAGGGGAGCTATACTGTTGGTACCCTTGGCCTAGGGTTTGTTTAAAAACCTGGACCAAATCTTATTTTTCCTATCCCGGTTGTGGTCAACAAGAAGACACTCAATGGAGAACTATGTATGCTCCATTACCCACTCAAGGTTGAATGAGTAGGCGATCTCTTCTCCATCATTCCTATCAGTGAAGACGAATTTCTTTATTTTGTTGTCCCACTGACTCAAAATATGCTCAAAGGTGGGAAGATCGACACCAGGTGGGCCAAAATGGACGTAGTGTTTGAGTACACTATCTTCATAGGCCGCAAAGTGCCTTGGCTCCATATGCTGCACAAAAGTCCGCATGAATTTATGATAGACACTGAAGCTGACGGTAGGCCACAACGTAATAGTTGGCTTTTCCCTTTTTCTACATAACAAAAACACAAGACATAATCATTTTTGAAAATAATCAGTAAACATAACAACTATGCTGTAAACTTTGCGGATAATGTCACGCCCCGCTTCCCAAAATACCCGAGAATCGGAACGTGAACAAGCCCGCGACGTATTAGATTGAGAAGAAATATACACTACCATTTTTTTCCTTTTTCTTTTCTTCTCAATCCAATACGCTAAGCGTTTGGAAATAAATATAATACGAAGTCACAGGTCCCCGATCACAATCAGCAAGAATATAATAGACAAACTCAGACTAAAAAATATAATATCACAAATGGGATAACATCCGAGACATAATATTCGGGTCAACATGCCCTTACAAAAAACTGAACAAATGAATATTTGAGAGATACAAAAATACATCGATCAATGGAAAAAGAAAGAACTATAAAAGTAAACTGGAGCCATCAAAGAATAGGCTTCGACTCCTTCTTCTACTCCGTCTACATGATACTCCTGTTGAGAATCCTCTGGCTCCTGATGATCTCCCAGCTGAACTTGTTCTTCCTCTAAGTCTGACGTACACCAGAGAAAACAGGTGTACGTCAGCGTGTATGGCACACGGCAAGACCCAACCCCACAAAGAAAATAGAACGAACAGAAGTGCAATACGAAAAATGATACGATAACAGAAACAACAAAAGAACGTACAATTGAATTCCACAAATCAACATGAAAACACTACTAATTCATGATAACATAAAGCATCCAGAATCGATCAGGTAACGAGATCATGTAGCTAGCGATCAGAAATCATCCAAGTGACAAGGTCATACAACTAGATGGAATTAATACTTAAAAATCTACAAGAAGAGACGTAGTACGTCGAGCGAAATAATCCAAACAAGGAAACCCTCATGTATATACCATATGTCTCAAATTGTAGATAATTAAATATTAATCCTGATCTATGTTGTAGGCGTATAAAATTGCCTATAGGTCCCTTAGCATAGCTCGATACAAGGAATCGACAAATCAACGGACGTTCGAGCGACGAAGCGAGCTAACGAGCTAACGAGGCGATGAGGCACACAAGCAACGGAATACGTTCGCGTGTGGAACCAATCCAACGGTTCAGAAAATTAACGAGTCGTCCAACAACAAAAACGGACTTGAACTCAAACACCGAGGCGGATTTACTGCCAAATGAAGACTCGGGCTATCAAATCAAGACCCGAACAAATCAAACGAACAACCGAATCACGGACATAACCGAAAGACGGGAAAACAACGAAACGGAACACACCCGGGGGACTCGGCCCAAACCGAACCAACCCGGGGTGGCTCGGCCCAAGCCGAGCCACCCCAGGGTGGCTCGGTGGCCGAGCCACCCTGGGGTGGCCCGACTCCCCCCCCCTCTCTCTTGTGCACAAATGCACAGTTCAGAGAGGCTATAAATAGGGGGGTGGTTGTTCATTTGAGAGGACTTTTTTCTGAACTTCTGAAGAGCCGAAACTCTGCCGGATTGTCACCTCAACTCGGATTTGTGAAGGCTTGGAGACTTGGACCCTTGGATTCAGTTCTTGGCGAGCACCCGCAACAAACAAGGCAGGAGTTCGAAGAGGCTAATCCTCAGATCTACGTTGTTCTACTCCGGATCTAAGCTTGGTTCTTAGATCCCGAGATTCGAGCGGTCGTTTCCTTGGTGAAACGATCCCTCCCGGCTATTATCTCCTTGGTGTGATAATACCCGTTATACCACGTAGATCTGTTTGGATCGAGATTGCACGGTGGTCCACGGTAATCAACCCCGGCACAGGCAAACAACCCACAAAGCGAGTGACCGCAAAACAGGAGCTCGCGATCTGTTCGTTAAATAAGGAAAGTTGTAATTTTTCTTTATTTGTTTTGAATTTCGTTGTAACCGGCTCTTATAAAAAGACCGGATCTTTGTAAACACAAAAAGTTGTTAACATTGAGTGCAATGAGTTCGTCAATGAAGAAGAATTTGATTTTTCCCGCGAACAATCTGGCGACCACAGTGGGAGCCACCGATCTCGCTGCCGAGATCGGAGTGTCGCAGCCGCGGATCTCGATCCTGGTCATGGAGGAGGTCGAGTATGAATTCGACCAGCAAAAGTACGAGGAGTACGTGTCCTCGTCCGGATCTACCTCCTCCCCTAAGTCCAAGAAGTACCAGAAGTTCTCCTCTAGGAGAAAAGTCCGTTGGTGCGATGAAGTTGAAGCCACCAACGACGACCTCACCCCAATCGACGCCGAAGCTGCGTTGAGTGAGGCCCTACCGACCTCAAAGAAGGTCAAATCCGCCATTGAAGGCGTGGTGACTCTCTCTAAGAGAGCCCGCCAGAGGCAGCGTCAACGCCTCGCGAAGCAATTCGCCAATGTAGGCATCGAAAATTGCCGATAGGTCCCCACTCACAGCTCGGTGTTAACGATCGACGATCGAACGACGCTACCCAGTTCACAAGAGCTCAAATGACACCGGTGAGCGATTGAAGCAAACCGACGGATTACGTGAGCCGACAGAATGTCAGAATCACGGGGATATGGGTTGACCGAAAACCCCGCGACCACCGCAATTGGGCCAACGCCCGCCGTGTCCCGATCATCCTACTGATAATCCAACCATCGGGGCCTACAGAGCTCGCCGTCACGATTCCAACGCATCCGAAATCACTCAAATCCGAGTTCGGACGAAAAGTCAACGGCAGGACAACGGCAGAACAACGGCACAGCCTCGGACTGCGTTGAGACACCCAAATGGGCCTCGGCAGGCCCGAGACACCCGAGGGGTGTCTTGGCAAAGCCAAGACACCCCAGGGGTGTCTCGGCCAGGCCGAGACACCCCCTAGGGGGTGTCCTCAAGGCAGCCCCCTACCCCCTCATTTGCCTATAAATAGAGGCCCTTAGCCTCTATTCTCTTGGCTCCTGATTTTGCACTCGATTCAAGGCTGAATTATTTTAGCCAAGGATCGTTCTGCAAGAGAGCGGCGAAGCCCTGCCAGAGTGAGGAGTCAAAGTCTGCAGGAGAGCGGCAAAGCCCTGCCGGATCGAAGAGCGAGAGGTCTTCATCTTTTCCTTCATTCACCCCCCTTCTGTCCTTGGTGTTGCCCTTCGCAGGCGACACTGAGAAGAGCTATTATCTCGTTTAACCGAGATATACGCTTTAAACTTCCAAGATCTCACGCGGATCGACGAAGTTCTGCTTCTATATCCCACGCGGATAGACGAAGCTCTGCCGGATTTTCCCGGAAGGATCTTGAAGAGTCGGCGGTCCACGGATATCGACATCCCCGTCACAGGCCAACAACCCACGCAAGCGAGACCGTACCAAACCGGGCTCTCGTGTTTATTTTCGTTTAAGTTGTAACCCCTTTGTTTTCATTTTATACTGTTGTAACGCTCAAAGTTGTAACAGATCTCAAAAAGAGAACATCAATGAAAACAGCAACTTTTACCGGAAACAAGCTGGCGACCACAGTGGGAGCCGCCGACCTCGCTGCCGAGATCGGAGTGACGCAACCGGCCTTCAAGATCCGGGTGAATGAAGAGATCGAATACGAGTTCGATCAGAAGAAGTTCGAAGAGTACCTCTCCTCCTCCTCCTCCAGATCCGCCTCTCCGCAACGGCGTAGAAAGAACTCATCTCCCAAAAGGGCTCGCGAGATCTCCAACTCCTCAATCCGAGACTCCGCCATCGCTGCCACTACGCCCGTACCACGCAACGGCCCCGCGTCGATCAGCGTGGTTAAGGCTGTAGATCCGGCCCTCCCAACAGCACCAAAGGCAATGGGTGATGCTGCTCCAACTCCATCAAAAAGGGCGATCCAAAGACGCCGCCAACGCCTCGCTCAACAGCTCGCCAGGGCCAAGGAGTCGAAGGATGGAGTGCGCTATGCAGAGGATCTGAAGTCGAGGCAGCGACAAGAGCAACGGCAAGCAATCAACCTCCCCTCCAAATCAGAAGCAAACGAGTGGATCCGAGTCAAAAGGAACCGCTCCACGCTCGAGGAGCGAATCAATAAGCGCCGTGCCCTACTCGCACAAGCCCGGCTCCTCCTAAAGAAGGCAGAGGAGATGCAGCAAGAAACGGTGGTCAAAACGCCGTCTACAAGCAGATTGGTGTGGGTACGCAAAACAAACCCAACACCTCAAACCAAGAAGGGCAGCACTATCGCCCAGAGTTCAACCAAATCAGAGCCTACTCTTCCTGTACCGGCACCCTCAACAGGGCCAGGTAAAAAAGGGGATCATTCAAGATCCCAGGTTCCTTTGACGAGTCGCCTCGGTCCCTTACCGGAGAACCGAGGCAGAATACCCGTCAAAGAACGGCTGGGGCCATTGAAAGGTCCCCAAACTAAAATCCAGACTGGGGGTGGAATCAATCCCCCCAAGAATATTGACAAAGGGAAAGCCCCTATTACCGACCGTACTGAATTGCGAGTCGAGCTGAAAGAGCCCGTTCGATTTCTACGCTCTCAAAAGCGTAAAATTGAGCGGGCCACTCTTGAAAAATCTAACCAATTTTTGCATTCCCAAAGGGAAACACACTCGTCTGAGGATGAGCGTGTTATACCGAGGGGCATCCACCAGCACTCCGTAGGTTGCTCCAGCTATCAAGCTGATGAGCTGTACTACAGGGCTGGGGGTGTGGAAAAATCTCGAAAGAGGTACATGCAGGATATGGAGTCCCACTGCCCGTGTGCCAACATTATCAAGGCAGTGCTGTCCGAGTGTTGCTGTGCTCAAACCCCAACAAGAATCTCGGTGTTCGAGAGACTCTCCAAGCCGAAGCGTTTCCACAAGAAGAAATCGCTCCGCCGAGAGGATGAATACTCGAAAGTGTCAGTCAACATGACCGGCAGAGGGGGATCAACACCACGTCTCAACTTGGATCAGCTTGCCGAGGCATCCCGATGCATGACATGGTTACGGTCGGGAACCATCAAACGAAACAATTACCCAAGAGTACACAAGGGACTTTCCCTAGAAGAAGAGGAATCCGATGCTGATTCTGATACCTGCTCCGCCGTCGCATCCGATGACACAACTTCAAGTGCAGGTCGACCTTATGAATCGCTCATGATCAGCGCCGAACAAGTGTCGAAGATACTTGAAGAAGCCTTGGCCAAGCAAAAAGAGAGCTTCAAATTTGAAATGGAGATGGCCATGCAGCGGATGAGGGAGATGCACGACCAACAGATCGCGGCGATGACGGTTCACCAAGGAGAGCCGAGCCAACGCAATCCAGAGGAGCATGAACGGGAAGGGGATAATGTCAACGTCCCTCCTGTCAACACCAGCAACGGGGGTGGTCCCGCAGAAGATAATGCCCAAGAGGACCACGCCCCCTCTCCCAGAAGCCACTCGAAGACCGAGACGAGTGAGGACAGGAAGATGAAAGACCTGGAGAGCAAGATCAATGCATTGATGAATGCTCAGGAGGTAAAAAGATCCGGTATACCCTGCCCATACCCGAGGGAGTGGGAATCGATCCCATATCCGGCAAAGTTTAATTTAATTAACTTTACGCCGTTTGATGGGAAGGGTTCCCCTACCCAACATTTAATCTATTTCAAGTCTCATTTAGGAATCATTTCCGGAAATGAGCCCCTCATGGTGCGGTCATTCGTCGGCACTCTTCGCGGAGCTGCCTTCGATTGGTACCACCGTCTCAAGCCTGGGAGTATCAACGGCTGGGATGACATGGAGGACATGTTCCTAACAAACTTCTTTGATGATGACACCGAGGTTTCAATCGGTACGCTGTTCGATGAAAAACAAAAGAACGGCGAGACGGTTGAGAACTTCGTGAAAAGATTCCGGAACAAAGCCATGAATTGCAGGGATCCGGTCAGCGAGGATTTCATCCTCGAGACTTGCCACAACAACCTCACGCTCGACATCCTCGAAGCCATGGGAATGGCGCCATCCAAAACCTGGAAGGACTTGAAGATGCGGGGAGAAAGAGCCGAGCGATTCCTTAAGAGGAAGAAGGCGGAGAGGGGACAAATTCCCAACAATGCCCCACAACCAAATTTTACCCCCAAGGGTAAAGGGAAGGCGCATGCAAATGCGGTGGTCGCAAATCAGGTCTTTGAGGTGCAAGCACAGCCGCAACAGCCTCAACAGCCCCAGCAGCCGCAACAGCAGCAGCAGAGGGCGCCTCAACAACCCAGGTGGCAACAGCAGCCCCAGAAGCAAAAGGTTGGGGAGCCGAGGTTCCCAAAGGTTTACTCGTTCAAAGAAGATGAAATCCCCGGTATCTTCAAGTATTTGGTCGAGAACAACAAGATCAAGCTACCGCCGATTCAGGATCAAGAAGATGCCAAGAGGGTCAACGATCCGAAATACTGCGCATTCCACCGAGCAGTGCACCATCCTACCAAGGTGTGCTACGCTCTCAAGGACAAGATTCAGGCCCTGATCGATGTTGGGGTCATCACTATGAAACAGCCCAAAGAGAAGAAGGTGGGTGCGAACACCGTATCCATTAGCTTTGGATCTGTTCCCTCGAGTTGGTTCCAACACGAGTCAGTGATCAAAGCGGCGGTGAAGAC
>BQKN01064909.1:210105-236369 GCA_022839385.1 Asparagus kiusianus | reverse complement strand
TCCCCGTCACAGGCCAACAACCCACGCAAGCGAGACCGTACCAAACCGGGCTCTCGTGTTTATTTTCGTTTAAGTTGTAACCCCTTTGTTTTCATTTTATACTGTTGTAACGCTCAAAGTTGTAACAGATCTCAAAAAGAGAACATCAATGAAAACAGCAACTTTTACTGGAAACAGCCAAGGCCATGGAGTCCGTTGACGGGGTCCGCTACCATGCGGATCTGAAGAATAAACGAGGCAAACAGCCTCAACAGCAAATGAAGGGTGGTTTCTCCAAACCATCGACTATGGAGTGGGTCCGTATCAAACGGAATCGTTCGACATTGGAGGAGCACATCCGCAAACGGCGCGCGTTATCGGCGCAAGCACGGGCCAAAGCTAAAGAAGCCCGTCGGAAGCTGCAGAAGGAGGTGGTCAAAAAGCCGCCACCAACTCGCAAGGTTTGGAGGCCAAAGTCTGAAGCAAAGGTTCAGACCAAGGAGCGACAACCGCAGCCTCCGAAGATTCAACACCCGGCAAATCAATCCAAACAGCCGGTAATTTCTGCAACTGCTCAGGGAGATCCCGCAGGACCATCCCAGAAGAAGAAATCAATTTTAGAACGCCTCGGTCCAATTTCCAAAGAACGAGGCAAAGCTCCAGTTCAAGAACGCTTGGGGCCAATCAAGAAGTCCCAAACAATGCAACATGCTGGGGGTCGCCGCAACCCTCAACACTTGGAGAAAATTGTGGCACCCAAGCGCACAACTTTGCGCATCGAAGTGCAAGAGCCCGCTGAAGGTTCACGCCTACAAAGGCGCGTTTCAAGGCGTGTGACTCTGGATGGTCCGAAGAAGACAATTCATCCTCAGAAGGAAACATTGTCGTCTAATGACGATGATGTTATACCTGAGAGATCGTGCCAACACACGATTGGTTGCTCCGCCCTTCAAACGGACGAGCTGTACTATCGTACCGGGGGTACGAGTAAATCTAGAAAGAGGAGCCCCCGAAGGTTCGAAACTCAATGTCCCTGTTCGAAGCTCATTCGGGCGGTACTATCCGAGTGCAACTGCGCCAAGGCGGTCCCTGAGAGAGTTTCTGTGTTTGAAAGACTCAGCACCGAAACGCCAAAGCCGAGGCATAGGCGTTTCCAACGAAGAAGAACAAGGGACGAAGACGGTGAGCATTCAAGGGTCACCGCAAATATGACAAGCACAGGAACATCGGCTCAGGATAACCCCGAGGCGGTTCCAGAAATACCCCGACGTGTAACTCGTCTACAATCCGGGGCTATCATTCGCGCGGCGTATGGTAGAGTCCGAACAAGAGTACCTTCGGGAGATGAAGAATCAGATGCCGGCTCAGCAGTGGCGTCTGATAATACAGTGTCCAGTGAAGGACAACCCCGCGAGGCGTTTATGATAAGCGCAGAGCAAGTGGCCAAGATGCTTGAAGATGTCATGGCCAAACAACAGGAGACCTTTAGGTTCGAAATGCAAATGGCTATGCAGAACATGAGAGAGATGCATGACCAACAGCTTCAAGCATTGAGGAACCAACAAGGCGAACCAAGTCGTCCCAACCAGAACAACCTGGAAGATGAGGACACAAATGAGGTTCGCAATGCTAACAACCATCCCATCAATGCAGGGGGTGGTAACGAGAACGCCAGTGAAGACGCAGGTGAAAGCCTAAAGATCAAAAATCTCGAGAGCAAAATCAATACGTTGATTTCCGCTCAAGAGACAAAAAAGACGGGTATTCCTTGTCCGTACCCAAGAGAGTGGGAATCAATCCCATATCCGGCAAAGTTTAGTCTAATTAACTTTACACCGTTTAATGGGATGGGTTCACCTACTCAGCATTTGATTTATTTCAAATCGCACTTGGGAGTCATCTCTGGTAATGAGCCTCTGATGGTGCGGTCATTCGTCGGCACTCTTCGCGGAGCTGCCTTCGATTGGTATCGTCGCCTCAAGCCAGGAAGCATAAACAGCTGGGATGACATGGAGACTAAGTTCCTCACGAATTTCTTCGACGACGACACCGAAATCTCTATTGGATCGTTGCTCGATGAGAAGCAGAAGGACGGGGAGCTAGTCGACACCTTCGTCAAAAGGTTCCGGAATAAGGCGATGAATTGCCGGGACCCGATCACTGAGGAATTCATCCTCCAAACCTGCCACAACAACCTTTCGCTGGATGTGTTGGAAGCAATGGGCACGGCACCATCCAAGACCTGGAAGGATTTGAAGGTTCGAGGAGAGCAAGCTGAGCGATTCCTCAGAAGAAAGAAGGCGGAAAGAGGCCAACCGGCTACTAATCCTCTGAAGCAGAACTTCAACCAGAAAGGGAAAGGTAAAGCTCATGTTAATGTTGTTGATGCTAACCAGACATTTTAATTGCAACCTCAGCAACAGCAGCAGCAGCAAGCGCCACAACAATCGCAACCGCATTGGCAGCAACGGTCTCAGAAGCAAAAGTCTTCGGAGCCGAGGTTTCCCAAAGTCTACTCCTTCAAGGATGATGAAGTCCCCGGCATCTTCAAGTACTTGTTGGAGAACAACAAAATCCAGTTGCCGGCGATTGTGGATCATGAAGGAGCCACTAAGGTGACGGACCCGAAGTACTGCGCATACCACAGAGCGGTCCACCACCCAACGAAGTCTTGCTACCACCTCAAGGACAAGATCCAAGCGTTGATCGATGTAGGAGTCATAACTCCGAAACCGGCCAAGAATATGGGAGCAAATGTGGTGTCAATCAGCTTCGGATCAGTGCCTACAGCTTGGTTTGAGCCGAAGCGCGTCACCAAAGTCGGGATGAAGACGGTGAATGACGACCCGCACGGACAGCGCCAAAAGGGACTCGTGCCACACACGGCCCCGAACGGCGAAATCCTTTGGGTTCACCCCGACCTGATTGAGGATGAACAATGGGCCGGATCATCATCAAAGAAGAACTCAAAGGGGAAAGGGAAGTCTTGCTATGGAGTTTCTGCCATCCCGGGTGAAGACGATGAAAGGATCACCGCTTTTCCGTTTTCCGACGAGGAACAGGAGGTCTTTGCGACTCGGAGTGGAAACGAATACCACTTCAAATATCCATCTCCTGGGAATCAAATAGATAAACAGGGAGTGACAAAATGGGGACCAGCCAAGACTCTCACAGAACTGGGGGTGATTACAGTTCCCAAACCGGTTGAAGATGCTCGACGACAGCCGGTTGACAAACAGAAAGAAAAGGGGCCCGAGGAGGTTCAGAATCCGAAGCAGTCTCGTTTCAGTCGTCCGATTGGAAAGGACAAACCGGAGAGTTCAAAAAATCCGCGTGCCTTTGACATCATGGTTCAGCTAGCCAATATTCCAGCGCGGATAACGCTGTACGAGTTGCTCCGATTGTCCAAGGAAACTAGAGAAGCCTTGCAAGAAGCCTTGGCCGATTCGGAGGCATTCCTCACCAGGATCAAACCAGCTCCCGAAGAACTGGAAATGTTAGCCCAACAGTGTAATGTGGCGGCCAAGAATCTTCCCTGCATCACCTTCACCAAAGAGGACATGCAGACGAAGAATTCAAATCATGATCGGCCCTTATACTTCGTCGGGTACATTGGCTCCAGCGAGGTCAACCGAATCCAAGTGGATCCGGGTTCCGCTGTGAGTATTATGCCACTTCGCCTAATGCACAGCCTTGGCATTCCAGTCAGCAAGCTGGCATCTACGGGCACAGTCATTTACGGATTCAACACCAGCGGGTCAAGACCTTTGGGGAAAATCCGGATAAAGTGCCAGATGGGCGATCTGAAAACGGAGGTCACGTGCTACGTGATTGATGCTGAGACATCCTATAACTTACTATTGGGTCGGCCTTAGATCCATAGTAATGTTATAGTTCCCTCCACCTTACATCAGTGTCTGAAATATGTCGACACTGATGGAAGGGTCAGGACGGTGGTCGCGGATAAGCAACCATTTAAAGGGTATGAGAATTACTTTACAGATTCTCTCCTTTATGGTAATGAATCCGATACGGAACCATCGATCCAGGGCACGGACAGCGGAGAAGAAGCTGATTCCGAGGCCGGATTTGATTACAATGGTGGTTTTGTTCTAAATGACATTGTACCCTTTGTAATCAATCTCAACGACGAACAGTCGTCAGATGGCGGTTGTAACTAGCAACTTGCCGATATTAAAATAAATCGTGATTTAGAGTATTCCTTGTCTCTTGATGATGCGATAAAGGGATTGTACGATAATCCCAATTTATGTATGCCGCTCCGATCATCTTATGTAACGAAGAAACGCCTCCAGCATTCCTTCGGAACAACTCAGATTATCCCTGCCAAAATATGGGGACAAAAGGCAGTGATATACGGTAAAGGAGAAAATCTTCCGGTGCCAGATAATTATAGTCCGGAAGCGCGTGTGCTCATGGAAAAACAAGGGTACGACTTCACACTCGGAGAGGGTTTATACTTCGATCGAGGTTCTCGTGTCCCAGTCAAAGCGGCGTATGTACCAAAGGGAAAACCAGATAATTATTACCATCACAAGAGAGGCCTAGGCTATGTCTCATCGGAAGACGAATGTGGCTGGCAAATCATTGATCACATTGCTAACAAAGCTAAGGATGGGTATTTGCCAGATTCTTCAGCTGAGGATTCCGACACAAGTTTGGGAGAAATGTTCAAAACCTTGATGTCAAACATGACCACAGCGGATCCATCTACGATGGAGGACGATGATCAAATGCCAATGTGGGAGGACCCATGGGTTCATCACTTAAACATGCAGTATGGTGATAGGTTCGAGCAAAGAGAGCCACCCACCGAAGACGAAGTAGTCCAAATTAATATGGGCGATGAGGCCAATCCAAAGCCCATATTCATCAGCGGTAGTCTTCCCCCAGATGAAAAGGAGGAATTAATTGCCTTGATCAGAGAGTACATTGATGTCTTTGCCTGGAACTATGAAGACATGCCAGGACTTGACCCTAATGTGGCAATGCACCGCCTCGACATCAAGCCGGATACCAAACCTGTCAAGCAACAGCAAAGACGGTTTCGTCCGCAGATCATGGAAGCCATCGAGGCTGAGGTTAAGAAGTTGATCGACTCAGGATTCATCCGAGAGGAACAACATCCAGACTGGTTAGCCAACATCGTTCCTGTCATGAAGAAGAATGGCAAAATCAGGATTTGCATCGACTTCAGGAACCTGAATGAAGCGTGTCCGAAAGACGATTTCCCTCTCCCAATCACGGATGTCATTATCGACAATACATGCGGATTCGAAAGAATGTCTTTCATGGACGGCTTTTTGGGGTATAATCAAATCAAGATGCACCCAGACGATGAGAAACATACAGCATTCAGAACGCCCCTCGGTATCTTCTGCTATACGGTGATGCCTTTCGGTCTGAAGAATGCGGGTGCCACATACCAACGAGCGATGACTAAGATTTTTCAGAAGCACCTCAGGAAAACTGTTGAATGCTACGTTGATGATTTGGTGGTAAAAAGCCGCAACAAAGAAGATCACGTCAAAGACTTGAGAACGATGTTTGATCTCATGCGGAGTCATCAATTAAAGATGAATCCCACAAAATCCTTCCTCGGAATGTCCAGCGGAAAATTCCTTGGATTCGTCGTCACCACTAAGGGTATACACATTGACCCAGACAAGGTAAAAGCAATAAATGAATTGCAACCCCCGAGGAATCTATGAGAACTTAGAGGATTGCAAGGGCGTTTAGCTTACATCAGGCGGTTCATCTCGAATCTTTCCGGGAAGTGCCAACCATTTTCTAAGCTAAACAAGAAGGGCGTGTCATTTATTTGGGACGACACCTGCCAAAAAGCATTCGAAGATATCAAGGCATATCTGATGAATCCCCCTGTTCTTGTTGCATCAAAATCAGGTAAACTGTTCTTGATTTACATCAAGGCGATGAACCATTCGATAAGTGCTTTATTAGCACAAGACGATGATAATGGTCACGAACAGGTAGTCTATTACCTAAGTCAGACCTTGATAGGCGCCGAGTCTCGATACCCGATGATCGAGAAAGAATGTCTCGCATTGGTGTTTGCGGTACAGAAGATGCGACATTACTTAGTTGGCCAGACGATTTACGTCATCGCTAATGTTAATCCGGTACGGGTATTCATGACTCAACCAGGTTCGATGAATTGGCGGTTGGCAAAGTGGGCCCTCCTCTTGTCCCAGTATGATTTGCACTTCAAACAGCAGAAGTCAGTCAAAGGACAAGCGATTTGTGATCTTTTGGCGGCAAGTCCGACAACAGATACAGTTGAGGTATATGATGATTTACCAGATGAAACCCACGAGGTTAATACCACATCACACCAACAAGTATGGCAGTTATACTTTGATGGTGCTTCGAGAGCAGTTAATAAGGCAGTAACCCCTGGATGTCCTAAGGTCACTTCCGGAGTTGGAGTTGTCTTAGTTTCCCCAGGGAAGCACGTGATGCCCCGAGCTTATTCGCTGACGAATCCATGTTCCAATAACGTAGCCGAGTACAACACGCTCATCATTGGACTCAGTTTCGCCAAAGAGCTGGGGGTCGAGTATCTCGAAGCTTTTGGGGACTCTCAATTGATAGTCAACCAAGTTCGTGGAGAGTATGAAGTCAGGAACCCAGATCTGATTCCGTACCACCAGGAGGTCGTCGGAATGGCAGATTCTTTTGAAGAATTCTACATCGAATACATCCCGCGTCTCCAGAACGCTTATGCGGATGCACTGGCAGCACTGACAGTATCACTCGCGCAGCCGCCCGAAACTGAACTGCTAGTCACGGTGAGATCACACCAACTCTACATACCCATATACGATATGGAGGTTGAAGAGGAGGATGATAGAAATGGAAAAGCCAAAGAGGTGAACTCAACCCAAATCGGGTCTGAGTCCCGAGATTGGCGCTTTCCCATCATTGACTACGTCCAGTATGGCATTCTGCCGGAGGATGTAAAGGAAAAAGAATCTATTCGCCGAAGAGCGCCACGATTCTTCTATAATACCGAGACCCGTACGTTATATCGCCGGGGGTATGATGATTTGCTTCTCCGATGTCTTTCGAACGAAGAAGCAAAAGAAGTTCTCAAGGAAGCACACGAAGGAGAATGCGGTGCGCATCAGCCTGGTCCCAAGTTGTATGATCGAATCAGAAGAATGGGATATTTCTGGCCAACAATGGTTCGTGACGCGATCGAGTACGCCCGAGAATGTCACGCTTGCCAAGTGCATGCAAATTATATGCACCAACCACCGGAGCGGTTACACACGTCAACCACTTCCTGCCATTCGAGACATGGGGTATGGACATTGTCGGCCCTATCTTTCCTCCTTCAGTCAAGGGTGATAGATTTATCCTCGCTATCACCGACTACTTTTCAAAGTGGGCTGAAGCCATTCCGCTGAAAGAAGTGAAGACGAACAACGTCATCAACTTCATCAAGCATCATGTCATATACCGACACGGCGTACCGAGGTGGATCATTCATGACAACGGTCCGCAATTCATAAGCAACGCCTTCATCAGGTTCTGTGATAAATTCAAGATTCAAGATGTCTCGTCAACGGCTTACTATCCCGCTGCGAACGGATTAGCTGAGGCTTTCAACAAGACGATCATCAAGATCCTGTCAAAGCTTGTGAAGACCAATAAGCGAGATTGGGACGATAAACTCGGCGAAGCGCTCTGGGCTTATCGCACGACAATACGCACTCCTACAGGAGCCACTCCATATTCTCTGGTGTACGGATGTGAAGCTGTGCTACCGTTAGAGATTCAAATCCCCTCCCTTCGGATCGCTCTCGCAACTGAGATGACGACCGAAGAGCAGCATCAAAAACGTCTTGAGGAACTCGAAAGGCTGGACGAAAAGCGCTTGGAAGCTCAACAACACATCGAGTTCTATCAAGCCAGAATATCCAGAGCCTTTGACAAAAGGGTTCGCCAAAGAAGCTTCAAGGAAGGAGATCTGGTCCTCGCTACTCGCCGACCAATAATCCTCACCTCTAAGAAGAAAGGTAAATTCGAACCTAAGTGGGAAGGACCGTTTGTAATAGACACAGTCTATTCAAACGGCGCTTACCGCTTAATTTCTTTAGAGTGCATCAGGCAATTAATGCCAATAAATGGGAAGTTTTTGAAAAAGTACTATCCCTAGTACGTTCAAGACAACCCATTTATCGGGAAATTCCTTGAAGAATATTACACTTAATATTCTAAAGGATAACCCAAGTTCACACCACCAAAATCCCTCACTGATCAATTTCAATTGACAGTGAGTCCACCAAAAAGGTCCAATCTCAATTCGGAGTCCCCTTTCGATAAACGAAAGAACTCTCTTTCTTTTCTCTTTGGTTCAACCTTTTCATGGTTATAACCGAAGCTGAAATTTCACTTCGATAAACGAAGAACTCTTCTTTCGATCAGATAATCAATCCTATAAAAGGTAAGTTTATCTAGATCTTCCAGATTCTCGGAGTGGAGATCCCACTTCTAGTCTCTTTCTTACACTGGAAATAGAATATAAAATTCTTCCTTTCCAGAATCCGGGAAATAGAATGTAAAATTCTTCCTTTCCCACAACAACTCCTTTTCCAAAATTTATAAAATTAGGATTCATCCTAGGAAGTTTATCCCGAATCCTAAGCAGGGATAAGTCTGCGCCTAACACGCGCTGCCGGTTTAGTCTTTTTCCGATTGAAAAAGACACCAGAGTTCGATTCTGGGGTATTTTATCCTGAAACCTAAGTAAGGATAAGTCCGCGCCTAACACGCGCGGCCGGTTAGTTCTTAGCCGTTGAAAAGAACACTCGTCCACATATTCAACATTGTGGCAGGTTGTTATTAATAACACCAAAATCCATGCCTCACACGCATGGGGAATTTTATCCTGAATCCTAAGAAAGTATATGTCGACGCCTAACACGCGTCGCCGGTTTGGTCTTTATCCGTAGAAAAAGACACCGGAGTCTGACTCTGGGGTATGTTATCCCGAAACCTAAGTAGGGGATAAGCCAACGTCTAATACACGTTGCTGGGTAGCCTATTCCCATAACAATGGCAAAGTCTACATATTCAAAGTTGTAGCACAAAGTCTAAGGGAGTTCATTCCTTTAGCACAACGTCACATGCGGAACGGATTAAGATAATCTGCATGTAAGCCCGACTCAAACGGTAATCGGTAAGAGCACGTCAAATCCGTTAAAGGCTGAGGATTTGCCAAAAATCCTAAGTCAACGTCTCATACACGTTGTTGTTTAGTCTTTTCACAGGAGAAAGACGAAGTCTACGTATTCAATATCGTAGCACTAAAAGAGTTAACTCTTTTAGCTTAACGTCACGTGCGGAACGGATCTAAACAATCCGCACACTAGCCCGACTCAAACGGTAGTCGGTAAAGGCTAATCAAACCCATTGAAGGCAGGGGGTTAGCCAAAAATCCTAAAGTCAACACCTAACACGTGTCGCCGGGTAGCCTATTCCCGTAACAATGGCGAAGTCTATGTATTCGACATCATAGCACGAAGTCTCGGAGAATTCAATCTCTGAGCACAACGTTACATGCGAGCGGATTTAAACAATTCGCATGCTAGTCCGACTCAAACGTAGTCGGTAAAGGCTCATCAAACCCATTGATGGCTGAGGGTTTGCCAAAAATCCTATGAGTATTATGGTTAATATTTCAAACGGAATGACGAATCATAATAAAAATAAAGATGAAAACCAGTGTCACTGAGAGAGTCAAAAGTCAAAGTACACAGCAAACAAAATCATACATCAAGCCCGTGGCTAAAAATCTGCTGGCTGAGCTTAGACAGCTTATCATCATAAGCTTGACTAAGCTCAGCTCTAATGGACTCCTCGGTAGCGGCAGAGGTCTTCGCAGCAGTCTCCTCTGTCTCAACCAGCTCCTGCTTTAAGGATGTCAGCTCGTCAGATAAAGCAGTGCAGGTCTGTTGGTCCTGTGCTCTCGTCATCTGAAGAATGCTCAAAGTCTCCTTTTCTTCGCGGGGTTCTCTTTCAAGCCGGTCTATCTTGGTTTCACAAGAGATAAGAGAAGAATCGAGCTCGGCAAGTGAAGATAATCTAGTAGCAAGGCCGGTTTCAACTCGATCCACTCGGTCTCGCTGCACCTGAACCTCAAAACTAGCAAGAATCTGAGTCTCGCGCAGTGACTGTAAACGGGTCTCTAGCTCAGCAGCAATAAATGAAGAGGCGCCGGTATCTCGAAGCTCATGAAACATCTGAAGCTCATGCTCTAGGCAGCCGAGATCATCAACTATAGCCTTTGCCAAATCTGGATATCCTGCTTCCTTTATCAAATTAACTCTGGAATTCAGGAGAGGTTTAAACTGGTGAAGTGAAAGTCCGCCGTGGAAGAGCTTGCCAATCATAGCATTCACAAAGGAGAAGAAGGAGCGAACTTCTATGCAGATGACGACCTTGTCAGGATCGTCGTCAGATAACAACTCCTTCACTAAGACATGAAGACGAGAAGAACGCCCTACACAAAAAAGGGAGAAGTCCGTCAAAAGTCTTAATAAGAAAAAGGAATAGCACTCTTCAATGAGTTGACTTATACCTTCTTCCCCTTGAGCCACTGGGGGTGGTGAAGATGTAACCGCTGTGGATGCATCAACTGGTGCAGTTGGTCTCGCAGCCGGCTCAACAGGGTCTCTCTCAACAAAAGCTCCTGTCAAATTCAAAATTCGCAAAGGCGTTACATTATAGCTGTATTAGTCAAAATTGGCTAGTCCTATAATCGACTCAGAAAGAGGCATATACCTTCAAAAGAACCATCCTCGGGATTGTTAGTGAAGGTGGACTCAGAAAACATATTCCCAGGTAACTGGTCATCAATCTGAGGAGAGCTATATATGTAGTGCATCATAGGAGTGTCCGCAAATAGGCTTCCCTCGTCAAAATCATCGATGGAGAAATCTGATATAAAAGAATATAAGTGCCAAAAGAAATGAAGAGACTACAATTAATGGAAATGAGTTACCTTTCACGGGTGCATTAACCTCTTCATTTTCAAGATTCGCCTCCTGCAAGTTATCTAAAGGAGCAAGAAGTAGAGGACAGTTAGAGGATACATAAATTCATTTGTGTGTTATCTAAAGAAATACGTTGTCAGTGTTAGATGTACCTTGATTCACGAAATCAGGTCCTACATTGACCTCCTCTCTAATGTCAGCAACCCCTGTAGGCCTCTCTACAGGGGGTAGTGGGTCAGACTCATCGGGAGATACGGGAATAGGATCGGGACTCATCTCATTCTCCCCACGCACTCCTATATAGAGATGGAAAAGCATAAGGCAATGTGTTGAATAACCAAGGGAATGGTTTTCAGGATAGATGTTACCTCCGTCACTAGCAGGATCGTCACCAGCCAGATCCATGTCAGATGCTCGTGAAGCTACACGAGGTTTGCGGGCCAATCTCTTCCGCCTAGCAATGGGGATCGAAGGTCTCGCCTGGGGTGGAGGACGGAACTCATCCTGATCAACTGTGGTCCCTGAAACATCAAACCATAGTCAGTTTCAATACTTCTGGAAGATAGAAGGAAAAGATGAATTGCAAACCTCGCTCGAAAAAGTCATCGTAATCTTCGGGATCCCCGCCTGAAGCCTCGTCTGTGGAATGGAATGTCCTCTGGCCCTCTTCATCAATCCGGCGAGTCTTGTTCCGCGTCCTCTGTGCCCGAGCGTTCTCCCGAATCCTAAGGGAATCAAGCTGAGAAGCCTCCTCAGCCTCTATCTCTGCAATCGGCTTCACGGGGACAGTCTTGTTAGCTGCTAGTAACCACTTGTAGCTCAAGAAAGTGAGGTTCAACTGCCGATCAATACTCGGGAGACTGAACTTAGCACCAGTACAGCCAGTCACGGTCCACAACCATGCACAGAGACCGTCTACCAAACCACTATGGGTCCGAAACTGCTGACGAGGATTCCCGATGTAGAGCTGATCATAGCCAAACTGGCGAGCGAATCGGCAGGGTAGATATGGCTCTATGAAGCACTGATCCCTCACCCGAAAAGTCAGATAGCCAGGCCTAATGTTCACCAGCCAATTGAAGCAGCCAATGTCTAAGTGAGTCCGATACTCTCTCGGCCTCTCATCATCTATCAAGTACTCGCCGTATCGGCCGGAGAACTGCAGAAAACAAGTGGAGAATGCCCAACACTTGTGGACCTGCAGCTGCTGTCTGACATCAGAAAATCCGCGGCCCTCCCACCTGCCATTCTCAAGCAACTGTAGTAGGGGAACAGAGTGGTCTGTGGCGTTCGGCACCGACATCATATCCGAGCGGTGGAGGACGAACCAGGCCATCAGATAAGTATACGGAAGCTCCACCTTAAGAGTGGGAATCTGACCTGGCAAATCGGTCTCCTTCCGTGTGAAGGCACTAGAAAGCTGTCGAAGTCCTCGGTGAATATTAGCCATCATCACCGGAAGAAGTGAGAGTTCTTTCTTGTAAGCGAGCTGAACTGCTGGATAGAGTACCTCCAAGGGCAAGGCGTCGCCAGACTGGTATGGAACCACACACTTCTTCAACCAGATAGCAAGAAAGCCGGCAAGAAGAGTCATCGGTCGAATCGGTGTGGTCGCATGCCATAAGAAGGATCTGAACCTGGTCTTCGCAGGGAAGCCACCCTCAGGACTGCTAGTGGTGTAGGAGTGAGCGTCAATCTTCTTCAGTAGACCGTTCACCTCTGAAGGAGTGAGTGGGGCCAAATCATAAATATCCTCGCCAGAACTGCTCTCCAGATTCTTGAACAAGTAGTTCGCAAACTGCTTTAAACTCACACATACCTTGGTCCTCTTTGCTAAAGGCTCGGACTGCGCCAAAGCAATGTGGTAGTGACAAGTAAGGTCCCATAGAGTCTCATAACGGTCGGGCATGCGATCCTTCAGCTGACTCAACTCATGACTAGAAGGGAAATACTCCTGATACAACATCTGTCCCATGGGCAAGCCAGAAATCCTGTGCATCTCATGGAGGGCCAAACCCAACTCCCCTTGCCGGATCAGAAAAGTGTTCGAGTCTGGATTATAGAGCTCAAACAAAGCGCAGAAGTGCCTCGCGCTGACCGGCAAGCCATACATGGTGGCACAGATAGCTGCATATAAGCCACAAGCATGCAACTCTTCGCCCCATCGGCTCAAGACATACGTCGTCATACGGGTCCACCAAAACTTGTCCAGAGAATGGACTCAACCATAAAACCTGTGACGAGTAGCGGGCATCTCACGTCCTAGGGCAGCAAGGCGGTTCCTCAAAGTAGAAGCGGTGGCGAGGAGCTCGTTACGTGGCGGCGCATCTAATCCCACCACTCCGGGATGCAGTCCAGTGATATGACTCCTGATCGAGCCAGGAACTGCCTGATGAGTGAAGTAGCCGCAATGGACGCTCTCATGATCCTCAGTCAAACACCACGACATCTCCCGCGTCACGGCCTGACGCCTGAGCTCAGTCAACGAGCGATGTCGAGGAATCTCCGGCAAGTATATGAAGCCATTGCCGGTCTTGTGAAGCCACTGTTCAGCATCAATAAATACGGCTTCTGGGTCATCGACAGAATCACCAAACAAGAAATCACTCTTCCGAAGAGGCTGAGTAGAGCTAGCATCCTTCACAAAAGGCGCATCTGTAATCAGCTGGCGAATAGTTCGATGCCCACCTTCCCTCACCACCTGGGCAACCTCAGTCGATGTGCCCGAAGCAAATTGAGGAGTAACTGGAATAGGGGAAGGATCGTCGGAGATCGAGTAATACTCGCCACGACGCCCATATACTGCGTGGGATGAGAACGAGCCAGAAGGGTATCCCACTGCGAAATAAACAGTTAAACACTGGTTAGTCTTAATTATAAAAGGAAATTGAACTCATCTTACAAATAGCTAAGATAGAGTCATTGCCTTATAAAGGGTGAGACAATTTGGCCACATTGTGCAATCACAAGATAGGGTATATCGATAACATATCCCTGCCTTATAAAGCGCAATATAGCGTCAAATTGCCCCCTTCATTTTTGAGATATGGTTTGACCAAGCAAAACATATCTTTAAAGCGTCGATCCTCACCAAGGAGAATCAAGGCTCTTCCCGATTGCCTCACCAAGGAGAACAACGTGGGGGTAAAAAGGACCAATTTGCAAATTTCAAAGAAAATAGGGACTAATTTGTAAATTTCTAAATACTGCCAAAAATAGCTCACCAGCATAGGAAGGAGGCGCGCCATCAGCCGACATAGCAGGGGAACGACCTCTCGAAGCACGCGACATGACAAACTGCAAAATAAATTAAGAGGTCAGATCTAAAAAAAGATCACTTTTTTATCAGATCTACCCCCCTGAAAGAGAAGCTCGAGGTGTCAAATCACACCCTCAACCCTCACATATAATCCCACAAATGCATAAATTAAATTGAGCATGAAAAAGATCAAAATTGTGGAGGATTTACCTGAAGAAAGGCTCGAGATCCAACAAAGGTGAGACCTTTTAGGAAACTTTCACCACGTGCTCGAGGGGCCTGAGAGGAATTTTAAAAAATGGTTTTTCGAGGGATTTTTCAGTCCAAGATCAAAAGGAAGCCTAGATCTGGGACAACTATCAAAGTTTCGAGGAGAAAAGACGCTCGAGGGAAAAGAAATTCAAAAAGAGGGGACAAGGGGGGCCGGCCCTAGAGAGAGGAAGGAAAAAGAGAAAAAGAAAGAAAAATGGACCCCTTTTATAATGTGAACCAAGTTGAACCGGACCGGACCAAGTTGAACCGAACCGGACCAGTCCAAATCAGTTCAAAAGAGACTGAATTAAGCGTCGAAACGACTTCAAATCAACTGAGGGTCCCATCCTTGGTTTATTCCTGTCTCTCCCACACATTCGGAAGGAACGGAAGAAATTTTTTGAGCCAAATTACTGCCTTTTTGGCTCATTTTCAAACCGGTTCAGCTTATTTTGAGCACGGAATTACTCCAATAAGGTATACGAGTATAAACTATTCCCTATTTTTATTGAGAAGTTCCTGGAGAATATTTTTTTTAAAAATATTCTTAAGGATAACTCAATAACACGACGCCGGACAACGCGTCGCAAAGGAAGACTCAACGCCAACAATCGAGGGTTAGTTGTACGTCGAACAAATGAGCACAAGCTAAAAGATTGGAAAATCAGGAATCGACTTCAAGTTCAAATTCCGACGACGGTCAGACAATAAATGCAGCACCGGAATCCTTACAAGCATTCGACAAAGCACCGAATAGCCTGAAGGAGTGAAGGAATACAGAACAAAAGTCGTTCTAGGTCCCGTTACACCGACAAAGGGTAGGGGCAATCATATCCAAAGCATTCTAGACTCTTCTATAAAAGAATGAGGCTGGAACACTTTGGAGGGGGTATCTGTAGGCGTATAAAATTGCCTATAGGTCCCTTAGCATAGCTCGACACAAGGAATCAACAAATCAACGGACGTTCGAGCGACGAAGCGAGCTAACGAGCTAACGAGGCGATGAGGCACGCAAGCAACGGAATACGTTCGCGTGTGGAACCAATCCAACGGTTCAGAAAATTAACGAGTCATCCAACAACAAAAACGGACTTGAACTCAAACACCGAGGCGGATTTACTGCCAAATGAAGACTCGGGCTATCAAATCAAGACCCGAACAAATCAAACGAACAACCGAATCACGGACATAACCGAAAGACGGGAAAACAATGAAACGGAACACACCCGAGGGACTCGGCCCAAACCGAACCAACCCGGGGTGGCTCGGCCCAACCCGAGCCCCCCCAGGGGGGCGCGGCGCAGGCCGCGCCCCCCAGAGGGGGCGCGACCACCCCCCCCCCCCCCCCCTCTCTCTTGTGCACAAATGCACAGTTCAGAGAGGCTATAAATAGGGGGGGTGGTTGTTCATTTGAGAGGACTTTTTTCTGAACTTCTGAAGAGCCGAAACTCTGCCGGATTGTCACCTCAACTCGGATTTGTGAAGGCTTGGAGACTTGGACCCTTGGATTCAGTTCTTGGTGAGCACCCGCAACAAACAAGGCAGGAGTTCGAAGAGGCTAATCCTCAGATCTACGTTGTTCTACTCCGGATCTAAGCTTGGTTCTTAGATCCCGAGATTCGAGCGGTCGTTTCCTTGGTGAAACGATCCCTCCCGGCTATTATCTCCTTGGTGGGATAATACCCGTTATACCACATAGATCTGTTTGGATCGAGATTGCACGGTGGTCCACGATAATCAACCCCGGCACAGGCAAACAACCCACAAAGCGAGTGACCGCAAAACAGGAGCTCGTGATCTGTTCGTTAAATAAGGAAAGTTGTAATTTTTCTTTATTTGTTTTGAATTTCGTTGTAACCGGCTCTTATAAAAAGACCGGATCTTTGTAAACGCAAAAAGTTGTTAACATTGAGTGCAATGAGTTCGTCAATGAAGAAGAATTTGATTTTTCCCACGAACATATGTATGAAAAGAAATACAACTAGCCTACATCTCATAAGAATCCATAAATCCTAACCAAAGTGACGACACCGATTCAGTTTGATCCAACAACCAACCCTAGTGGCGACACTGATCCACTAATAACAAGTCATGTAACTAGCCATCTTATAACAGGTCACCGGTTCATATCTCACACAAAGTCAACGCTCATATCATCGGATAACTGACTGTTCGCATATCCCCCATGTGCATCCAATTAAATAGATTCATGAACCAAAGTAGCGACACCGATCTACTTTGACCCAACCAACCAGCCCCCAGTGGCGACACCGATCCACTGTGACTCAACAAACCAACCCCAGTGGCGACACCGATCCACTGGTACGAACCTAGAAGATATATCAACTGTCTTATCCGATTTCATGAACAATGACTTCCCACCCCAACTCATCTTGTTTTTCTAAGTCAACAATACACATGTATCTAGGTCTTGTACACGACACGCTAGGCCACTAAGGACATGAACTACTAACGGTTCTCAACAAACAAGAAATAATAACAACACTAATTTCACATAACCACATCATAACATGTCGAATACAGTAAAATATTCACAAAGCATGAAATGTAATCATGAACAGTAACTATGTAATTCAGAAAATAATTTATTTTCCAAAATAACTCCTTTTAAGTAATTCTAAAACATTCTTTAAATATTATTTTTAATATTTCCTCTTATAAAATAATTATTCTAAAACGATTCTTTTCCAAGATGATTCCTTTTAAATTATTATAATTATCTAAAAATGATTCTTTTGCCAAACTAAATTCTTTTAATTCATTATAATTATTCTGAAAATGCTATTTATCATATTACTATAATATATTTTAATATTCTTCATCAAACAATCCACGTAGGTAATTATATTACAAACTAATATATACAGACAACTCATAATAGATTTGAAAATGTAAAGAACGATAAGTTGAGTAACAGAATCTTGCACATAAATAATCTACGACAAATATAAGAATTGGAACGAAACTAAATAAGGATCGGGATCTTGCCTCGGGTACGTCGAACAAGTCAACGTCGACGGCACGGGTCTGCGGATCGGACACGGTAGAGTGCGGCGTCGGAGGGGACTCTAGAGAGGGATAACGGCAGTGGTCATGCAGCGGGTCGGCAACTCGGCAGCGACGTGGTCAGCGTCAGGGGAGAGGCGACGGCACGACGAGCTCAGGTCGGTGTGGGCGGATCTGGGCTGATCTGGTCGAAGATTGGATCTGCAGTTGCCGGAGTTGGGCGGCTCGACAGGCTGTCGGGCTGCTGACGACACTGAGGGAGGCAGCGGGGGCTGAGCTAGGCGGCGGTGAGTTGGGCTGGGCTTGGTTGTTGGGGCGGCGAACTGGTCGAGCTCGAGTTTGGGCTGAACGACGCGGTTTGGTGGCTGGAGGAACCCGTGGTGGCGGCTCAGGGAGTTGAGCGGCAGTTGGCTGGAGGTGATGGGGATCTGCGACGGCTAGAGGCGGAGGGTGTCTGAGGGCGTCAGAGTTCGGCGAGGGGCTGGACGGTGGACTCGACGAGCGACGGGTTCGTGGGCTGGTCGGGGGTCGGAGTCGGGCTACTGAGGTGGCGAACTCGCTGGGTTGCAGCGGAGAAGAGCAGCGGTGTGGGGAGGAAGCGGTGGCTCTGGGGATCTGGGCGTGGGCGGAGCTCTGGTGGGGCGCTTAGGGCGGGACCAAGGCGGCTACAGGCGGCGTCCTGGGTGAGGTGGTTCGGCGCGGAGGCAGGGAGGAGGCGCGGTCGACAAGGAGGAAGCTGACGGTGTAGGCGGCGTCGGAGGCGGCATCGGAGTGGGAAGCGGCGGTCAGGCGAAGGGGATGGCTGAGGTCGAGCACGCGGAGGAGGTGGTGAACGTGATGGAGAGAGAGGGAGAACGTGGGAAGAAAGAGAGAAATAGAGAGTCGACGGCTGAAACATGAACATGAGAAGAGGGAGAAATATATATATATATATATATATATATATATATATATATATATATATAAAGAGTGAGGAAATTAGGGTTTGGTATATTTAAACAAAAATAAATTAAAATAAATAATTGCGGATACTTAAAAATTAAACTAATTACAGAATAATTATCTATAAATAAAAACGTACATGTTATGCTAATACCACAGTTGATACGAAATAGTCGAAATATACCCATATTGTACAATTAAACGAGAATAATTAATAAATAAAATATATTTACTTATATTTAAAATCAAACAATTATAGGATAATTATATACACAGTAAAACGTACAAGTTATACTAATACGACAGATAATATGTGACAGTAGAAATAATACAGTAAATTATATAAATAATACGTAATTAATAATACAACATATTATACAAAAATATACGTAATAATAAAAATAATACAACATATTATTTAAAATGGCATGTAACAACATTAATAACACAATAGATAAATTCCATAAATTTTCACCGCATAAAATTAATTTATAAATATTAATATCATTTAAATAAATATAAAACTTAGCCTTTAAATCATAGAAAATTGTAGAAATTCAAGAAAAATATAAATACTCTTTTAAAAATAATAATTAAATATTTTAAACTACCAGAAAATAATTTTAACTAGTATCAAAATTCTTAATCCTTACAGATAAACCAACAACCTTAACAACAACCCCATAACGTTAACAACCAAAGCCTAACCTCAACAACCAAACAACAACCTCAACAATAAAAGCATGAACCTTGCATGTTAACAGTAACCTCAACATCTAACAGACACTCATAATTTTGGACCTTCCCACCAGACTAGCAGCATTATCAATAAAACCATAACCTTAACAACATAAAACTTACGGTAAAAATTACCTTTTGGGTGCTGCCACGAGCTTCTCTTTTTCTCCTCTCTGTAGACCAAGGAGCACTCTAGTAGCATCGTTGGATGTGGTGGTGGTACCGGTGCTGCCCTCTAGATTTGGGCGAGGGCCTAGACTTAAATTTTAAGGTGGACTTCTGGGTTGAGAATGGCTGGTTGCGATATCCTCTAGAACATTAGCAATCACAACTTCAGCATCAGATTCGGTACGCACTGCTGTTGTCTGGGATCTTTCTGAGATTTTGAACTGCTGGGCGTCATCGCTTTCGCTGTGGTTGGCATGGAGGCTTGCTTTGGGGGTTGAATCGCCATCCATTTTAATCCCTTTGCTTTGATTTGGTTTGTGTTAGGTTTACGGATGATTTAAGGCTAGGGTTTTGAAATGGGTTTCTACAGTCGATTTACTTACAGAAGAGAGATGACAGTGTACAGACATGAAGGTAACTCATAACGGGGAATTTTAAATCAAAGGGTATTTTGGGCATTTCGTGAGGGGTTTAAATGGAGTTACGCCTGGGGATTTGTTTTGGGGGCTGTAGGCGGTAAAAATTACCTTTGCAGATAAGCCTGAAATCCGCCTGCGTATTTGAGTCGCCCCCACAATGTGAAAATTAGACTCACCCGTGTGCTTGACTCGCCAGCATGAGCTAAGACCACGCAATCACCAAATTCGCTTACGCATCTGGCGATCCGCCAGGTGATCAAAAACTCGCCTGCACACTTGACTCGCCCGCAAGAGTTAAGTTTACTCAAGAGATAAACTCGCCTGCATGCCCATACGATTAGCCAGGTGATCAACATTCTGACCAAAGACTCGGCAGGGTACCTGGCGGTCGTAATATCACGTACAGGGATGGGGCCTTCCCATTTACCACGACATGAAGGGAAGGAGCACAGTACTCCGAACCCATCAAGCGACCGTCCATAGTACGAGCGACCAGTCGAATCCACGATGTCACTATACTCGCCTACACGCTTGACCCGCCTGTACGAGTCAATATCATCCAAATAACCGAAATTCGCCTGCGTACTTAATTTGCCTGCACGAATTAAGTTCGTCCAAGTGGCTGAGAGTTGCCTACACGTTCAAACGACCAGCCAGGTAATCAACAAGCTCATCGAACTCGCCAGAGTACCGGGCGACCGTAATATCACGTACAGGGATGAGCCTTCCCATTTCCCACGATGTGAGGGGAGATGTACAGTGCTCCGAGCCCATCAATCGGCCACTCATAGTACAAGTGAGAAACATGGTATTCCCTAATAGTACATGGTCACATCCCATGATTCAAGGGAGTGACCATGCCGTCTCTCCTCTATTTAAGAGCCTCTCCTGGCTATAGGAAAGAGGTTTGTAGTTAATTGATTAATTCAATCAGTTAGCTAGACCACTAGCTCTCAACTCTCGACTGAGTTGATGATAGGCTCTTTGCATGATCTTTGCACTGTAGCGCCTTCTCCTAGCTTTGGGCCCTAACCGCCATCAAACTCGGAGACTCAAACTCGACCAACAAGAGATTCTACTGTGCACTGAAGCTCACCAGCAACCTAGATTGAATCGTCCAAGGGAAGCAGGCTCGGTGCGAGAACCGAGCGAGGCGTCCTATCGCTACCAAAGTCCCCACGTTAAACAAGGAGGGTATTCCCTCCGCTTCTGTTGTAATTTTGATTCATTAGTTTGTAATAAGCTATTCTTATCAATACAAACGAGACCACCATTTTGGGAAATCAAAATTTACAGCATACAGAAGATGGTGACCACAGTGGGAGAAACCGTTTCTTCAACTGAAATGGTGGTAGTGCAGTTAGACGAAATTATGACGGGGATAACTGTTGAGTCCCTCGTGATCGAGTTCGAGGAGTACTTATCTTCATTTAGTTGAAAGCACCTGAGTTCCACGGTTCGATGGATTCCATTGCTGCACACAAGTGGAAAGAGGATGTGAGCAACATCTTGGACATGTTGAATGTCAACACTGTGCAGAAACAGAGGCTAGCGGCTTTCAGCCTTAAAGGCGGTGCAGGAGGATGGTATAGGCTTCATTTCACCCTAGAGCAGAGGATGATGGTTTCATGGGAGACCTTTATATATCTGTTTGATGAGCAGTATGTTTCGGCTGCAGCGAAAGCCGGAAAAAAGTTAGACCTAGCTCGTTTAGAGCAGGGAGATATGTCTGTCATGGACTCTAAGAGTAAGTTCATGTCATTGCTTAGGTTCACCGGTATGTGGCACACAGAGGAGCGTCAGGCTCAAATGTTCTTGATAGGACTTCGTCCGGGGTTATGCCGGTGCATAGTATCTCGGCGATTTCATTCAGTACGGGAGGTGGCAGATGCTGCCATGGCTCAGGAGATAGATACAGCTTTATTCATCAAGGGCAAGGACAATGGTAAGTCAGAGTAGTCCGAGGATAAAGGAAAGGGTAAGAGACCATTTGGAGGCTCAGGAGGACCCCACCAGCAGGGTAAGGGTCCACATCAGCAGGGTCCCCATAAGAAGGGCCATCAGCAAGACCAGAGAGCGCAGCAGCGGTACCGATTTCAGGGAGCTTGTTACAATTGTAACAAGATTGGACACCGAGCGGTTGAGTGCCGCAGCGCACCCGCAGCAGGCCAGCAGGGTAGGACACATCAGCAGCAGAACCGTACTCAGGGACGCGGTCAAGACCAGCAGCTGAGGATAGGGGCACCTCCAGCAGTCCTGAGGATTAAGGGACAAGTTCGAGCAGTCCAGGAGATCTAGTAGAGGTAGATGACACCATTTACTCTAGGTGATGTAGAGCAGCAGACCGGTAGGGTCTATGCAGTTGTTCCTCGTGATCATGGCGCGAGCGGAGCTGTGGTGGAAGGCACATTTCATGTGAATTCCTTTCCAGTACATATTCTTTTTGATTCTGGGGCTTCACATTCTTTTATCTCCTATGATTTTTCGATTAGACTTCGGCTTGTAGCTCAGCCATTAGATTTCCCATTATCTGTATCTACTCCGTTGGGAGAGATGACTCTGTTAGAGAGTGTTTGTAGGAGATGCATCGTCAGCTTAGACGATTCTGAGTTCGTGATTGATTTGATCGTGTTGCATATGTTTGAATTCGATGTGATTCTTAGTATGGATTGGCTATCTTCCTACCATGTGAGTATCGACTATTTTGCAAAAACAGTCAGTTTGAGAGCATATGATGGATCAGAGTTAGTGGTAGCTACCTCCAGAGGTAACCAGTTTGCGGAGTCATTTCTGGCGTACATAGAGGAGGCGATATTACGGGATCGGAGCGCAGATTTGAGTGAGATGCGAGTAGTCTCAGATTATCAGGATGTCTTCCAGGACATACCAAGATTACCTCCAGTGAGAGAGGTCGAGTTTTGCATAGAGTTGTAGCCAGGCACCGCACCAATTTCTCGAGCTCCTTACCATATGGCGCCTGCTGAAATGAGGGAGCTACAGATCCAGATCGATGAGTTGTTGTCTCAGGGTTTCATTCGATGGAGTCATTCTCCGTGGGGAGCACCGGTCCTCTTTGTAAAGAAGAAGGACGGGAGTATGCGATTATGTATAGATTATCGCGAGTTGAACAAGGTCACTATCCGTAACAGGTACCCATTACCGCGGATCGATGACTTGTTCGACCAGTTGTAGGGAGCATAGTGTTTCTCGAAGATAGATCTTCGTTCCGGTTATCATCAGTTATGAGTTTGGGAGATGGATATTCCCAAGACCGTTTTCTTGACTCGATATGGGTCTTTCGAGTTTCTTGTCATGCCATTTGGACTGACCAATGCACCCGCAGTATTCATGGATTTGATGAATCGAGTTTTTCGTTCTTATTTAGACCAGTTTGTGATAGTCTTCATTGGTGATATTCTTATCTACTCGAGGTCGGAGGCAGAGCACGAGTAGTATTTGAGGTTACATTGCAGATATTGAGAGAGCACCAGTTGTATGATAAGTTTAGCAAGTGTGAATTATGGTTATCAGAGGTTAGATTTTTGGGCCATGTTATTAACCGGGAGGGCATTGCAGTGGATCTGGCTAAGGTAGAAGCCATACTTGATTGGGAACCACCGAAGACAGTTACCGAGATTTGTAGTTTCTTAGGCCTGGCAAGCTATTACAGAAAATTCATTCAGGACTTTTTGAGGATTTCCACACCACTTACACGCCTTACTAAGAAGGGTGTACAGTTCATTTGGAGCATAGAGTGCCAGAAGGCATTTGAGACATTGAATACTAAGTTGACTTCAGCACCAGTTTTGATTATTCCTAGCAGTGATAAGACTTTTGTTATCTACACTGATGCATCCTTATCGGGTCTTGACGGTGTATTGATGCAGACCCAGAGAGTCGTAGCCTATATTTTGAGGCAGCTGAGGACTCATGAGCAGAATTATCCCACACATGATTTGCAGCTAGCAGCAGTGGTCTTTGCACTAAAGGCGTGGAGACATATTTGTACGGAGTGCAGTTTGAGTTATTCATAGATTACCAGTTTAAAGTACCTCTTCTCACAGAAAGAACTCAACCAGAGGCAACGGCGATGGGTAGAATTTATTAAGGATTATGAATTTGCTATTCAGTAGCATCCGGGAAAGGCGAATGTGGTAGAAGACGCGTTGAGCGGGAAACATCGTCGTGGACTAGCAGCTTTGAGGTGTTCACTACACCGGGATCTTTATGCCCTTAGCTATTTTGATTTCAGGCCAAAGATTGGCGGGAGCTGTGTGTTCTTAGGAATGTTATCTGTATAGCCATCTTGGAGAGATAGAGTAGTCGGAGCTCAGTTAGAGGATTCTTGTACTCAAACCCGCAAGGGAGATTTCCAAAGAACCCAAGGATGATTGGACTATTGGAGTAGATGGAGGCCTTAGGATGAAGGGTAGGATCGTTATGCTGAATAATCTACAGCTGAAGAGGGAACTATTTGACGAAGCTCATCGCAGCAGATATACAATGCAACCCAGGCACAACGAAAATGTACAAGGATCTGAAGAGGTATTTTTGGTGGAGTGGTATGCGCAAAGAGATTGCAGATTATATGGCTAAGTGTTATACATGCTAACAAGTTAAGGCAGAACATCAGAGACCTGCAGGAACCCTACAGCCTTTACCCATTCCCGAGTGGAAGTGGGCAGATATTTTCATGGATTTTATAGTAGGGTCGGGTCGCCCAAGTCAAGGAAAGGAAATGATTCTATTTGGGTCATAGTGGACAGATTGACTAAGTCCACATATTTCTTACCTGTGAGGACGACTCATACAGCAGATATGTATGCGAGGATTTTCATTCGGGTGATTGTTAGATTACATGGAGTTCCGGAGACGATTGTATCAGATCGGGGCTCAGTCTTCACATCTCATTTTTAGAGGAGTTTTCAGGATGCTTTTGGCAGTCAGTTTTTATTTAGCAGTGTTTTCCACCCCCAGACAGATGGACAGACCGAGAGGGTGAATCAGATTTTAGAGGACATGCTGAGAGCGTGCATTATAGATTTTCAGGGTAGCTGGGAGGATCACATCCCACTGATCGAATTTGCATATAATAACAATTATCAAGCTACCATCGGGATGGCACCGTATGAAGCTTTGTACAGGAGACCTTGCAGATCGCCTATATGTTGGGCAGAGCCAGAGGATAGTCTATTGATTGGTCCAGAGTTAGTTAGACAGACCACAAAAACATGGCATTGATTCGAGAGTGCATTCTTGCAGCGCAGAGTCGACAGAAGAGCTATGCAGATCAGCGGAGACGACCTTTGGAGTTCCAGGTCAGAGACTTAGTTATGTTGAAAGTATCACCGATGAAGGGCGTTCAGCATTTTGGTAGACGGGGAAAGCTTGCCCCGAGATATGTTGGTCCTTTCAGAATCATCGAGCGCATTGGAGCTGTTTCTTACAGGTTAGACCTGCCAGCATCAATGTCCAGTGTACATAATGTCTTTCATATTTCGATGCTTAAGAAGCATCTGCGAGATGATGAACAGCAGAGAGTGATTGACTCACCAGAGATTGAGATTCAGGATGACTTGACTACTGTAGAGATTCCGGTATGCATACTTGCTAGAGAGAATAAAAAGCTTAGAAATAAAGTCATTCCATTAGTGAAGGTGCAGTGAAATCGGCAAGGAGACGAAGAGATTTCTTGGGAGCGCGAGGAGGATGTTCATCGCGACTACCTGCACCTGTTTGGACAGGTATGATGTTAATATGCTTATATGACTTGATAATTGTCATTATCTATGATTGTTTAGTCACATTTATATTTATCTTTAACATTAGAATGAGGATATTTTTGCCTGATCCTTAATCAATTGAAGTATATGGTATATACATGAGGGTTTCCTTGTTTGGATTATTTCGCTCGACGTACCAATTTCGTTTAGTAAGGATTTAGGTAAGAATGTTTGCATTCTAGGTAAATATCATTATGCTAATGCTATGTGATGTGTGCAGAAGGAATTCTTAATATGAATTACACCTTCTTAATATGTTTTCCCAGTTATTAAGCTTTAAGATGCGACTGCGGAATTTCGAGGTTGAAATCCTCTTAGGGGGGTGAATGTAAAACCCCGATAATTTATGTTGATAAATTATGATATGTGGATATTTAGTATGATAAATATCAGTAAATGGTATATGAATATAATACCATATGTTTTGAGTATGAATGAGTTCATACATAAGAGAGGAAAGAGTCGAAACATGCACAATGGCCAAACACATATAAAACTAGAAAATCCCAGTCCGATCAACCGCCACGGTGGACCGCAGCCCGGTTGACCGCCACGGTCGACCGCGAAACCTGCAGTCTGTTTAAAACCTATTTTGAGTTAGTTTCGGATTTCTAAACCCATATTCGTTTTCCCTGATATATATATATATATATAT
>BQKN01064909.1:149878-198867 GCA_022839385.1 Asparagus kiusianus | reverse complement strand
TAGTCATAAAAAAAAAATTTAAGTCACTCAACTCCCCTAACCTTTACGGTTGGGAGTTTTTTTTTTTTTTTGGGGTGGGGTGGGCAGTGTCCGGAACCCCCATGCATTTTTAAGATTTTCAACAATAAACTAGTGAAAATGCAAGAGTTTTTTTTCCCATGAAGGGTATTTTGATTATTTTGGGAGAGCGTGATTTTTATACGCATAGTCATAAAAACTTAACGAGGATCAAGTGACATTTATAAAGCTTATGAGGTTATCCTAAATAACGACCAAACTTAAAGAGTGAGTTTTGAGAAATTTGCTGTTATAATTACGTGGCTACATAAGGATTAATGAAAACTCTAGCTACATATATAATTAATTAGTAATCAAATATTGTTTAAGAGGCTGTAAGTTTTCATGGATTTAGCAATCTTACATGAAAAAATTGGATCCACAAATTGAAAATCATGGTTTTCATTTAACAAATACGTTGTTTGTTTAACATTTTTATATTACGGATTTGAGATTGTTATATAAGATAAATCTATGAAATATATTTCTCTTAGTTAAATTTTGCCAATTTCAATTGGATTTATGATGTTAGTCACATATCTTCAACAAATTTTATGTGCAACCAAATAAAATTTGGCTAGATTTTTATCTCTCTTACAAATCTTCTGCAAACAAACAATATTTTGACTATGGATTTTTCATAATTCCTTACACTTCGTTTAGTATGTGAGAATAGAATGTTCATTCCCACTCTTATGTGGAAATAAGCATTCACAATAAGATGGTTTTTTTTTTTTTTTTTGGGGGGGGGGGGGGGTGGGGGGAGCCGGAAAATCTTAAATTAATGTCTTGATGGTTTATTAGTTACCTATGCCAAAAGTAATCTCGTCTAATAAAATTGTCATTCTTACTTTATTTTCTAATCATATTTAAACGTAAGAATGTAGATGAGCATTCTATTCCCAAACTTATTCCATTTCATTATTTGATTTCATTCTCACAAACTAAATAAGACATTTACATGTATTGATACTCAATTCACGAGCTGAACACTCCCTAAAGTGATTATATTTAACTTATTTATTAATTGTATACTAAAAGTTATTTGTTTCATATTACTTAAGTCTCAAAATCAAATTTAATTGATTAAATGATATCAAACAACTTAACTATAGTTGTACTTCAATACATTTTACCTGAGATTTTAAGACATCATATGACAAATAACCGATTGTTTTTCTGTCGATTTGGCTTGTAGAATGTAGATGCAAACGCACCAAATCAGTTACGGCTTTCTCCTCCTAAAACCTTTAATTGAAAATACAAAAAAGGAAAAAGTTAATTTACAATTTTAGCGAATCTCGAAAGCGTCACGAGTCTTTTTCCACGTGAACCTATAGCACTAGCAGCGTCCCTACCCGCAAAAAATCCAACGCAAGCGGACCGCCATGCTTTGTGGGGCCCACACTAAAGAACCGGAACCCAACTGAAGTTACAATCGCGTTAATTCAAAACTCCTACTTATGACGCAAGCGATCGACTGGACGCCAAGGAGCGGAAAGCAATTAGTCCTGCGAGGGTGTTGTGTCGAAAGTGCTCCGGCGACAGCCGGCGATCCAAAAGATGAAGCACTTCGCCCTCGTCGCCGCTGCCTCCGCCGCTGTCACTGCCTCCTCCTCCGTTGCTCTCTCCGCTGCCGCCGATTGTAGCGTTCCTAATAATACTAATACCCATAAGGTACTTGCTAAATCCCAAATTTTGCATTTTGGTCCTTGCTCTTTAATTAAATTTTTTTTTGGGATTGATTCGTTTTCTAGGGTTCGATTCCGTCTGGATCTATAAGGGGCGTACCAAAAAAGGGGATACTTTTTCCGAGGTTAGATGGGCTCAGATTCATAGAAACGCTTGTGACGGCTCACAAATAGATCATCTTTGTTTTAGTGTTCGGTAGAGATGTGATTTGAGAGAGGAAAGTTTATCAGTTTTCTGAGGCTGTTATTGTAATCTGTTTGTATTTTTGCAAGAAGTTATGGTTTAGCATTTGTTGTTTTAAAATCAAAACAAGTGTTGGTATTGTTAGTGCAACTTTTGATTTTGCGACTATTGTGTGTGCCCTTGGTGGATTGTTTTTAGTATCTTCTGATGTGATTATTTTGATGGGGAAGAAATGTGAAAATGCCCCTTCATGTGTGTTGACACTTTTTATGGAAATCTAAAAAAAAACAAGAGGGATTTTAGGGCTTTTTTTAATAGAAACATGCTGTACCATCCAACGATCGGGTCAACCAGGTCTGAGCGTCCGGTCGGTCGGGTCGGTTTCCGAACCGCACGGATTAAATTCGGTTCGGTGCGGCCATGTGGGTTTCATCGGTAGCGGTAGTGAACTAAGGGGGGGTTATTCATTGGTGTAATTTTGAGGGTAATGGGATAATTTGTGGAACATCAGTGTTTGGTGTTATTGGTTGGGGTAATTGGAACTGGATTCAAGTTATCAGTGTTATTGGTTTATTTGGGGTAATTGGGGACAAATACACCACTTCCCCTAATTTACACCACCTATATATAGATTCCACAGCCCCCAAGCCCGAAATTTACCCCATCTCGCCTCCTGGAACAAAAGAGGGGAAATTTACCCCAAGCTCGAAATTCCACAGCCAGCTCCGCCTCCTCGCCACTCGCATAGAACGAAGCAATCTCGCTCGAGCTCTCCGACCGCCGCCGCAAGAAGATGAACCCCTATCAGTCGACATCGGACGGCATGGAGACCGAGGAGGCGATCGCCGGCCCCAGCACCGCCAGCACCGGCGATGTCCCGAGGGCAGCAAGCTCAGGCCTTTGAGAGAGCGTGGTCGATGCTTTCCACGGGTCGCCAGCTCATTGATCAGGGCAAGCCTTCTCTCGCTCTGCAAGCGGTAAAACCCTCGAATCTCTTCTGGTGAATATTGACTCTTGGTAGCATTTTAATTTTATTAGCTCAAATGTTCGATTCTAGGGTAATTTTCTTAGTGGAATGAGATAAGGTAGAATAAAATAGTGGGTTTCTCAGTGGACAATTGATGAGTAAAGGGAAGGATAATTTTGGTTTTGGTTAACTTGATTCTGAAATTGGAGTCGGAGCTGGGCTTCTTGTGTGTTATTACGATTGTTTCAGTTGGTTTGTAGGATATTTATGAGAGAATTAAAATGTTGAGATGAGTTGATCCTGCTTTTGGTTTTGGTTAAATTGATTCTGAAATTGTTTCTGTTGTTTGTGTGTTATTAGATCAATATATTGATAAAATGGTGACGATGAAATTATCCCATTGGGTAAAATTACCCAAATTTATCTCACTTTATCCCACCCAAATTATCCCATTGGGTAAAATTACCCCATTGGAACAATTTTACCCATTATCCCCAAAATTACCCCAATGAATAACTCCCCCGTAGTAATGCTTTAATAGAACACCCCTGGTGAAAATCGTTTGCCCTCCGTTTTTGTCAAACTAACTAAAGCGTGTTAGCAAATAATAGAGCACGCATGGCTCGGTACTCATACCAACAGCTCAAGGATCTCCGAATCATCAGAGAATCATCACGTTTAATAAATTAAATGGACGCTAAAAAACAAGTTTCATTCAATGTTTTCAAGCTATCATGTTAAATTGTTAATGAGCCCCCTCAAATATGAAAGCTTTATCGTCTGCAATCATCAAGTTGTAACTAAATGCTAAACTGAAGTCACACTATTGTTAAGAATCAAAGAATCGAATGATTTCAACAAATTTGGAGAAGGACACACTTTCATTGAGAGACTGTTTCGGCTATTATAGCCTTACAGAGCAAAATTTCAGCCCATGTTCTACACTAACTGAAATGTGGTAAACTAACTGAAACCTGGTAAATAGCATAAAAGAAAAGGTCACTAACAACTCCCTACTTACTAGGAACTAAAAGAAAAAACATAGAAAATAACAAACTAGTCAGTAAGACCCAAATACGTGTCATTCCCTCCCTTAAACTATTTGCATTCAGCAATTAGTTTACACCTGGAACTTCTCGGAGGCCTAGCAGCTTCCTCAACTTTAGAAACAAATCCAGCTTCAACGGTTTAGTCATCACATCAGCAACCTGATCTTGCGTACCACAATGAATCAACTCTACAACATCATCCTTAGTAAGATCACGCAAGAAATGAAATCGCACATCTATGTGCTTGCTCCGGCCATGCATGACTGGATTCTTTGACAGCTTAATTGTAGAATTGTTATCACAAAAGATAGTAGTACAATCCCTTAGTACCTGACAGAGCTTTTCCAAAATTCTCTTCATCCACACAGCTTGGCATGCACAGGATGCAGCAGCTACAAACTCTGCTTCAGTAGTTGATAGCGTGACAATAGGCTGCTTTTTAGATGACCATGCCACTGCACCAGAACTCAGCATGAAGACATACCCCGAAGTACTTTTTCTATCATCTAAATCACCAGCATAGTCACTATCAGTGAAAGCAATCAGTTCTTCATTTTCCCCTCCCTTCTTGTAGAAAATCCCAAGGTTTGATGTGCCTTTCAAGTACCGTAACACTCTCTTGGCAGCTTGCAAATAAAGTTCTGTTGGTTGCTCTGCATATCTACTGATCAAACTAACCACAAACATTAGGTCAGGTCTAGTTGCTGTGAGATACATAAGACTCCCTATCACTTGCTTGAAGAATGTAGTGTCAACCTGCACCCCATCAACATCCTTGGAAATTTTAAAACCCGGAACCATTGGATTTTGGACAGGATTACACTCCTCCATCCCAAATCTTTTCAACACATCCAAAGCATATTTCTTCTGACTAATGTAAATACCATCAGCACTTTGCAAAACTTCAATTCTAAGGAAGTACCTCATCCTTCCTAAATCAGTCATATCAAACTCACATACCATTGAATTCTTAAACTCATTGAACATAGTATCATCATTTCCAGTAAAGAGTAGATCATCAACATACAGGCTAACAACCAGAACTTTACCTCCTTTTCTTGTTTTGATGAAGAGTGTATGCTCATTGTTACACTTCTCAAAGCCTTCATTCAGAAAATGGGCTTCTATATGACTAAACCAAGCTCGTGGAGCTTGTTTGAGTCCATATAAAGCTTTCTTCAGCTTGTAAACTTTATGGGGAAAATCTTGCAGCTCATAGCCTCTTGGTTGTTCAACGTACAACTCCTCACTTAATTCTCCATGCAAAAACACTGATTTGACATCAAGTTGGAAAACTATCCAACCCTTTTGAGCTGCTAGTGCAACAATCATCCGAACTGTGTCCATCCTTGCTACTGGTGCAAAAACTTCTTTGTAATCAATCCCATGTTGTTGCACATACCCTTTTGCCACAAGACGGGCCTTATATTTATCAACCTCTCCATGCTCATTCAGCTTCGTTTTATAAACCCATTTTACTCCTATCTTCTTTGCTCCTGTAGGTAAATCAGTTAGCACCCAAGTTCCATTCTTTTCTATTGCAACTATCTCCAAGTCCATGGCGGCCCTCCACTATGGATTCTTCACGGCCTCTTCAAAATAAAATGGATCAGCATCAGCAGATGCAAAATAGACCAGATTAGCCTCATCTTCTTCTTTGGACAAGCCCTCCCCTGTTTCGTAATCTTTCATCCAAACAGGCTGTGTTCGAACCCTTCTTTCACTAATTGCATGTGAGTCAGCATTCTCAATTTCTTCTGCAATATTATCATCTTCATTATCAGTTTCACTTTCATCATCCGCAACCTCATCTTCTTCATTGTCTCCCCATTCTAGTATAGCCACCACCTGCTGTTCATAGCTTTTATCCCAATCCCAAGACATACATTCTTCAAAAACTACATCTCTACTAGTAATGATCTTCTTGGCTATAGGATCATAAAGCCTATAGGATTTAGACTCCTCACTGACACCCAACAACACACAAGTAACACTTTTATTATCCAACTTAGTTCTTTTCACATCTGGTACATGAACATGTGCGATGCAACCAAACAATCGAAGGTGTTCAACCGAAGGTTTTATGTCACTCCAAGCCTCCTCTGGAGTTATATTTTTTACTACCACAGTAGGACTTCGGTTCAAAATATATACTGCCCAATTCACTGCTTCTGGCCAAAACGTCTTCGGCATTTCCTTCTCTGATAGCATGCTTCGGACCATGTTCATGATGATCCTATTTTTTTCTCTCTGCAACTCCATTCTGTTGTGGAGTATAGGCTACTGTCAACTGCCTCTTAATTCCATTTTCTTTACAGAACTTATTGAAAGCTTGTGAAGTGAATTCACCACCACGATCAGTGCGTAAGCACTTAATATAAGCACCTGCTTCCTTCTCAACATAGCTTTTAAAGTATTTGAAGGTAGCTAATGCTTCAGATTTTTCAATCAAGAAATAAACCCACGCCTTCCTACTGAAATCATCAATGAAGCAAATTAGGTACCTTTTCTTGCTGTTTGAAACTGGAGAGATAGGGCCGCATATGTCAGCATGGATCAGTTGAAGCTTCTGAGTTGCTCTCCAATTACTCTTCTTTGGAATTGGGTCCCGGTGCTGCTTTCCAATCATGCAGTCAGTACAAACAGTTGTTGGAGCCTCCAATTGTGGTAGTCCAAGCACCATTCTTTTGACATGAAGAGTTCTCAGCCCTTTGTGACTCAAATGCCCATATCTGCAGTGCCAAAGGTGTGACAGATCTTGTGTAGTTGTGTGAAAACAAGCAGTCTTACTTGGTTGTGACACCGCTAACAAGATAAACATTCTATTGGCAGACATCGTGGTTTGAATAATCAAACCTTTCTCAGGATGATAAATCCTACACAAGCCATGCTGAATAAGAATTGCCAAGCCTTTTTCCTGTAACTGCCCAATGCTCAGCAAATTATTATTTAACTCGGGCACAAAGAATACTTTAGTCACCATGTGATTGACTCCGTTCACATTCAGCCGTGTATCTCCTTTTCCCATTACTGCCATTTTTGAGTTATTCCCTAACTTCACCATCTGTCTGTAGCTCTCATCCAAATTGCAGAAAAAAAATTTATTCCCACACATATGATTGCTGCATCCCGAGTCTAAAAACCACACATCTTCTCTGTTTGCTTCGTTCATCTCAACATAGGACATCAATAACATTTCCTCTTCCTCTGCAAGCTTGGCATAATTTGCTTCTTTGTCTAAGCTTGGACATTCATACTGGAAGTGTCCAAGCTTATAGCACTTATAGCATTCCACCAAAGCCTTGTTGAAGGATTGGCGTCCTCTACCTCTTCCTCTTCCTCGAGTAAATCCACGACCACGACCTCTGCCTCCTCCTCTCTCCTCATAAGTCACTTTCAATGCCTGCTCTTCTCCATTACCCCTATTGAACTTCTGCTCGTGAACAACTAACGAACTCTGCAATTCATCAATTGATAGATTATCAATGTCTTTTGACTCTTCAATAGAGCAGACAATGTAGTTGAATTTTTCGCTTAGAGATCGTAGTATTTTCTCCGCTATTGTGACATCTTTCATCAATTCTCCATTTACCCTCATCTTATTCGCAACAGACATCACTCTGGAAAAATAGTCATTGACAGCTTCTCCAGACTTCATCTCAAGAGTTTCAAACTCTTTGCGAAGAGCTTGAAGAATAGATCGTTTCACCCTTTTGTTACCTTCGTACTTCCTCTTCATAGAGTCCCAAATCTGCTTGGAAGTATTCTTCTGTAGGATAATCTCCAAGATGGTACGATCTATAGCCTGGAACAGATAATTTTTCACTTTTAAATCTTTCAGCTTCATCTCATCATATTTCTTCTGCTGTGCATCTGTCAGCTCTACTCCACTTTCTGGCTCATCATAGCCAGTTTCCACCAAACTCCAGTATTCCTTAGACCTCAAACAGTTCTCCATCAACATGCTCCAATGATCATAATGACCATCGAAATGAGGAATAGCTGGTTGCACAAAACTTCCTTCTGTTGTCATCTCTCTTTTGCTGCTACCTACCACGAATACTACACTTTGTTTTCTTCAAGCCAAGTAGTGGCTCTGATACCAAATGTTAAGAATCAAAGAATCGAATGATTTCAACAAATTTGGAGAATGACACACTTTCATTGAGAGACCGTTTCGGCTACTTTAGCCTTACAGAGCAGAATTTCAGCCCATGTTCTACACTAACTGAAACGTGGTAAACTAACTGAAACCTGGTAAATAACATAAAAGAAAAGGTCACTAACAACTCCCTACTTACTAGGAACTAAAAGAAAAAACATAGAAAATAACAAACTAGTCAGCAAGACCCAAATATGTGTCAATTATTCTAAATTTAGAATAACACTTGTATGAAGATAGATTTTTCATATTTGTTGACAAAAGCAATGAACTTGTTTGGGGAACAAAAGAGTCATATTACCTGGTGATGGATAAAGGATAGCTAACAGTAGAAGCTACATTCATCCGGCTCCGTCTATGGCGCTGAGTCCGAAGCCAAAGACAGATGTTGAAGAGGGATTGCTGTTGTTCTGACATCTGTTCAGTCTTGGTTTTAGTTGGTAGCTGAATCTAAAGTTGAAGGATTGAAGATGATGACTTGATGAGTATGTTGCAAGTGGAAATAGCAGCGTAGAGAGAGGAAGTTTTTTAGGGGTTTTTTATTTAAAGTGTTGATAATAGTAGTGGGTTTAGTCCCATATTGGTTGTGAGAACACGCCTCACCCTCCACTACTTGTATAAATATATGTGCACACTCAATATTCAATTTAAGGGAAATTTACCCAAAACACCCTCTCTCTTACTTTTAACATGGTATCAGAGCGAGGGTTATTATTTCTCTTCCAATAAAAATTTTTTAACGCTTCTGCGTTCTTTTGCCAAATCTTGGTATTGGTGCTTTGCAGCCGTTTAACGTTTTTTTTTTGTGTTCCTCTGCCAGATTTTTTTGGCATTACCATTTTGCGGCCTCTTAACGCATTTCGCGTTCTCGTTTAACCTTTGGGTTCTATTTTAACCTTCAGGGTTACATTTTTAAACCTTCGGGTTTCATTCTAACATTCGGATTCTATTTTAAACCTTTGGGTTCTATTTTAACGGCATCGCCGTTTCAAGACCATCTCTTGGTCTTAAGTTTACGGCATCGCCGTTTTCAAAATTGTCTCTCGGTCTCAAATTAACGGCATCACCGTTTCAAGCAGTCTCTCGGCCTAAAATTGCGGTTTCAAGCCGTCTCTCGACCATCTCTTGGTCTCAAAATTGTCGTTTCACAGTCAGTAATGACATCGCTGTTTCAATCCCTCTCGACGTCTCAACATCGACGTTGATACGTTGTGGGTCTCCGGCGTGAGTATCAGATCCGGCCGATTTTCGGGCTACCTTGGTTGCCGACTACTTCTTTTTCTCAGATTTGACAGTCATATATAACCTTTAGGTTCAAATTTAACCTTCGGGTTCTTACAGCTAAACCTTTAGGTTTCGTTCAAGGATTATTATCTTGAACTTCGAATTGTTGCTATTATGGCTTCTTCACTGGCACCTGCTTCTCAGGTTTGGTCTAAGCCCTTTTACACATATTGCAAGAAGGAGGGACACCGCTTTGAGACATGTTTCTAGCGTCATCCTGAGTTACATTCCTCGGGAACTGACCGTAGTCAGCGATCCCCTCGGTCCCGGTCCTCTTTTGCACCAGGATTATTGATCAATGTTATGTCATCTACCACTTCAGACCCTACCATTCAAGCTATTGCAGATATTCGCCGTCAAATTAAGGCTTTTCAAGGTATTACAGATATTCGCCGTCAAATTGAGGTTCTTCAAGCTATTGCAGATATTAGCCGTCAAATTGCGGCTCTTCAGCATACCACCTCTCCATCCGCTGCACAATTCTCTGATATTCATCGTCAAATTGATGTTCTTCAGCATAAAGCTTCTATATCTACTGCACGACTCTCTGGTATGCGTTTTGCTAGTCAGCCAACCCTTCGGTCTCTGGTATGAATGATCTCTGGATTTTTGACTCTGGTTGTTCCTTTCATATGACTCATAATATCTCTCTCTTATCTTCTGTCTTCACTTCCTCTTCTCTTCCCCCTATCTACACGGCTGCTGGACAACCTTTATCTATCACTCAGTATGGCTCTATTGCCCCGTAAACTAACCCATCTGGTCGTCTAACTCTTGGCCCTGTCTATGTGGCTCCTCGGTTGTGTTTGAATTTAATTTCTGTTAGCTCCTTATGTATGGATGGCATACTTGTCTCGTTTTCTTCTGATACTTGTGTTATGCAGGATCCACAGACGGGCAAGACTGTTAGGGCCGATCGTAGGAGACACAAACTGTATTTTCTGGAATATCTTCACCTTTCAGAGTCAATACGTCCACGTTCTCTTGTTGCTTCTGTAAGTCTAAAATCCTCTACCTTACTTTCCACAGATTTGTGGCATAGACGACTTGGTCATGTGTCTCATAAAAGGCTGGAGAGTCTTATCCAGTCCGGAGTACTTGGTCCCGTATCCTCTCGTTCTCATATTGAGTCATGTACTGGTTGTAAATTGGCTAAATTCACTGCTCTACCGTTTCCAACCAGTATATATTTTTCTACTTCCTTATTTGATTTGGTCCATTCCAATATCTAAGGGCCAGCTCCTCTACCTTCTTCATCTGGCTACTTATATTATGTTAGTTTAATCAACGATTTCTCTCACTATACATGGGTCTACCTACTTAAAAATTGCTCTGACGTACTTGCTGCTTATCAAGCCTTCACTGCTATGATCTTCACTCAATGGCAAGCTCGTATTAAAGTTTTTCATTCTGATTGTGCCAAAGAGTATCTATCATCTGCCATGCGCTCTACCATGATCTCTCATGGAACTATCTTTCAACAGTCATGTCCTTACACTCATGAGCAAAATGGTATTGCTGAACGCAAACATCATCATATCCTTGATACCGCTCGATCCATGCTCATTTCTTCCTCTATTCCTCATCGTTTCTGGGCTGAGGCCATTCTCACCGCTGCTCATGCCATTAATATCACTCCATCTAGCTCTCTTTCTGGCGCTACTCCTCATAGCCGTGTCTATACTCATCCTCCTCGTTATGATCTGACCCGTGTTTTTGGCTGTCGTTGTTTCGTTCTTCTACCCTCTCACGAACATGATAAATTGTCTTCCATAGCTGTTCTCTGTGTCTATTTAGGAATTAGTTCGGAACATCGCGGTTATCATTGTTATGATCTCGCATCTCGTCGAGTTCATATATCTCGACACGTTCAGTTCGAAGAGGATTCTCCATTTTATTCTGTTTCTGATAACTTTAATTTCCTCCACACTACTGATCGTGCTTCTCTACCAGCTGCATCACCCATTTCATTACCTCAATTCTCCTTTCGAGATCTCCCTGAAATCTCTCCATCTCCTTCTGTTGACTCTCCCTCACCTAAGCCTTCTCTTCAACCATCTAATTCCTATCTCGTGGTCACGATACCCACTCTAGAAAATATGGTTGACCTCCACACACCTGTGCCAGCATCTCCCCCGCCTGAGGTTCCTCTTGCTCTTCATCGAGGAAAACGCCCACATGTCATGCCCGCACGGTATGCTTCGGTTACTTCCTATTCACCTATTTTTCATACCTTTCTTGCTGCCATTCATACTACAGTTGAGCCAAAGTCTTTTCAAGAGGCCGTTCAATTTCCAGAGTTACGACAGGCTATGGCTGAGGAATTTCAGGCCTTTCAGCAAACATATACCTGGGATGTTGTTCCATGTCCCCCTGGCATCTCTCTAGTTGGCAGTAAATGGGTTTATAAGGTCAAGTTTCGTCCTGATGGTACCATTGAACATCGAAAATCTCATTTAGTGGATCGAGGTTTTACTCAGCAACAAGGTATTGACTATGAGGAGACCTTTACTCCTGTTGCTCAGATGCCCATCGTTCGTACTCTTCTTGCGGTTGCTGCTGCTCATCGTTAGCCCTTATACCAGATGGATGTCAAAAATACTTTTTTCCATGGCTCTTTATCTAAGACAGTGTATATGCAACCGTCTCCATGGTCCAATATTCCTCCGGGACATGTATGTCTCAATCGCCGTGCTGTTTATGGTCTCAGGCAGGCACCACGTGCTTGGTTTGAGTGTTTTCGTGATGTTGTGCTCAAGGCGGGCTTTATGGAAAGTCATCAAGATGCTTTTCTATTTGTTCGCACTACATCGCGTGGCAGAGTTTTATTGCTCCTTTATGTAGATGATATGATCATTACAGGTGATGATGCTGCTGGTATACAACTCGCAAAATCTCAATTGCAATAACAGTTCCACATGAAGGATCTTGGATCTCTTCGCTATTTTCCTGGTCTAGAAATTTCTCAGGACCCGCGGAGTGTATTACTATCTCAACAGAAGTATCTCTTAGATGTTTTAGATCGAGCTGAGCTAACTGACGATGCAACTGTCGATGCTCCACTCTAACAAAATGTCAAACTTCGCTCTAATGATGGTGATTCTCTATCTGATCCTACCCGATATCAACATCTTGTTGGCCAGTTAGTCTATCTGTGCATCTCTCGACCAGTATCTCTCATGCTGTTGGCATTATCAGTCAATTTGTTAGTACTCCACGTTTTGCACACTATGCTGCCTTATTACGGATTCTTCGGTATCTTCGTGGTACTAGCACTCGCTCTCTTCTATTTCCTGCTACATCCAAGTAAGAGCTTCATGCATATTCTGATGCTGATTGGGCTGATGATTTAACTACCAAGAAGTCTACCACAAGTTATTGTATATTTCTTGGTGATTCCCTTATTTCCTGGCGGAGTAAGAAATAAGATATTATTGCTCTTTCCAGCACTGAGGCAGAATACCGTGCAATGTGTTGGAATTATAATAAAGATAACTTAAAACTTGACATTGTAGTGGGAAAGTTTAGTCCCACATAGGAAATGGAATAGGAATGAAGGGTCTTTATAAGCCTTCCCATTCTCTCCTATGCCTAGAAGAAAATAAAGGTTATGCTCCACACCACACACGCGCGCGCCGGCCGGGCTGGGCTTGGGCTCGGGTTCGGGTCAGGTCGGGTGGCGCGCGCACACGACCTGCGGACACGAATACAGCTCCAGATTGAGGGGCCTTTAATCTGCTACATTTTTATTTTTGAATAATTAAAATGTAATATTTAGTTTTGAATAATTAACATGTGATAAACGTTTTGTAACGTTAAGAGAATTAAATTTTGAAACGGTAATATTCATGAGATTTAAATCAGAATCAAAACGGAAAATAGTTTTTATGAGAATTAAAATCAGTAATTAAAATAAATTAATTGCGGATTTATGAGTAACGGATGTTTTAAGCCTATTGTTCGCGGGAAAAATGGTAGCTTTCTTCATTGATGATTCCATTGTACTCTTAAATAACAACTTTTTGGGTTACAAAGATCCGGTCTTTTTATAAGATCCGGTTACAATGAAAATCAAACAAAAAATGAAAATTACAACTTTCCTTATTTGTCGAACAAATCGCGAGCTCCTGTTATCCGGTCACTCGCTTTCGTGGGTTGTTTGCCTGCGCCGATGGTTGATCCGTTGACCACCGCATGATCTAGATCCGAACAGATCTACGCAATATGACGGGTATTATTTCACCAAGAAAATAATAGCCGGAGGGATTATTTCACCAAGGAAACAATCGCTCAAATCTCGGAATCAAAGACCAAGCTTTGATCCGGAGTATAGCACCGTAGATCTGAGATCTGGTCCTCTCAAACTCCTGCCTTTCGTGATGCGGATGCTCACCGAGAAACAGATCTGAATGTCCAAGTCTTCAAGCCTTCAAGAACTCAAGAACAAGATCTCAATCCGGCAGAGTTTCGGCTCTCCAAAAGTCCTCTAAAATGATGAATCACCCCTCCTATTTATAGGCAACCAGATCTGTGCATTTGGCATAGATCTGGGCCGGCCACCTCAGGGTGGCTCGGCCTTGGCCGAGCCACCTTGAGGTGGCTCGGTTTTTGCCGAGCCCCTCGGGGTGTTGTTTTCTGTCGTTTTCTACTTTTCGGTTCTGTATTTGATTTATCCGGACCTCGATTTGATAGTCTGGATCTTCATTTGGCAGTAAATCCACCTTGGTGTTTGAGTTCGAATACGTTTTATGGTTGGACGACTCGTTGACTTCCCGAACCGTTGGATTGGTTCCGCACGCGAATGCATTCCGTTGCTCGCGTGCAATTCGTTGACCACGTCGCCTCGTCACTCGTTGATTCATCAAATCCCCATGTCGAGCTATGCTAAGGGACCTATAGGCAATTTTATACGCCTACAGATACCCCCTCCAAAGTATTTCAGCCTCGTTCTTTTATAGAAGGGTCTGGAATGCTTTGGATATGATTGTCCCTACCCTCAGTCGGTGTAACGGGACCTTGAAATGACTTCTTTTTTTTTGTTCTGTATTCCTTCAATCCTTCAGGCTATTCGGTACTTTGTCGAACGTCTGTAAGGGTTCCAATGCTGCATTTATTGTCTGACTGTTGTCGGAATTTTAAACTTGAAGTCGATTCCTGATCTTCCAATCTTTAGCTCGTGCTTGTTAGTTCAACATATAACTGACCCTCGATTGTTGTCGTTGAGTCTTTATTTGCGACGCGTTGTCCGGCGTTGTGTTATTGAGTTATCCATAAGAATATTTTTAGAAAAATATTCTCCAGGAACTTCTCAACAAAAAATAGGGAATAGTTTGTACTCGTATACCTTATTGGAGTATATCTCATGCCCGAATGAGCTGAACCGGTATGATAATTACCTGAACCGGTCTGATAATATGTCAAAAAGGCAATAATTTGGCTCAAAAATTCTTCCGATCCTTCCGAATGTGTGAGAGAGGCCAAAATAAACGAAGGATTGAACCCTCGGTCGATTTGAAGTTGTTTCGACGCTCGATTCAGCTTCAATTTGAATTCTGGTTCAAATCTGGTTCAAACTGGTTCATGCCTGGTTCAAACTGGTTCAATCTGGTTCAAAACTGGTTCATGCCTGGTTCAAGACTGGTTCAGTCTGGTCTGGTCTGGTTCAGACTGGTCTGGTCTGGTTCAGACTGGTCTGGTCTGGTTCAGCCTTATTTGAACTGATTTGGCTTGATCTGGTCTAGTTCAGTCTCCCGAGTGCTGATCGGCAGTTGAACCTCACTTTCTTAAGCTGCAAGTGGTTGTTAGCAGCTAATAAGACTATCCCCGTGAAGCCGATCGTAGAGCTAGAGGCCGAGGAAGCTTCTCAGGTTGATTCTCGTAGGATTTGGGAGAACGCTCGGTCACAGAGGATACGGAACAAGACTCGTCGGATTGATGAAGAGGGAAAGAGGACCTTCCATTCTGCAGACGAGGCTTCAGGCGGAAATCCTAAAGATTACGAGGACTTTTCCGAACGAGGTTAATCATTCATCTTCTTCTTCTGCTTTCCAGAATTATTAAAGCTGACAATGGTTTGATGTTTCAGGGACCATTGGTGACCAGGAAGAAGAGTTCCGTCATCCTCCCCAGGCGAGACCTTCGATTATTGTCCTTGCTGCTAGGCGGAAGAGATTAGCTCGCAAGCCGCGCGCAGCTTCACAAGCATCTGATATGGATTTGGCCGGTGATGATCCTGCTAGTGACGGAGGTAACATCTACCCTGTAAACCATCCTCTTGATTATTCAGAACATTAACTCACGCTTTTCCATCTCTATATAGGAGAGCGTGGAGAAAGCGAGATGAGTTCCGATCCTGTTCCTGTATCTTCTGGTGAGCCTGACTCACTGCCCCGGGTAGAAAGGCCTATAGGGGTTGCCGACGTTAGGGAGGATATCAATGTAGGACCTGATTCCGCAAATCCAGGTACATCTACTATTGACAATATATATTTTTTTAGATGGCACACAAAGGAGTTGAATGATTCAGAATTTACGCATCCTCTAATTGTCTCTGTACTTCTCGCTCCTTCAGATAACTTGCAGGAGGCGAACGTGGATTTTGGAAATAAAGAGGCTAATTCACCCGTAAAAGGTAACTCATTTCAATTGGTTGTAGTCTCTTCATTCTTCTTTGGTACTTATATTCTCTTGTGTCAGACTTCTCGACTGATGATTTTGACGAGGAAGGCTTGCTTGTGGACACTCCTATGCTCCACTTCATATATAGCTCTCCTCAGATTGATGACCAGTTACCTGGAGATATGTTCCCTGGGTCCTCATTCCCCAAGAATCCTAAGGATGATTATTTTGAAGGTACGTGTCTCATCCCAAGTTAATTATAGGACTAGCCAATTCTTGACTAATGCAGCTATAATGTGATGTCTCTGAGAATTCTGTTTTGTGTTTGACAGGAGCTTTTGTCGAGACTGATCCTGTTGAGCCGACTGCGAGACCAACTACACCAGTTGATACCTCTACAGTGGTTACACCCCCAGTACCCCCAGTGACTCAAGAGGGTATGAATTAAGCAACTGAGGATGTTATTTATTTCTTCCTCAAAACATTTTTGACGGATTTCTCCTTCTTTGTGTAGGGTCTTCTTCTCGGCTTCATATCCTAGTGAAGGAATTGCTATCAGACAACGATCCTGAGAAGATCGTTCTCTGCATAGAACTTCGCTCCTTCTTCTCCTTCGTGAATGCTATGATTGGCAAGCTCTTCCACGGTGGACTCTTCCTTCGCCAATTCAAGCCTTTCCTTGATTCCAAAGTCAATTTGATAAGGGAAGCAGGATATCCAGATTTGGCACAGGCTATAGTTGATGACCTCGATTGCCTAGATCATGAGCTTCAGATGTTTCGTGAGCTCCGAGATGCAGGCGCCTCCTCATTTATTGCTGCCGAGCTGGATACCCGCTTACAATCATCGCGCGAGACTCAGATTCTTGCTGAGCTCGAGATTCAGATGCAGCGGGATCGAGTAGATCGAGTTGAGACCAGCCTTGCTGCTAGGTCATCTTCGCTTGCCGAGTTCGACCTTTCTATTACCTCTTGTGCGACCGAGATAGACCAGCTCAGAAGAGCACTCCGTGAAAAAGAGGAGACTATGGATATTCTTCATATGACGAAAGCACAGGATCAGCAAACCCACACTGCCTTATCTGATGAGCTAAAATCTTTGAAGCAGAAGCTAGTCGAGACAGAGGAGATTGCTGCGAGGACTTCAGCCACCACCGAGGAGTCCATCAGAACTGGACTTAGGTAAGCTTATGATGAGAAGCTGTCTAAGATCAGTCAGCAGATTTTTGGTCATGGACTTGATGTATGATTTTGTTTGCTGAGTACTTTGACTTTTGATTCCTTTAGTGAAACTGGTTTTCATCTTCATCTTTATTATGATTCGTCATTCCGTTTGAAATGATTGACCATAATACTCATAGGATTTTTGGCAAACCCTCAGCCATCAACGGGTTTGATGAGCCTTTACCGACTACCGTTTGAGTCGGGCTAGCATGCAAATTGTTTAAATCCGTTCGCATGTAACGTTACGCTCAGAGATTAAATTCTCTGAGACTTTGTGCTATGATGTCGAATACATAGACTTCGCCATTGTTACGGGAATAGGCTACCCGGCGACACGTGTTAGGTGTTGGCTTTAGGATTTTTGGCTAACCCCCAGCCTTCAACGGATTTGATTAGCCTTTACCGACTACCGTTTGAGTCGGGCTAGCATGTGGATTGTCTAAATCCGTTCCGCACGTGACGTTAAGCTAAAAGAGTTAACTCTTTTAGTGCTACGACATTGAATACGTAGACTTCGTCTTTCTCCTGTGAAAAGACTAAACAACAACGTGTATGAGACGTTGACTTAGGATTTTTGGCAAATCCTTAGCCTTTAACGGATTTGATGTGCTCTTACCGACTACCGTTTGAGTCGGGCTTACATGCGGATTGTCTTAATCCGTTCCACATGTGACGTTGTGCTAAAGGAATGAACTCCCTTAGATTTTTTGCTACAACTTCGAATATGTAGACTTCGCCATTATTATGGGGATAGGCTACCCAGCAACGTGTATTAGATGTTGACTTATCCCTACTTAGGCTTCGGGATAAAGGTCCCCAGAGTCAGGCTCTGGTACCTTTTTCTATGGATAAAGACCAAACCGGCGACGCGTGTTAGGCGTCGGCATATCCTTTCTTAGGATTCAGGATAAAATTCCCCATACGTGTAAGGCATGGATTTTGGTGTTATTAATAACAACACGCCACAATGTTGAATATGTGGACGAGTGTTTTTTTTAACGGTTAAGAACTAACCGGCAGCGCTGGTTAGGCGTAGACTTATCCCTTCTTAGGTTTTAGGATAAAATACCCCAGAATCGAACTCTGGTGTCTTCTTCTACGGAGAAAGACTAAACCGGCAGCGCGTGTTAGGCGCAGACTTATCCCTGCTTAGGATTTGGGATAAACTTCCTAGGATGAATCCAAGATTGATAAACTCTTAGAAAAGGTTGGTGTGAGAAAGGAAGAATTTTATATTCTATTTCCCGGTCTTCTTTTAGGGTGAAGGTGAACCCGAATACAAGAAAGGAAGAATTTTATATTCTATTCCCAATTAGAGAGGAGACTCGAGGTGGGATTTCCACCCCCAGAATCCGGAAAGGTGAAACTAAGAGTGGGATCTCCACTCCGAGAATCGAAAAGAATCGGATAACCCTAACTGTCGGAAGGTTTGATTACCGAACTAAAGATGAATTTCTCATTTATCGAGAATGAATTGTGGTTTTGGTCCTAACTGTAGGAAGGTTTGACCAAGCGGGAGCTTGAGATGACCCTAACTGTAGGAAGGTTTGATCATTCGATTTGAAAGTGGATCTCTCGTTCATTGGAGGAATCGAGAGGGGATTTTGGTTGTGGTCCTAACTGTAGGAAGGTTTGACCAAGTGGGAGGTTTAAAACGATCCTAACTGTAAGAAGGTTTGATCGCTCGATTTGTGGGCCTCTCGTTTATTGAAGGAATCGAGAGGGGATTTTGGTTTTGGCCCTAACTGTAGAAAGGTTTGACCAAGTGGGGGGTGAGAGTGAGAGTACAAATCACTGTAGGAATGTTGATTCGTACAAATCACTCAAAGGGGGTTCCTGATGTTAAGTAATAAAGACTTAACAAAAAGGGGGCTTTGACAATTCGTCAATGATTGATAGATCAGAATTCTAAGCATTATATCCGGACTCTAACAATGAAAGTGTTGAGTGCACGAACATAGCAGAAGTTTGAATGGATTAAACAGGAAAGAATTTTGGTGGTCCCGCCGTCAATTAGTTTGATCGGTGGGGGATTTTGTGGTGAAGACTATGAGTCGTCAAACACCAATGAGAGTGAGGGAACATTGATCCAATGAAGTGATCGGATTTCATCTCAGCAAAAGAGTGTTCAGAAATTAGGAGTTTAGTGTTTATCACTTTATTCATCATGACCGGGTTATCCCTAAGAATATTACATTTAACATTCTTCCGGGAACTTCCCGTTACATGAATTATCCACCCCCAGCTTTCTTTGCAAAACTGGGTGTATCATTGTATCAGCTGCACGATCGGGTTATCCTTAAGAATACCACGCATGGCACTCTCCAGGAACTTCCCGTGGAGGAAAGGAAATAGTTTAGACTCATATACCTATTGGAGTATCAGGGAGCAGTTTAACCTCTTATACCGGTCGGAGGATTGAGAAGCAGTTTATACTCATATACTCTTCGGAGTCTCAGGAAGCAGTTTATACTCTTATACCGGTCGGAGTTTTGCCGTTCTCAACTGGCTTACTCTAGCGTTATGACGCCGGCTTCAACCAATGTCTGGATACTATTCTTTAAAGTAAAGCAGGCCTTGGTGGGATGAAGGATCCTCCTGTGGTATGCATAGTACTTCGGATCTGCAATATTGTCAGCTTCCTCCTGATTCGTGATCGGTGGCAGCTTGATCTTGTTATTTTTAAGGAGTGATTCGAAGATGGCTGGAACATCTTCGTCCTTGAAGGAGTACTCTTTTTGAGGCCTCTGATCTGAAGTCTTCTGCTATCTCCGGGAATGCTGTTGCGACGTTTGATTAGCATCGACAGCCGCTGCAGGTGTCTTGCCCTTACCACGGGAGGCGAAGTTCGAATTCGGAGGATTAGTCGTTGATTGACTCCTCTCGGACTTCTTCCTTCGGAGGAAACGTTCGGCTTGTTCACCGCGCATCTTCAAATCTTTCCAAGTGTTGGACGGTACTGTTCCCATTGCTTCCAACACGTCCAATGCGAGGTTGTTGTGGCAAGTCTGGAGAATGAACTCCTCAGTGATCGGGTCCCGACAGTTCATTGCTTTGTTCCGGAACCTCTTGACGAAGGTATCGACCAATTCCCCTCCTTTTGTTTCTCATCGAGCAACGTTCCGATGGATATCTCGGTGTCGTCGTCGAAGAAGTTAGCGAGGAATTTTGTCTCCATGTAGTCCCAGCTATTCACGCTTCCTGGCTTGAGGCGGCGATACCAATCGAAGGCAGCTCCACGAAGAGTACCAACGAAGGACCGTACCATCAGAGGCTCATTACCAGAGATAACACCCAAATGCGATTTGAAATAAATCAAATGCTGAGTGGGGGAACCTTTCCCATCGAACGGCGTGAAGTTGATTAGACTAAACTTCGCCGGATAGGGGATTGATTCCCACTCTCTTGGGTATGGACAAGGAATGCCCGTCTTCTTCATCTCTTGAGCGGAAATCAACGTATTGATTTTGCTCTCGAGGTTTTTGATCTTCAAGTTGTCACTTGTATCTTCGTTGGCATCCTCGTTACCACCCCCTGCATTGATGGGAGGGTTATTGGCATTATGAGTTTCATTTGCACCAGTGTCCTCATTTTCCAGATTGTTCTGGTTACGATGACTTGGTTCGCCTTGTTGGTTCCTCAATGCCTGGATTTGTTGGTCATGCATCTCTGTCATAGTCTGCATGACCATCTGCATTTCGAACTTGAAGCTCTCTTGCTGTTTAGCCATGGCTTCTTCGAGCATCTTGGCCACTTGTTCCGCGCTTATCATCAGTGACTCGCGGGGTTCCCCCTCACTGGATACTGTATTATCTGATGCAACCGCAGAGCAGGCATCCGACTCTTCATCTTCTGAAGGTAATCTTGTTCGAACCCTACCATAAGTTCCTCGTATGATGGCTCCAGACTACAGACGGGTTAGACGCCGGGATGCTTTCAGAATCGACTCGAGATCATCCCGTGCCGATGTCCTTTTGCTGGTCATGTTAGCGGTGACCCTCGGAAATTCTCCATCTTCAACCGTCGTTCTTCTTCATCGGAAACGCCTAGACCTTGGCTTTGGCATTTCAGTGCTGAGCCTCTCGAAAACCGAAACTCTTTCGGGGACCGTCTTGATGCAGTTACACTCAGACAATACCGCCCGAATGAGTTTGGAACAGGGGCATTGATTCTCTAGCCTTTGAGGACTCCTCTTCCTAGTTTTCCTCGTACCCCCAACACGATAGTACAACTCGTCTTTTTGAAGATCGGAGTAACCTATCGTGTGTTGGCACGACTTCTCAGGTATAACGTTATCATCATCGGATGACAACGTTTCCTTCTGAGGGCGAACTGCCTTCTTCGGGCTTTCAAAAGTTACGCGCCTCGAAACATGCCTTTGTGGGTGCCAGTTCTCAGCGGGCTCCTGGACTTTGATGCGCAAATTGGCACGCGCAGCAGCCTTGAACTCCTTGTCATGCTGAAAATGATGGCAACCCCCAGCAAGTTGAGTCGTTCGGGGCTTCTTCATCGGGCCCAAACGTTCTTAAACTAAAGCCTTGCCTCTTTCATCGGGAATTAGACCGATGCGTTCCAAAACTGACCTCCTTCTTCGGGATGGTCCTGCGGGATCTCCCGGAGCATCTATGGGGATTATCGACGACTTCATTTGGTTCGCCGGAGGTTGAATCTGCTTCGAAGGCTGCGAAGGTTGCTCTTTGGCCTGAATCGCCACTTCGGACTTCGGCCTCCAGACCTTGCGGGTTGATGGCGGCTTCTTGGCCACCTCTTTCTGTAGCCTTCTACGGGCTTCTTGGACTTGAGCCCGTGCCTGCGCTGACATCGCGCGGCGCTTGCGAATGCGCTCTTCCAATGTCGAACGGTTCCGTTTAACACGGACCCATTCGTTGGTTGGCGGCTTGGAGGAGCTGCCACTCATCATTTGTTGAGGCTGTTTGCATCTCTTGTTCTTCAGATCCGCGTTGTAGCGGATCCCGTCAACTGACTACATGGCCTTTGTGAATTGTTTCGCAAGGCGTTGACGTTGCCTTTGGCGGGCTCTCTTCGAGGGAGTCACCACGCCCTCCGCGGCAGAAGGGTTGGCCAGAGCAGATCTGACCTGGTTGGGATTTGGAGGAACTTCACTCGATGCGACTTTGGCATCCAACGGGGCAAGATCTTCGTTGGTATTTTCAACGTCTTCATACCAACGAGCTTTTCTCCTGGCGGAGAACTTCTTGGACTTGCGGGGGGAGGTTGATCCGGACGAGGACGATAAGTACTCCTCGAACTTCTGCTGGTCGAACTCATACTCGACCTCCTCCACGACCGGGATCGAGATCCACGGCTGCGACGCTCCGATCTCGGCAGCGAGATCGGTGGCTCCCACTATGGTCGCCAGATTGTTCGCGGGAAAAATGGTAGCTTTCTTCATTGATGATTCCATTGTACTCTTAAATAACAACTTTTTGGGTTACAAAGATCCGGTCTTTTTATAAGATCCGGTTACAATGAAAATCAAATAAAAAATGAAAATTACAACTTTCCTTATTTGTCGAACAAATCGCGAGCTCCTGTTATCCGGTCACTCGCTTTCGTGGGTTGTTTGCCTGCGCTGATGGTTGATCTGTTGACCACCGCACGATCTAGATCCGAACAGATCTACGTAATATGACGGGTATTATTTCACCAAGGAAATAATAGCCGGAGGGATTATTTCACCAAGGAAACAATCGCTCAAATCTCGGGATCAAAGACCAAGCTTTGATCCGGAGTATAGCACCGTAGATCTGAGATCTGGTCCTCTCGAACTCCTGCCTTTCGTGATGCGGATGCTCACCGAGAAACAGATCTGAATGTCCAAGTCTTCAAGCCTTCAAGAACTCAAGAACAAGATCTCAATCCGGTAGAGTTTCGGCTCTCCAAAAGTCCTCTAAAATGATGAATCACCCCTCCTATTTATAGGCAACCAGATCTGTGCATTTGGCACAGATCTGGGCCGGCCACCTCAGGGTAGCTCGGCACTGGGCCGAGCCATCTTGAGGTGGCTCGGTTTTTACCGAGCCCTTTGGGGTGTTGTTTTTCGTCGTTTTCTGCTTTCCGGTTCTGTATTTGATTTATCCGGACCTCGATTTGATAGTCTGGATCTTCATTTGGCAGTAAATCCGCCTTGGTGTTTGAGTTCGAATCCGTTTTATGGTTGGACGACTCGTTGACTTCCCGAACCGTTGGATTGGTTCCGCACGCGAATGCATTCCGTTGCTCGCGTGCAATTCGTTGACCACGTCGCCTCGTCACTCGTTGATTCGTCGAATCCCCGTGTCGAGCTATGCTAAGGGACCTATAGGCAATTTTATACGCCTACACCTATAAAAGGACCTAAATCTGAAGAGTTTGATACAGTGTGAAAAACACAACGTATTCTCTCTTCTTCTCTGTTATTCCTCTTCATATTATCGTTGTTATATTTTTGTTGGTTCCCTGAAAGTCATGAAGAATTCACAAAGCCTTCTTGAAGCTCGTGCCGACGAGAAGGAGGTCGCTTGACCGAGGGTCGTTGTATCTCTGGGAACTTTTGCCGCGTAGCCCTGTACGAGAGGGGGCAATTAGTTTCTTGGGACAATGCTTGCACACCTCGACCATCAGGCTATATTCTAAACTCAGTTTAATTTTATATCTATTTTGAATCATTAAAACTGCATTTTGTGCTAATTACACTCTAAACAGCTCTTATTCCCAACAATCCAAGAAAACTAATTGGTGCTGTTTAGAATAGTATCATGATTAGCATTCTGTTTTTCATGTTAATGATGTCTGCAATACTTAAAAACGAAATATTACACTGCATGATAATTCTGTTGAATGAATGTTTTATATATTTCTGTTGCATTATAATAACAAAACTATTCATTCATCATCAGATTATGGCTACAAGTGAAATTATGTCGGCTAAACCAGAGAAGTTTGATGGGAATAATTTCCGTCGTTGGCAAAACCAAATGAGATTTTGGTTAACAACTCTACATCTAATAACAGCCATAGAACCAGATAACCCATCTTCATCTAGACCAGTTACTAGGCAATCTTCCTCATCTTCCTCCACAGATTCCATTCTTATCCCAAGAACACCTCAAGAAATAGAGTATCATTGTCTACACAGAATCTTAGGAGCTTTATCTGATAGGTTATATGATATATATTATACTATCACTAATGCTAAAGTTCTGTGGAAAACCCTAGAGAAAAAGTATGGTTTAGATGATATGGGAATTAAAAGATTTAAAGCTTCTGATTTTAACAAATTTAAAATGGTAGATTCTAAACCAATGAATGAGCAAATTCATGAATTTGAACATATAGTTCACCAATTAAAAGTGAATGGATCTATCCTAGATGAAACGTTTCAAATAGCCAGTCTTATAGACAAACTTCCCCAGTCATGGTCAGATTTTGCCAAAAACCTTAACCATACTCAAGGAGATCTTACCCTAGAACAAGTGTTGAATTCCATTAGAATTGAAGAGCAACATAGACTCAGGGAGAAAAATGTGACAAAATCCGAACCCAAAGAACCCAAAGTAAACAATATTGAATCCAAACCCTTTCCCCAACACAAGAAACGTCCCTTTCACCAAAATCAAAATAAAACATTTAAGAAGATATCATTTCATCAAAATAAGAACCCTGTTCACTTTCAAAAGAAGGAAGGAGCTGAACGTTGAGCCTGCTTCGTTTGTGGAAGAACCAACCATCTTGCTAAGGACTGCTTTTTCAAGAAAACTGAACCACCCAAGCCTAGGAAGGGAGGGCATCCACCTAATAAGTCACAAGTAAACATGGTGACTTCCAGTCCAACTGAGACTGCTAATATTCACGTTTGCTCTAATCAATCTTTGTTTTCCACCTATCAGGTCTCAAGTAGAGGAACTGTGACAATGGGAAATAATAATGTGGCTTCTGTATCTGGAATAGGTCGGATCAACCTAAAGCTGACTTCTGATAAGACTTTGTTCCTGCAGGATGTCCACCATGTACCAGACATTAGGAGAAACTTAATTAGCGGATCTTTGTTAGTGCAACAAGGCTATAAGCTTGTTTTTGAATCAAATAAAGTTGTAATAACTAAGGAATTGAATTTCATTGGAAAAGGTTTTTTATGTGATGGTCTTTTTAAATTGAATATTAAGAATTCTACTCTTGCATCTCCAATAGCTTTGAATATTGAACCTTCCATCACTTGGCATCAAAGATTAGGACATGTGAATTATAATTCAATTAAAAGATTGATGCATCTCAATATAATTCCAAAGCTTAATATAAAAGATGATGAAAAATATGAAATATGTGTAGAAGCCAAACTTCCTAAGAAACCATTTAAAACTATTGATAGAGATTCTGAGATATTAGAACTCATCCATAGTGATGTTTGTGATTCAGGAAGAACAACTAGAGGGGGTAACAAATATTTTGTAACTTTTATAGACGATTGCTCTAAATATTGTTACCTCTACTTAATTAAGACCAAAGATGAAGTCATAAACAAATTCAAAATATATAAAGCAGAAGTTGAAAATCAGTTGGATAGGAAAATTAAAATACTAAGATCAGATAGAGGTGGTGAGTACACTTCTAATGAATTAAAACAATTCTGTGAAGAGAATGGAATTATTCATGAAATAACTGCTCCATATACACCTCAATCTAATGGAGTAACTGAGAGAAAGAATAGAACACTAATGGACATGGTAAACTCAATGTTAATTAATTCTGGTGTGCCAGAAAATTTATAGGGAGAAGCTCTCATGACTGCATGTCATATACTAAATAGAATCCCATTCAAGAAATCTGATAAAACTCCTTACACAATTTGGAAAAATAAAAACCCTAATTTGGATCACCTGAAAGTGTGGGGGTGCTTAGCAAAAGTTAAAATACCTGAGAATAAGAGAAAGATAATTGGACCTAAAACTGTAGATGGAATTTTTATTAGCTATGCTTCTGATAGTAATGCAAATAGATTTTTAATAATCAACTCTGACATTAATGAGATAGCCAACAACACCATAATTGAAGCTAGGGATGCACATTACTTTGAAAATATTTTTCCTTATAAGAGTAGAGTAAACAACACAGGTCCTAGCTCTAATAATTCAGATCCTAGTTCTAATTAAGGTGAAACTAGTTCTAAACAAATTAGACCACTAGAAAGTCCAGAGGAGCCTAGGAGAAGTAAAAGAACTAGAATAGAAAAGGTCCATGAAGATTTCTATGCATTACTTGTAGAAGATTCTCCAGTTACATTTGAAGATGTAATGAAATCAATAGATGCTCCATTTTGGAAGGAAGCTATAAATAATGAGATACAATCTATAGTTCAAAATCATACTTGGGAACTAACTGATCTTCCTTCAGGATGTAAAACCATAGGATGTAAATGGGTGTTTAAGAAGAAACTTAGACCTAATGGAACAATAGATAAATATAAAGCCAGATTAGTAGCTAAAGGATATACCCAAAAGTCTGGTATTGATTATTTTGATGTCTATTCTCTAGTAGCTAGGATTACTACCATTAAAGTCCTCATAGCTCTAGCATCCATTCATAAATTAATAATACATCAAATGGATGTTAAAACTGCATTCTTAAATGGAGATTTAGATGAAGAAATCTATATGGATCAACCTGAGGGATTTATAGCTTCTGGACAAGAAAAGAAAGTATGCAAGCTTATTAGATCACTATATGGTCTCAAACAAGCCCTAAAACAATGGCATATGAAATTTGATGAAATTATACTATCTTATGGATTTGTAATTAATCAAACAGATGAGTGTGTATATCATAAAATAGATAATAACAACAAAATTGTGATATTATGCTTATATGTTGATGACATTCTTATTTTTGGTTCTGACATACAAATCATAAATGATATATTTATCACAAAATTTTGACATGAAAGATTTAGGTCAAGCAGATTTAATTCTTACTACTAAAATCATGAAAAATGAGAATGGATATGTGCTATCACAATCACACTACATAAAGAAAATCCTCAAGAATTTTTATGATCCAAACTGTCAACCTGTTTCCACTCCATATGATCCTAATGTACATCTAAAGAAAAATACAGGTCATCCTCAATTACAAAGAGAATATGCACAAATAATTAGATCATTAGGATTCCTAACAAACTACACCAGACCTGACATTGCTTATGCAGTAAATAGACTTAGTAGATATACATCAAATCCTGATAAGAGTCATTGGGATGCTTTAGAAAGAATTTTGAGATACCTAAAAGGAACTATAAATTATGGTTTACACTATAAAGGTTATCCATCTGTACTAGAAGGCTACTCAGATGCAAATTGGATTAGTGACTCAGTAGATGTAAAATCTACCATTGGATTTGTATTCCTTTTAGGAGGAGGAGCTGTGTCCTGGAAATCTACTAAACAAACTGTAATGGCTAGAAGTACAATGGAATCAGAAATGATAGCTCTTGATACTACTGTTCGCGGGAAAAATCAGATTCTTCTTCATTGACGAACTCATTGCACTCAATGTTAACAACTTTTTGCGTTTACAAAGATCCGGTCTTTTTATAAGAGCCGGTTACAACGAAATTCAAAACAAATAAAGAAAAATTACAACTTTCCTTATTTAACGAACAGATCGCGAGCTCCTGTTTTGCGGTCACTCGCTTTGTGGGTTGTTTGCCTGTGCCGGGGTTGATTACCGTGGACCACCGTGCAATCTCGATCCAAACAGATCTACGCGGTATAACGGGTATTATCCCACCAAGGAGATAATAGCCGGGAGGGATCGTTTCACCAAGGAAACGACCGCTCGAATCTCGGGATCTAAGAACCAAGCTTAGATCCGGAGTAGAACAACGTAGATCTGAGGATTAGCCTCTTCGAACTCCTGCCTTGTTTGTTGCGGGTGCTCGCCAAGAACTGAATCCAAGGGTCTAAGGGTCCAAGCCTTCACAAATCCGAGTTGAGGTGACAATCTGGCAGAGTTTCGGCTCTTCAGAAGTTCAGAAAAAAGTCCTCCCAAATGAACAACCAACCCCTCTATTTATAGCCTCTCTGAACTGTGCCTACGTGCACAAGAGAGAGGGGGGGAGTTGGGCCGAGCCACCTCGGGTTGGCTCGGTTTCGGCCGAGTCCCCCAGGTGAGCTGGTTTCCGTCGTTTTCCCGATTTTCGGTTCTTCATTTGATTCGGGTTTTGCAGTTGACTTGGTCTGGAATCGATTTGTTGACTTGATTCCCGATTTGGCAGTAAATCCGCCTTGGTGTTTGAGTTCGAATCCTCTCTTGGTTGGATGACTCGTTGATTCCCCGAACCATCGACTTGATTCCGCATGCGAATAGCTGCATTCCGTTGTTCACATGCGGTTCGTTAGCTTCGTCGCTCGAACGTCCGTTGATTTGTCGAATCATCGTGCCGAGCCATGCTAAGGGACCTATAGGCAATTTTATATGCCTACAGATACCCTCTCCAAAGTGTTCCAGCCTCATTCTTTTATAGAAGAGTCTGGAATACTTTGGATATGATTGCCCCTACCCTTTGTCGATGTAACGGGACCTGGAACGACTTTTGTTCTATATTCCTTCACTCCTTCAGGCTATTCGGTGCTTTGTCGAATGCTTGTAAGGATTCCGGTGCTGCATTTATTGTCTGACCGTTGTCGGAATTTGAACTTGAAGTCGATTCCTGATTTTCCAATCTTTTAGCTTGTTCTCATTTGTTCGACATACAACTAACCCTCGATTGTTGGCGCTGAGTCTTCCTTTGCGACGCGTTGTCCGGCGTCGTGTTATTGAGTTATCCTTAAGAATATTTTTAGAAAAATATTCTCCAGGAACTTCTCAATAAAAATAGGGAATAGTTTATACTCGTATACCTTATTGGAGTATTTCTGTGCTTAAAATAAGCTGAACCGGCTTGAAAATGAGTCAAAAAAGGCAGTAATTTGGCTCAAAAAATTTCTTCCGTTCCTTCCGAATGTGTGGGAGAGACAGAAATAAACCAAGGATGGGACCCTCAGTTGATTTGAAGTCGTTTCGACGCTCAATTCAGTCCCTTTTGAACTGATTTGGACTGGTCCGGTTCGGTTCAACTTGGTCCGGTCCGGTTTAACTTGGTCCACACTATAAAAGGGGTCCATTTTTCTTTCTTTTTCTCTTTTTCCTTCCTCTCTCTTAGGGCCGGCCCCCCTTGTCCCCTTTTTTTTGAATTTCTTTTCCCTCGAGCGTCTTTTCTCCTCGAAACTTTGATAGTTGTCCCAGATCTAGGCTTCCTTTTGATCTTGGACTGAAAAATCCTTCGAAAAACCATTTTTTAAAATTCCTCTCAGGCCCCTCGAGCACGTGGTGAAAGTTTCCTAAAAGGTCTCCTCTTTATTGGATCTCGAGCCTTTCTTCAGGTAAATCCTCCACAATTTTGATCTTTTTCATGCTCAATTCAATTTATGCATTTGTGGGATCGCATGTGATGGTTGAGGGTGTAATTTGATGCCTCGAGTTAATCTTTCAGGGGGGTAGATCTGATAAAAAAGTGATCTTTTTTCTAGATCTGACCTCTTAATTTACTTTGCAGCTCATCATGTCGCGTTCTTCGAGAGGTCGTTCCCCTGCTATGTCGGCTGATGGCGTGCCTCCCTCCTATGCTGGTGAGCTATTTTTGGCAGTATTGGAAAATTTACAAATTAGTCCCTATTTTCTTGGAAATTTGCAAATTGGTCCTTTTTACCCCCACGTTGTTCTCCTTGGCGAGGCAATCGAGAAGAGCCTTGATTCTCCTTGGTGAGGATCGACGCTTCAAAGATATGTTTTGCTTGGTCAAAACCATATCTCAAAATTAAAGGGGGCGATTTGACGCTACATTGCGCTTTATAAGGCAGGGATATGTTGTCGACATGCCCTGTTTTGTGATTGCACAATGTGGCCAAATCGTCTCACCCTTTATAAGGCAGTGATTCTATCTTAACTATTTGTAAGATGAGTTTAATTTCCTTTTATAATCGAGACTAACCAGTGTTTAACTGTCTACTTTGCAGTGGGGTACCCTTCTGGATCATTCTCGTCCCACGCAGTATACGGGCATCGTGGCGAGTATTACTCGATCTCCAACGATCCTTCTCCTATTCCAGCTACTCCTCAGTTTGCTTCGGGCACGTCGACTGAGGTTGCCCAAGTGGTGAGGGAAGGTGGTCATCGGGCTATTCGTCAGCTGATCACAGATGCGCCTTTTGTGAAGGACGCCAGCTCTACTCAGCCTCTTCGGAAGAGTGATTTCTTGTTTGGTGATTCTGTCGATGACCCAGAAGCCGTATTTATTGATGCTGAACAGTGGCTTCACAAGACCGGCAGTGGCTTCATATACTTGTCGGAGATTCCTCGGCATCGCTCATTGACTGAGCTCAGGCGTTAGGCTGTGACACGGGAGATGTTGTGGCGCTTGACGGAGGATCATGAGAGTGTTCATTGCGGCTACGTCACTCATCAGGCAGTTCCTGGCTCGAGCAGGAGTCATATCACTGGATTGCATCCTGGAGTGTTGGGACTAGATGCGCCACCGCGCAACGAACTCCTCGCCACTGCTTCGACCTTGAGGAATCGCCTCGCTGCCCTAGGACAGGAGATGCCTGCTACTCGTCACAGGATTTATGGTTGGGTCCATTCTTTGGACAAGTCTTGGTGGAGTCGCATGACGACGTATGTTTTGAGCCGATGGAGTGAGGAGTTGCACGCTTGCGGTTTGTATACAGCCGTCCGTGCCACCATGTATGGCTTGCCTGTCAGTTTGAGACATTTCTGTGCTTTGTTCGAGCTATATAATCCAGACTCGAACACTTTTTTGACCCGGTAGGGGGAGTTGGGCTTGGCTCTTCACGAGATGCACAGGATTTCTGGCTTGCCCATGGGACAGATGCTATACCAGGAGTACTTTCCCTCTAATCATGAATTGGACCAGTTGAAGGATCGCATGCCTGATCGCTATGAGACTCTATGGGATCTCGCTTGTCATTATCACATTGCTTTGGCACAGTCTGAGCCTTTAGCAAAAAGGACCAAGGCCTCCGTGAGTCTGAAGCAGTTTGCGAACTATTTGTTCAAGAACCTGGAGAACAGTTCTGGCGAGGCTATTTGTGAGTTGGCCCCACTTACTCCTTCAGAGGTGAACAGTCTACTGAAGAAAATTGACGCTCACTCCTACACCACTAGCAGTCTTGAGGGTGGCTTCCCTGCGAAGACCAAGTTCAGATCCTTCTTATGGCATGCGACCACACCGATTCGACCGATGACTCTTCTTGCCGGCTTTCTTGCTATCTGGTTGAAGAAGTGTGTGGTTCCATACCAGTCTGGCGACGCCTTGCCCTTGGAGGTACTCTATCCAGCAGTTCAGCTTGCTTACAAGAAAGAACTCTCACTTCTTCCGGTGATGGTGGCTAATATTCACCGAGGACTTCGACAGCTTTCTAGTGCCTTCACACGGAAGGAGACCGATTTGCTAGGTCAGATTCCCACTCTTAAGGTGGAGCTTCCGTACGCTTATCTGATGGCCTGGTTCGTCCTCCACCGCTCGGATATGATGTCAGTGCCGAACGCCACAGACCACTCTGTTCCCCTGCTACAGTTGCTTGAGAATGGCAGGTGGGAGGGCCGCGGATTTTCTGATGTCAGACAGCAGCTGCAGGTCCACAAGTGTTGGGCATTCTCCACTTGTTTTCCGCAGTTCTCCGGCCGATACGGTGAGTGCTTGATAGATGATGAGAGGCCGAGAGAGTATCAGACTCACTTAGACATTGGCTGCTTCAATTGGCTGGTGAACATTAGGCCTGGCTATCTGACTTTTTGGGTGAGGGATCAGTGCTTTATAGAGCCGTATCTACCCTGCCGATTCGCTCGCCAGTTTGGCTATGATCAGCTCTACATCGGGAATCCTCGTCAGCAGTTTCGGACCCATAGTGGTTTGGTAGACGGTCTCCGTGCATGGTTGTGGACCGTGACTGGCTGTACCGGTGCTAAGTTTAGTCTCCCGAGTATTGATCGGCAGTTGAACCTCACTTTCTTGAGCTGCAAGTGGTTACTAGCGGCTAACAAGACTGTCCCCGTGAAGCCGATTGCAGAGATAGAGGCTGAGGAGGCTTCTCAGCTTGACTCCCTTAGGATTCGGGAGAACGCTCGGGCACAGAGGACGCGGAACAAGACTCGCCGGATTGATGAAGAGGGCCAGAGGACATTCCATTCCACAGACGAGGCTTCAGGCGGGGATCCCGAAGATTACGATGACTTTTCCGAGCGAGGTTTGCAATTCATCTTTTCCTTCTATCTTCCAGAAGTATTGAAACTGACTATGGTTTGATGTTTCAGGGACCACAGTTGATCAGGATGAAGAGTTCCGTCCCCCTCCCCGGGCGAGACCTTCGATCCCCATTGCTAGGCGGAAGAGATTAGCCCGTAAGCCGCGTGCAGCTTCCCGAGCTTCTGATATGGACCTGGCTGGCGATGATCCTGCCAGTGACGGAGGTAATATCCATCCTGTGAACCATTCTCTTGGTTATTCGGAACATTGACTCATGCTCTTCTATCTCTATATAGGAGTGCGTGGAGAGAATGAGATGAGTCCCGATCCCATTCCCATATCTCCCGATGAGTCTGACCCACTACCTCATGTAGAGAGGCCTACAGGAGTTGCTGATATTAGAGAGGAGATCAATGTAGGACCCGATTTCGTGAATCCAGGTACATCTAACACTGACACTGTATTTCTTTAAATAATACACAAATGAATTTGTGTATCCTCTAACTGTCCTCTACTTCTTGCTTCTTCAGATAATTTGCAGGAGGCGAATCCTGTAAATGAAGAGGCCGATGCACCCGTGAGAGGTAACTCATTTCCATTAGTTGTAGTCTCTTCATTCTTCTTTGGCACTTATATTCTTTTATGTCAGATTTCTCCATTGATGATTTTGACGAGGGAAGCTTGTTTGCGGACACTCCTATGATGCAATACATATATAGCTCTCCTCAGATCGATGACCAGTTACCTGGGGATATGTTTTCTGAGCCCGCCTTCACTGAAAATCCCGAGGATGGTTCCTTTGAAGGTATGTGCCTCTTTCTGAGTTGATTATAGGACTAGCCAATCTTGACTAATGCAACTATAATGTAACACCTCTGCGAATTCTGTTTTGAATCTGGCAGGAGCTTTTGTTGAGAAAGACCCCGTTGAGCCGGCTGTGAGACCAACTACACCCGTTGATGCACCTACAGCCGTTACACCTCCACTACCCCCAGTGGCTCAAGGGAAAGAAGGTATAAGTCAACTCATTGAAGAGTGCTATTCCTTTTTCTTATTAAGACTTTTGACGGACTTCTCCCTTTTTTGTGTAGGGCGTTCTTCTCGTCTTCATGCCTTAGTGAAGGAGTTGTTATCTGACGACGATCCTGACAAGGTCGTCATCTGCATAGAAGTTCGCTCCTTCTTCTCCTTTGTGAATGCTATGATCGGCAAGCTCTTCCACGGCGGACTTTCACTTCACCAGTTTAAACCTCTCCTTAATTCCTGAATCAACTTGATAAGGGAAGCAGGATATCCAGACTTGACGAAGGCTATAGTTGACGATCTTGACTGCTTAGAGCATGAGCTCCAGATGTTTCGTGAGCTTCGAGATACCGGTGTCTCTTCATTTATCGCTGCTGAACTGGAGACCCGTTTACAGTCACTACGCGAGACTCAGGTTCTTGCTAGTCTTGAAGTTCGGGTGCAGCGAGACCGAGTGGATCGAGTTGAGACTGGTCTTGCTACTAGATTATCCTCACTTGCCGAGCTCGACCTTTCTCTCACTTCCTGTGCGACCGAGATAGACCAGCTCAGAAGAGCACTCCGTGAAAAGGAGGAGACTTTTGATGTTCTTCAGATGACGAAGGCACAGGACCAGCAGACCTGCACGGCTTTGTCTGATGAGTTGAAGTCCTTGAAGCAGAAGCTGGTCGAGACAGAGGAGACTGCTGTGAAGACTTCGACCGCCACTGAGGAGTCCATTAGAGCTGAGCTTAGCCAAGCTTATGATGATAAGCTGTCTAAGTTCAGTCAGCAGATTTTTAGCCACGGGCTTGATGTGTGATTTTGTTTGCTGAGTGTTTTGACTCTTGACTCTTTTAGTGAATTTCCTTTTTATCTTTATTATGATTCGTCATTCCGTTTGAAATGATTGACCACAATACTCATAGGATTTTTGGCAAACCCTTAGCCCTCAACGGGTTTGATGAGCCTTTACCGACTACCGTTTGAGTCGGGCTAGCACGCGAATTGTTTAAATCCGTTCGCATGTAACGTTGGGCTCAGAGATTGAATTCTCTGAGACTTCGTGCTATGATGTCGAATACATAGACTTCGCCATTGTTACGGGAATAGGCTACCCGGCGACACGTGTTAGGTGTTGACTTTAGGATTTTTGGCTAACCCCCAGCCTCTAACGATTTGATTAGCCTTTACCGACTACCGTTTGAGTCGGGCTAGCATGCGGATTGTATAAATCCGTTCCGCACGTGACGTTAAGCTAAAAGAGTTAACTCTTTTAGTGCTACGATATTGAATACGTAGACCTCGTCTTTCTCCTGTGAAAAGACTAAACAGCAACGTGTATGAGACGTTAACTTAGGATTTTTGGCAAATCCTCAGCCTTTAACGGATTTGATGTGCTCTTACCGACTACCGTTTGAGTCGGGCTTACATGCAGATTATCTTAATCCGTTCCGCATGTGACGTTGCGCTAAAGGAATGAACTCCCTTAGACTTCGTGCTACAACTTCGAATATGTAGACTTCACCATTATTATGGGAATAGGCTACCCAGCAACGTGTATTAGACGTTGGCTTATCCCTACTTAGGTTTCGGGATAACATACCCCAGAGTCAGACTCCGGTGTCTTTTTCTACGGATAAAGATCAAACCGGCGATGCGTGTTAGGCGTCGACTTATCCTTTCTTAGGATTCAGGATAAAATTCCCCATGCATGTGAGGCATGGATTTTGGTGTTATTAATAACAACCTGCCACAATGTTGCATATGCGGACGGGTGTTCTTTTTAACGGTCAAGAACTAACCGGCAACGCGTGTTAGGTGCGGACCTATCCTTGCTTAGGTTTCAGGATAAAATACCCCAGAATCGAACTCTGGTGTCTTTTTTAATCGAAAAAAGACTAAACCGGCAGCGTGTGTTAGGCGCAGACTTATCCCTGCTTAGGATTCGGGATAAACTTCCTAGGATGAATCCTAATTTTATAAATTTTGGAAAAAGAGTAGGCGTGGGAAGGAAGAATTTTATATTCTATTCCCTGAACAAGGAAGGAAGAATTTTATATTCTATTCCTTGTTTCTGGAAAGGAAGAATTTTATATTCTATTTCCAGTGCAAGAAGGAAACTAGAAGTGGGATCTCCACTCCGAGAATCCGGAAGATCTAGATAAACTTACCTTTTATAGGATTGGTTATCTGATCGAAATATGAGTTCTTCGTTTATCGAAGTGAAATTTCAGCTTCGGTTATAACCATGAAAAGGTTGAACCAAAGAGAAAAGAAAGAGAGTTCTTTCGTTTATCGAAAGGGGACTCCGAATTGAGATTGGACCTTTTTGGTGGACTCACTGTCAATTGAAATTGATCAGTGAGGGATTTTGGTGGTGTGAACTTGGGTTATCCTTTAGAATATTAAGTGTAATATTCTTCAAGGAATTTCCCGATAAATGGGTTGTCTTGAACGTACTAGGGATAGTACTTTTTCAAAAACTTCCCATTTATTGGCATTAATTGCCTGATGCCCTCTAAAGAAATTAAGCGGTAAGCGCCGTTTGAATAGACTGTGTCTATTACAAACGGTCCTTCCCACTTAGGTTCGAATTTACCTTTCTTCTTAGAGGTGAGGATTATTGGTCGGCGAGCAGCGAGGACCAGATCTCCTTCCTTGAAGCTTCTTTGGCGAACCCTTTTGTCAAAAGCCCTGGATATCCTAGCCTGGTAGAACTCGATGTGTTGTTGAGCTTCCAAGCGCTTTTCGTCCAGCCTTTCGAGTTCCTCGAGACGCTTTTGATGCTGCTCTTCGGTCGTCATCTCCATTGCGAGAGCGATCCGAAGGGAAGGAATTTGAATCTCCAACGGTAGCACAACCTCGCATCCGTATACCAGAGAATACGGGGTGGCTCCCGTGGGTGTGCGTATAGTGGTGCGATAAGCCCATAGCGCTTCGCCGAGTTTATCGTTCCAATCTCGCTTATTGGTCTTCACAAGCTTTGACAGGATCTTGATGATCGTCTTGTTGAAAGCCTCAGCTAATCTGTTCACAGCGGGATAATAAGCTGTTGACGAAACATCTTGAATCTTGAACTTGTCACAGAACCTGATGAAGGCGTTGCTTATGAATTGCGGACCGTTGTCATGAATGATCCCCCTCGGCACGCCGTGTCGGTATATGACATGATGCTTGATGAAGTTGATGACATTGTTCGTCTTCACTTCTTTAAGCCGAATGGCTTCAGCCCACTTTGAAAAGTAGTCGGTGATAGCGAGAATAAATCGATCACCTTTGACTGAAGGAGGAAAGATAGGACCGACAATATCCATACCCCATATCTCGAATGGCCAAGACGTGGTTGATGTGTGTAATCGCTCCGGAGGTTGGTGCATATAATATGCATGCACTTGACAAGCATGACATTCTCGGGCGTACTCGATCGCATCACGAACCATTGTTGGCCAGAAATATCCCATTCTTCTAATTCGATCATACAGCTTGGGACCAGGCTGATGCGCACCGCATTCTCCTTCATGTGCTTCCTTAAGAACTTCTTTTGCTTCTTCATTCGAAAGGCATCGGAGAAGCAAATCATCATACCCCCGGCGATATAGCGTACGGGTCTCGGTATTGTAAAAGAACCGCGGAGCTCTCCGGCGAATGGATTCTTTTTCTTTTGCGTCCTCTGGTAAAATGCCGTATTGGACGTAATCAATAATGGGAAAACGCCAATCTCGGGACTCAGACCCGATCTGGGTTGAGTTCACCTCTTTGGTGTTCTCGTTTTTATCATCCTCCTCTTCAACCTCCATATCGTATATGGGTATGCAGAGTTGGTGTGATCTTACTGTGACTAGCAGTTTAGTTTCGGGCGGTTGCGCGAGTGATACTGCTAGGGCTGCCAATGCATCCGCATAAGCGTTCTGGAGACGCGGGATATATTCGATATAGAATTCTTCAAAAGAATCTGCCATTCTGACGGCCTCCTGGTGGTATGGAATCAGGTCTGGGTTCCTGACCTCATACTCTCCACGAACTTGGTTGACGATCAATTGAGAATCTCCAAAGGCTTCGAGATATTCAACCCCAGCTCTTTGGCAAAACTGAGTCCAATGATGAGCACGTTGTACTCGGCTACGTTATTGGAACATGGGTTCGTCAGTGAATAAGCTCGAGGCATCACGTGTTTCCCTGGGGAAACTAAGACCACTCCAACTCCGGAGGTGACTTTAGGACATCCAGGGGTTACTGCCTTATTAACTACTCTCGAAGCACCATCAAAGTATAATTGTCATACTTGTTGGTGTGATATGGTATTAACCTCGTGGGTTTCATCTGGTAAATCATCATATACCTCAACTGTATCTGTTGTCGGACTTGCCGCCAAAAGATCACAAATTGCTTGTCCTTTGACTGACTTCTGCTGTTTGAAGTGCAAATCATACTGGGACAAGAGGAGAGCCCACTTTGCTAACCGCCAATTCATCGAACCCGGTTGAGTCATGAATACCCGTACCGGATTAACATTAGCGAGGACGTAAATCGTCTGGCCAACTAAGTAATGTCGCATTTTCTGTACCGCAAACACCAATGCGAGACATTCTTTCTCGATCATCGGGTATCGAGACTCGGCGCCTATCAAGGTCCGACTTAGATAATAGACTGCCTGTTCGTGACCATTATCATCGTCTTGTGCTAATAAAGCACTTATCGAATGGTTCATCGCCTTGATGTAAATCAAGAACGGTTTACCTGATTTTGGTGCAACAAGAACAGGGGGATTCATCAGATATGCCTTGATATCTTCGAATGCTTTTTGGCAAGCGTCATCCCAAATAAATGATACGCCCTTCTTGTTTAGCTTAGAAAATGGTTGGCATTTCCCGGAAAGATTCGAGATGAACCGCCTGATGTAAGCTAAACGCCCTTGCAATCCTCTGAGTTCTCTTAGATTCCTCGGGGGTTGCAATTCATTTATTGCTTTTACCTTGTCTGGGTCAATGTGTATACCCTTAGTGGTGACGACGAATCCAAGGAATTTTCCACTGGACATTCCGAGGAAGGATTTTGTGGGATTCATCTTTAATTGATGACTCCGCATGAGATCAAACATCGTTCTCAAGTCTTTGACGTGATCTTCTTTGTTGCGGCTCTTTACCACCAAATCATCAACGTAGCATTCCACCGTTTTCCTGAGGTGCTTCTGGAAAATCTTAGTCATTGCTCGTTGGTATGTAGCACCTGCATTCTTCAGACCGAACGGCATCATCGTGTAGCAGAAGACACCGAGGGGCGTTCTGAATGCTGTATGCTTTTCGTCATCCGGGTGCATCTTGATTTGATTATACCCCGAAAAGCCGTCCATGAAGGACATTCTCTCGAATCCGCATGTATTGTCAATAATGACATCCGTGATCGGGAGAGGAAAATCATCTTTTGGACATGCTTCATTCAAATTCCTGAAGTCGATGCAAATCCTGATCTTGCCATTCTTCTTCATGACAGGAACGATGTTGGCTAACCAGTCTGGATGTTGTTCCTCTCGGATAAATCCTGAGTCGATCAACTTCTTAACTTCTGCCTCGATGGCTTCCATAATCTGCGGACGAAACCGTCTTTGCTGTTGCTTGATAGGTTTGGCATCCGGCTTGATGTCGAGGCGGTGCGTTGCCACATTGGGGTCAAGCCCTGGCATGTCTTCATAGTTCCAGGCGAAGACATCAATGTACTCTCTGATCAAGGCAATTAATTCCTCCTTTTCATCTGGGGGAAGACTACCGCTGATGAATATGGGCTTTGGATTGGCTTCATCACCCATATTGATCTGGACTACTTCGTCTTCGGTGGGTGGCTCTCTTTGCTCGAACCTATCACCATACTGCATGTTTAAGTGATGAACCCATGGGTCCTCCCACGTTTGCATTTGATCGTCGTCCTCCATTGTAGATGGATCAGCTGTAGTCATGTTCGACATTAAGGTTTTGAACATTTCTCCCAAACTTGTGTCGGAATCCTCAGCTGAAGAGTCTGGCAAGTACCCATCCTTAGCTTTGTTAGCAATTTGATCGATGATTTGCCAACCACATTCGTCATCTGATGAGACATAGCCTAGGCCTCTCTTGTGACGGTAATAATTATCCGGTTTCCCTTTTGGGACATATGCCACTTTGACTGGGACACGGGAACCTCGATCGAAGTATAAACCTTCTCCGAGTGTAAAGTCGTATCCTTGTTTTTCCATGAGCGTACGCGCTTCCGGACTATACTTTGATAAGTGCAGACCAGATTTGTCGTCGTCTTCATTTTCTCTTAGGAAATGATCTGGCAACGAAAGACTTTCTCCTTTACCGTAGATCACTTCTTTTTGTCCTCCTGTTTTGGCAGGAATAATCCGAGTTGTTCCGAAAGAATGCTGGGGACGCTTCTTCATTACATAAGAAGATCGGAGCGGCATACATAACTCGGGATTATCGTATAATCCCTTTATCGCATCATCAAGAGACAAGGAATACTCTAAATCACGATTTATTTCAATATCGGCAAGTTGCCAGTTACAACCGCCATTTGACGACTGTTCGTCGTCGAGATTGATTACAAAGGGTACAATGTCATTTAGAACAAAACCACCATTGTAATCGAATCCGGCCTCGGAATCAGCTTCTTCTCCGCTGTCCGTGCCCTGGATCGATGGTTCCGTATCGGATTCATTACCATAAAGGAGAGAATCTGTAAAGTAATTCTCATACCCTTTAAATGGTTGCTTATCCGCGACCACCGTCCTAACCCTTCCATTAGTGTCGACATATTTCAGACACTGATGTAAGGTGGAGGGAACTATAACATTACTATGGATCCAAGGCCGACCCAATAGTAAGTTATAGGATGTCTCAGCATCAATCATGTAGCACGTGACCTCCGTTTTCAGATCGCCCATCTGGCACTTTATCCGGATTTTCCCCAAAGGTCTTGACCCGCTGGTATTGAATCCGTAAATGACTGTGCCCGTAGATGCCAACTTGCTGACTGGAATGCCAAGGCTGTGCATTAGGCGAAGTGGCATAATACTCACAGCGAAACCCGGATCCACTTGGATTCGGTTGACCTCGCTGGAGCTAATGTACCCGACGAAGTACAAGGGCCGATCATGATTTGAATTCTTCGTCTGCATGTCCTCTTTGGTGAAGGTGATGCAAGGAAGATTCTTGGCCGCCACATTACACTGTTGGGCTAACATTTCTAGTTCTTCGGGAGCTGGTTTGATCCTGGTGAGGAATGCCTCCGAATCGGCCAAGGCTTCTTGCAAGGCTTCTCTAGTTTCCTTGGACAATTGGAGCAACTCGTACAGCGTTATCCGCGCTGGAATATTGGCTAGCTGAGCCATGATGTCGAAGGCACGCGGATTTTTTGAACTCTCCGGTTTGTCCTTTCCAATCGGACGACTGAAACGAGACTGCTTCGGATTCTGAACCTCCTCGGGCCCCTTTTCTTTCTGTTTGTCAACCGGCTGTCATCGAGCATCTTCAACCGGTTTGGGAACTGTAATCACCCCCAGCTCTGTGAGAGTCTTGGCTGGTCCTCGTTTTGTCACCCCCTGCTCAGCAAATTGATCGCCAGGGGATGGATATTTGAAGTGGTATTCATTTCTACTCCGGGTCGCAAAGATCTCCTGCTCCTCGTCGGAAAGTGGGAAAGCGGGGATTCTTTCGTCATCTTCTCCTGGGATGGCAGAAACTCCGTAACAAGACTTGCCTTTCCCTTTGGACTTCTTATTGGATGACGATCCGGCCCATTGTTCATCTTCAATCAGGTCGGGGTGTACCCAGAGAATTTCACCGTTTGGGGCTGTGTGAGGCACAAGTCCCTTTTGGCGTTGTCCGTGCGGGTCGTCATTCACCGTCTTCATCCCGACTTTGGTGACGCGCTTCGGCTCAAACCAAGCTGTAGGTACTGATCCAAAACTAATCGACACCGCGTTTGCTTCCACATTCTTGGCCGGTTTCGGAGTTATGACTCCTACATCGATCAACGCTTGGATCTTGTCCTTGAGGTGGTAGCAAGACTTCGTTGGGTGGTGGACCGCTCTGTGGTACGCACAGTACTTCGGGTCCGTCACCTTAGTGGCTCCTTCATGATCCACGATCGCCGGCAACTAGATTTTATTATTCTCCAACAAGTACTTGAAGATGCCGGGGACTTCATCATCCTTGAAGGAGTATACTTTGGGAAACCTCGGCTCCGAAGACTTTTGCTTCTGAGACCGTTGCTGCCAATGCGGTTGCGATTGTTGTGGCGCCCGCTGCTACTGCTGTTGCTGAGGTTGCAATTGAAATGTCTGGTTAGCATCAACAACATTAACATGAGCTTTACCTTTCCCTTTCTGGTTGAAGTTCTGCTTCGGAGGATTTGCTGCCGGTTGGCCTCTCTCCACCTTCTTTCTTCTGAGGAATCGCTCAGCTTGCTCTCCTCGAACCTTCAAATCCTTCCAGGTCTTGGATGGTGCTGTGCCCATTGCTTCCAATACATCCAGCGAGAGGTTGTTGTGGCAGGTCTGGAGGATGAATTCCTCGGTGATCGGGTCCCGGCAATTCATCGCCTTGTTCCGGAACCTCTTGACGAAGGTGTCGACCAGCTCCCCGTCTTTCTGCTTCTCATCGAGCAACGATCCGATAGATATTTTGGTGTCGTCGTTGAAGAAATTCGCGAGGAACTTAGTCTCCATGTCGTCCCAGCTGTTTATGCTTCCTAGCTTGAGGCGACGATACCAATCGAAGGCAGCTCCGCGAAGAGTGCCGACGAATGACCGTACCATCAGAGGCTCATTACCAGAGATGACTCCCAAGTGCGATTTGAAATAAATCAAATGCTGAGTGGGTGAACCCATCCCATTAAACGGCGTGAAGTTAATTAGACTGAACTTCGCCGGATATGGGATTGATTCCCACTCTCTCGGGTATGGACAAGGAATGCCCGTCTTTTTCGTCTCTTGAGCAGAGATCAATGTGTTGATCTTGCTCTCGAGATTTTTAATTTTTAGGCTTTCACCTGTGTCTTCGCTAGCATTCTCATTACCACCCCCTGGGTTGATGGGAGGGTTATTGGTATTGCGAGCTTCATTTGTGTCTCCATCTTCCAGGTTGTTCTGGTTAGGATGACTTGGTTCGCCTTGTTGGTTCCTCAATGCTTGAAGCTGTTGGTCATGCATCTCTCTCATGTTCTGCATAGCCATTTGCATTTCGAACCTAAAGGTCTCCTGTTGTTTGGCCATGGCATCTTCAAGCATCTTGGCCACTTGCTCCGCGTTTATCATAAACGCCTCGCGGGGTTGTCCTTCACTGGACACTGTATTATCAGACGCCACTGCTGAGCCAGCATCCGATTCTTCATCTCCCGAAGGTACTCTTGTTCGGACTCTACCATACGTCGCGCGAATGATAGCTCCGGATTGTAGACGAGTTACACGTCGGGATATTTCTGGAACCGCCTCGGGGTTATCCTGAGCCGATGTTCCTGTGCTGGTCATATTTGCGGTGACCCTTGAATGCTCACCATCTTCGACCATCTTCCTTCTTCGTTGGAAACGCCTATGCCTTGGTTTTGGCGTTCCATTGCTGAGCCTTTCGAACACAGAGACTCTTTCGGGGACTGTCTTAACACAGTTGCATTCCGACAGTACTGCCCGAATGAGCTTCGAACAAGGACATTGCGTTTCGAGCCTTCGAGGACTCCTCTTTCTGGATTTATTCGTACCCCCGGCACGATAGTACAGCTCGTCCGTTTGAAGGTCGGAGCACGCTATCGTGTGTTGGCACGATCTCTCAGGTATAACGTCGTCGTCATCAGATGACAACGTTTCCTTCTGAGGAATAATTGTCTTCTTCGGACCATCCAGAGTCACACGCCTTGAAACTCGCCTTTGTGAGCGTGAATCTTCAGCGGGCTCTTGCACTTCGATGCGCAAAGTTGTGCGCTTGGGTGCCACAATTTTCTCCAAGTGTTGAGGGTTGCAGCGACCCCCAGCATGTTGCATTGTTTGGGACTTCTTCATTGGCCCCAAGCGTTCTTGGACTGGAGCTTTACCTCGTTCCTTCGGAAGTGGGCCGAGGTGCTCCAAAACAGACTTTCTCTTCTGGGATGGTCCTGCGGGATCTCCCTGAGCAGTTGCAGAAATTACCGACTGTTTGGATTGATTTGCCAGGTGTTGAATCTTCGGAGGCTGCGGTTGTCGCTCCTTGGTCTGAACCGTTGCTTCAGACTTTGGCCTCCAAACCTTGCGAGTTGGTGGCGGCTTTTTGACCACCTCCTTCTGTAGCTTTCGACGGGCTTCTTCAGCTTTGGCCCGTGCTTGCGCCGACAATGCGCGCCGTTTGCGGATGCGCTCCTCCAGCGTCGAGCGATTCCGTTTGACACGGACCCACTCCATTGTCGATGGTTTGGAGGAACCACCCTTCACTTACGGTTGAGGCTGTTTGCCTCGTTTGTTCTTCAGATCCGCATGATAGCGGACCCCGTCAACGGACTCCATGGCCTTGGCGAATTGCTTCGCGAGGCGTTGACGCTGCCTCTGGCGGGCTCTCTTGGAGAGAGTCACCACGCCTTAAATGACGGATTTGACCTTCTTTGAGGTCGGTAGGGCCTCACTCAACGCAGCTTCGGCGTCGATTGGGGTGAGGTCGTCGTTGGTGGCTTCAACTTCATCGCACCAACGGACTTTTCTCCTGGAAGAGAACTTCTGGAACTTCTTGGACTTGGGGGAGGAGGTAGATCCAGATGAGGACACGTACTCCTCGTACTTCTGTTGGTCGAATTCATACTCGACCTCCTCCACGACCGGGATCGAGATCCGCGGCTGCGACACTCCGATCTCGACAGCAAGATCGGTGGCTCCCACTGTGATCGCCAGATTGTTCGCGGGAAAAATCAGATTCTTCTTCATTGACAAACTCATTGCACTCAATGTTAACAACTTTTTGCGTTTACAAAGATCCGGTCTTTTTATAAGAGCCGGTTACAACGAAATTCAAAACAAATAAAGAAAAATTACAACTTTCCTTATTTAACGAACAGATCGCGAGCTCCTGTTTTGCGGTCACTCGCTTTGTGGGTTGTTTGCCTGTGCCGGGGTTGATTACCGTGGACCACCGTGCAATCTCGATCCAAACAGATCTACGCGGTATAACGGGTATTATCCCACTAAGGAGATAATAGCCGGGAGGGAACGTTTCACTAAGGAAACGACCGCTCGAATCTCGGGATCTAAGAACCAAGCTTAGATCCGGAGTAGAACAACGTAGATCTGAGGATTAGCCTCTTCGAACTCCTGCCTTGTTTGTTGCGGGTGCTCGCCAAGAACTGAATCCAAGGGTCCAAGTCTCCAAGCCTTCACAAATCCGAGTTGAGGTGACAATCCGGCAGAGTTTCGGCTCTTCAGAAGTTCAGAAAAAAGTCCTCCCAAATGAACAACCAACCCCTCTATTTATAGCCTCTCTGAACTGTGCCTACGTGCACAAGAGAGAGGGGGGGAGTTGGGCCGAGCCACCTCGGGTTGGCTCGGTTTCGGCCGAGTCCCCCAGGTGAGCTGGTTTCCGTCGTTTTCCCGATTTTTGGTTCTTCATTTGATTCGGGTTTTGCAGTTGACTTGGTCTGGAATCGATTTGTTGACTTGATTCCCGATTTGGCAGTAAATCCGCCTTGGTGTTTGAGTTCGAATCCTCTCTTGGTTGGATGACTCGTTGATTCCCCGAACCATCGACTTGATTCCGCATGCGAATAGCTGCATTCCGTTGTTCACGTGCGGTTCGTTAGCTTCGTCGCTCGAACGTCCGTTGATTTGTCGAATCATCGTACCAAGCCATGCTAAGGGACCTATAGGCAATTTTATACGCCTACAACTACTAGTATAGAAGCTGAATGGTTGAGAGATTTACTAATTGAAATTCCATTAATACAAAAACCATTACCAGCTATTTCTATTCATTGTGATTGCAGGTCAGCGATTGACAAATATCATCAAGAAAATGCAAACGTGAAGATGAATCGACACTTGAAAGTGCGACATAAATCCTTGAGATATAAGATGAAAAGTCATATAATAGCCTTAGACTTTGTAAGATCAGAGAAAAATCTTACAGATCACTTAACTAAAGGCTTATCTAGGACAGTGGTCCTAGAATCATCGAGGGGGATGGGATTAAGCCCATAAGAAAAATCACTGCAGTGGCAACCCAACCTCGCAGAGGTTCAATGGGTAGAAACAAACTGAATGAGTGATTAATTGTGAGGAGCACTGAATTTATTTGCTCCCATCCCTAGGGTGATCAGTGCTCATAAAAAGCAAGTAAAAGGTTGAGTCTAACTCTTGTCTAACTCTTGATGAATCCAAGACCCATGAGGCAGGATGCTTACTTGCTCACATCCTTATTAGGATTCACCTATATGTGTAGTTGTGAGGCCGCGACTATGGGATCAGGGCTGCTCCCTAGTAACACACATGAAAGATACCTGCGCAAGGCCGATAATAGCGCAACCCGTTTAGAATTCTTCAAAACTGTACTATGTGTGCTTTCTGTAGAAATCCGATAAATGAGACTGGTTCAAGGCGTAGTCCACCAAGCTCTCACGGATCTATACAACTGTCACTAAGTGAAGGTTCAAACCGAAAGGTACCTCCACCTATTACATAGTATAAGGGAACCATCAATCTTATTTATTTGTTTTTAAATTCTTCTCTTACTGTTATTTCTGAATTATTTTAAGTTTTAAGTTATGTGAGGGATTGTTGGAATTATAATAAAGATAACTTAAAACTTGACATTGTAGTGGGAAAGTTTAGTCCCACATAGGAAATGGAATAGGAATGAAGGGTCTTTATAAGCCTTCCCATTCTCTCCTGTGCCTAGAAGAAAATAAAGATTATGCTCCACACCACACACGCGCGCGCCGGCCGGGCCGGGCTCGGGCTCGGGTTCGGGTCGGGTCGGGTGGCGCTCGCACACGACCTGCGGACACGAATGCAGCTCCAGATTGAGGGGCCTTTAATCTGCTACATTTTTATTTTTGAATAATTAAAATGTAATATTTATTTTTGAATAATTAACATGTGATAAACGTTTTATAACGTTAAGAGAATTAAATTTTGAAACGGTAATATTCATGAGATTTAAATCAGAATCAAAACGGAAAATAGTTTTTATGAGAATTAAAATAGGTAATTAAAATAAATTAATTGCGGATTTATGAGTAACGGATGTTTTAAAGCTATAAAAGGACCTAAATCTGAAGAGTTTGATACAGTGTGAAAAACACAACGTATTCTCTCTTCTTCTCTGTTATTCCTCTTCATATTACTGTTGTTATATTTTTGTTTGTTCCCTGAAAGTCATGAAGAATTCACAAAGCCTTCTTGAAGCTCGTGCCGACGAGAAGGAGGTCGCCTGACCGAGGGTCGTTGTATCTCCGGGAACTTTTGCCGCGTAGCCCTGTACGAGAGGGGGCAATTAGTTTCTTGGGACAGTGCTTGCACGCCTCGACCATCAGGCTATATCTAAACTCAGTTTAATTTTATATCTATTTTGAATCATTAAAACTGCATTTTGTGCTAATTACACTCTAAACAGCTCTTATTCCCAACACAATGTCCACAACATCTAAAGAGATTATTCATTTTCGTCGTCTTCTCAGTGACTTTGGTATTTTAGTTCCGACTCCTACTTCTCTCTACTGTGATAATATGAGCGCTATTCAGATTGCTAATAATCCAGTTTTTTATGAGAGGACCAAACACATTGAGATCGATGCTCATTTTGTTCGCCAACAAGTTATTAAGGACAAGACAATTTAACTTCCTCATGTTTCATCCGCCAACGAACTTGCAGATTTCTTCACGAAGGCCTTACCTATTCACCGGTTCCAGTTTCTTGTACGCAAACTTACTTTGTTTGATCCAACATGATTTTGAGGGGGGCTGTTGATAATAGTAGTGGGTTTAGTCCCATATTGGTTGTGAGAACACACCTCACCTTCCACTACTTGTATAAATATATATGCACACTCAATATTCAATTTAAGGGAAATTTACCCAAGACACACTCTCTCTTACTTTTAACATAAAGGATACTCAAATGTTGATTTGTTCCAATTTCCAACTAATTAGTATATACCAATTTAGAATTATCAATTATGTTCTGACAGGAAGCACACGTTTCGTGACTTGATTGAGTAATCAGTTTCAACTTTGCTTAATCGCATAAGAAGGCATCTATAGCAGTAAAATTCAAAATCCTATAACCTTCTAATGGCAGCGGTCGGTTTTGGACAGCTCAGGTTGAGTTTTGTTCTATCCGAACCAAACAACAATAAATTTAGAACGGAACTGAACCGTCACAGTTCGGTCGGTTAGTTCAACTGAACTATGCTCACCCCTGGTCAACGAGCTATAAACTCTCTAAATTCACGTTTTTATGCTTCTGCCCCTCAAATCCGGTGCTACTTAAGCAATTTTTTTCTAATTTTACCCCTAACTAAAGCTCCACGTGAAATTTTCGATGGTTGGGTGAGAATCTCCCTTTCTTTCTTGAAAGTTGAACATATAGATTTTCTCTTAGTTAGTTATTAAACTTATGTCTTGGTTGTTAAGCTTATGTATTTGTTAAATTTTTTAATTAGTTATTAAGTTAATGTATTTGTTGTTAAACTTATGCAATTGTTGTTAAGCTTTTGGTTAGTTGTTAATTTGATATGTTTGTTGTTAAGCTTTTTATCAATTGTTAAGCTTTTTATCAGTGATTAAGCTTATGCATTGGTTGTTAAGGTTATGTATTTGTTAATTTTTTTTTTGTCAATTGTTAAGTTTATGTATTAATTGTTAAGTTTATGCGGTTGATAAGTTTTTTTGTCAGTTATTAAATTTATGTATCGATTGTTAAGCTTATGCGTTTGTTTTTAACTTTTATTAATAGTTATGTTTATGTATTTATTGCTAAACTATTTCACCAGTTGTTAAGATTATGCGTTGGTCGTAAGGTTATGCATTGGTCTTTAAGTTTATGTGTTTGTTAGGTTTTTTCTTTTGTCAGCTGTTCAATGTACCCCTAGGTTGTTAAGCTTATCTCATTAGTTGTTCAGTTTATGTGTTTATTGTTAAGTCATACTTTAGCCATTTTAATACATTTATTTCTCTCCCCTACTATATATTTGGAGTCATCTTCAATAAAATCACCAAATGGAGAAATTATCTTTGGAGATTAGGGGTTTTCAACATTATATAATTGAAGCAAGCCCTAATTTTTGAGAGATTTAGAGAGAGAAAAAAACTGAATCTTCTTCAACATGGAGAGAAGAAAAAATATCCGACTGATTCGGTTAGGGTGATGGTTTGGGGGGAGAATGAAGAAAGAGATGAGAGAGAGGGGGAGAGAGAGGGGGAGAGAGAGAGAGAGAGAGAGAGAGAGAGAGAGAGAGAGAGAGAGAG